>JALAZF010000264.1:8192500-8763904 GCA_022829125.1 Lathyrus tuberosus
AGTTTTTTGTTTTTGATTGTTGATTTTGTTTTACCTTTTTCGATTAATTATATAATCTAAGGAAAATAAAAGAGATATGTTTTTTGTATATTTTTTCAAGATTTTTGGATTCAAAATAATAACAAAATAGAAATAAAAGTAGAAAAAAACCAAAATAAAAATAATGATAAAAATGGAGAATAAAATAATAATGATAATAAAACAAAAATAAAATAATAAAAATAACAAAATAGAAAAATAAGATAATGATTAAAATAAAAATGAGAAAATAAAAATAAGGAAACAAAAAATGAAATAATAATAATGACAACAAATGAAGAAACAAAGACAATACCAATAAAAACAATAAAATAATAACAATGACAATAATAATGATGATAAAAATTAAAATATAAAAGACAAAAATAAACTAATAATAATAATAATAACATAATAAAAAAACAAGAAATGATGAAAACAAAAACAAAGTAATAATAAACAAAGTAAAAATAATTAAATAACAATAAAAAATTAAAATAAAAAAGATGAGCATTAAGGAAGCTTAAATATGGATGAAGATTCTATTATGGATTATTCCAAATGGTGGTCTTGGTATGGTAAGGTTTATGAAGATGATGATTTTGTTAATGGTTATGCTGAAGAATAATTTTTTTGCCAGAAAAACAATACGTGAAAGGAGAGGGGGAGATGGATATTTGGGCTTTTTTGGCTGATTAAAAAAAGGGTTTGATTTGGGATAGAAAAGTGAGGGTTTTTTTAGGGAAATTCTTGTGTATAATTGTGTTTATTGTGGATAAGAAAAATGTGTTGAAACCAGTGTCTATTTATAATGTGAAAATACTATGTTACAAGACGGAAAAGGAAAAATAAAATAAAATAATATCATATATTATCTGATTTTTCTTAATTAGCAAGCTGACAAAATTTGACCAATCAAAAGCCATTATGACAAAGCATGACCAACCAAAAGCAAGTTTGCCAAAATTTTACCAAATCAGAAAACGAGAATGACAAATTGTGAGATATTTTTTATTTTTTAATGATTTTTTGGTTATTTTGTGCATAAAACAATGAATTGAATGGAAAATTAATTCTTTTAAAAATGCCTAAAATAAAAAACGAAAATGATATTAAAAAACAAAAAAAAAAGTCAATATTTGACTTTTTGACCTTTTCTTAATAAATAACCAAAATAAAAAGGAAAACAACGGAATTTAAACCCGCAACACTGTATTTGACATTCCTGGACACTTAACAATTTAACTAACTGACACTTTTATTTATTTTTTCTTTTTGTAAAATGCTAAAAATAAAAGATAATTAAAAACAAGCGGGAAAATTAAGGGTACGACACTTAGTGAGGCTTATTGCACTATTACTATCGCACTTAATCGGAACGCATCCAAGTTAAATCATAGTCTAATAATTGTTGCTTTAGTAATAAGACTTGTGCATAACAACTACGAGCAACTACATATTCAACCGTAGTGGTAGAAAGAGCAACGATATGCCGCTTCTTATTGTGCAAAGTGTAATACCCAATTTCCCTGACTCGTCATTTAATAAAATAATTCAATATAACTCGATAATAGAGTGTCACTCATGCCTCACCATAGCATAAAAGAACCAAAATTTAACACTTTCAGAAATAAGCAGCGGAAAACCAAAAGCTTAACATATGAATCTCAACAACAATGAATGAGAAAGTGGTTCAACAATCTTCAAAAGAAATAAGACATGCAAAAAAGAAAACATAGAACACCATGTTCTCCATTGTTACATATAAGAGCAACTCCACTAAGACCCGAATGATAAATAACTAAAGAGGCACAACGCCACCCTCTAGCATCAAGCATATACTCTTGTACCTGATCGTCTGCACCCTAGAGGAGCACATACACAACAACAAACAGAAAGGGGTGAGAATACGTTTATATATAGATAATGTGGATAAACAATAAGGATATATAAGCAACATCTTATCAGTCTCACAACTCATATCAACTACCAAAACAACATCGATAACATAAACGCATACAAAACACCCCAATCAACTCACACAATAAATTAATCATTCACATCGAGTCATATAAGAAGTTAACTTAAAATCAATGTAGATATGTATGCAACACTCGAACTGGACTCGCAACTAAATTATATATGCATGTGGTACCAAGAATTTTGGATGATTAGAGGTTTGTCACTGATTTACTTCCCGCTACGATCCCCTTTCTGAACCTGGTCGCCCCAAGGTTCCCTCTCTTAACCAGGAAACTCTCGTTGGGTGAAGTTCGTCCTTGTTAGGCGAGCTCTTGTTAGGTGAAGTTCATCCTTGCTGGGCGAGACCGCTCAAACCAAAACCTAAAAAACACGATTTCCTCCATTGGGGCCCTATCAAAGCTTCGATTTCGACCCGAGTCATTCCCAAACGCATGAAATTCAATCATACATGTTAATACAATATTAAAACAATCAAATAGGTACAAATTAACATATATTACATTAATTTGATTCAAAATCATCATCACCATCTACAATTGCAACACCACTTATAAGAACACCAAATTTCAGAATTTAATCAAATAAATTCACACAAAATCGACAGGAAATCAGTACAAAAAAATTATTATCAAAACATAGAGATCGTGAAAGAGTTCTATGGAAACACATCTCAAGCTCTAAACCATTCAACAATGGTGAAAAGGGAAAACCCCAAAGGAGGAGGGTAAGGAACCCTCTATATCCTCTTTGCCTATGTACCCTCACATGAATAGTCTCCCCTTACCTTAGAATTGCAAAATCTATAAGCTTTGGTTATGGTGTCTCCTCTTAGCTCTCCCTCTTCCAAACTCTTGCTTACCACTTCTCTCAAAGTTCTCTTATTTCACGTACTGTAAACTAAACCACCTTTCTCCCATTTTTTCCATTTAAACAAAACAAATAAAACCAAATTATTTATTTCTAATATTTCTCATGATACCCTCATCTTTTCCTAATTACTCCCACTCTCCAAATTTCTGCTAACTTCTAATTTCTACCCCAAACTCTATTTTTCTCAATTTAAATAATTAAATTAATTAAAATTGAATAAAGCTCTCATTTTATTTCTAAAGGGTGTGATCTCCCGTCTTAGACCCTCTACCCCCAAACACATCAAATAAAATAATTCACACACACAAATAATAAATATAATTAAAATAGAATAATGAATTAAATACGAAAAAAAAGGATGTTACAACTCTCCCCCGCCTATGAGATTTTTGCCCTAAAAAATTATCTGAAAGAAACAACTCCGGATAAGACTCTCTCATCCGACTCTCTAGCTCCCACGCCATGTTTTCTCTAGTGGGTCCTACCCAAACAACCTTCACCAAGATTATCTTTTTACCCCACAAGTGTTTCACTTCTCAATCCTCAATTTGTAATGGTGATGCCTCCACAACCAAGTTCTCTCTAACTTGCACATCATCCATTTGAATCACATGAGACACATCTTGAACATACTTCTGAAGCTGAGATGCGTGAAACACACAATGAAAATTCGAAAGAGATGGTGGTAATGCAACTTTGTAGGTCATTTCTCTAACTTGCTTCAAAATCTGGTAAGGACCAATGAAGTGCGGCGCGAGCTTTTGAGATTTCAACGCACAACCAACACTAGTCACCAGAGTGACTCTCAAGAACACATGATCTCCCTCTCAGAATTCAAGTGATTTCCTTATTTTATCATGATAACTTTTTTGTATGCTCTGTGAAGCTTTCATCTTCTCCTGAATCATCTTGATCTTCTTAGTCGTTTACTGAACGATTTCTAGCCCGAGCAAAACACTCTAGCCAGAATCGTACCAACAGAACGTGTCCTGCACCTTTTACCACACAAAGCCTTAAATGGTGCCATCCCAATACTCGAATGAAAACTATTGTTGTAAGTAAACTTGATCAATGGCAAGTAATTATCCCAGTTACCTCCTTGCTCCAACACGTAAGATCTCAATAAATCCTCCAAAGATTGGATAGTCCTCTTTGTCTGACCGTCCGTCTGCGGATGATAAGAAGAACTTAACCGCAACTTAGTTCCCAAGGCTTCCTGTAAACTCTCCTAAAACCTCAAAGTGAACCTCAGATCTCTATCTGAAACAATGCTTGAAAGGAATACCAAGCAAACTCATAATTCTCTCGATATACACCTCAGTTAACTTGTGCAATGGATAACTTGTTAGAACAAGATTTGTTCATGACTATAATCCTTGGGTTTTGATGATATCAAAAGTATTAAAAGAACAATGGTATTGTTTAATGTGTGTTTCAAGTATACAGGTCCTAATGCTTAAAGATATACATTCAGAATCGGATATAAGGATACACTTGAGAGGAGCTGAATTACTAGCTTCTGGTGGTGCAGAATCTGAAGAAAACTCTCAAAGTGATTTCTAGCATAGAATTTGAAGCTGAAGGTCTCAGCATCAGAAGAAGCAACATATTGTCTATATACTTGGTGAATGTAATTGGCTTCTGGTGATCATTCAGATTTAGTGATAAAGCTGAAGTTATCCGTACTACAAAAAGTAAGTTGCATTGTCAAATCAGTTTGTCATCTAGGTCTAAGATCACAAGGCTCAAGAAGAGTTGACATGCTTTATAGATATCTACTCTCAACAGATCTATAGTACAAGATCTCATGGAAGACGCAATGGTTAAACATGTTACACAGTGGATCAATATCTTTTAGTGTATCTATCTTCAACATCTCTTGTACTATGGAGAAAGCAAAGACATTTTATCAAGTTATTTCTTCCAACGGCTAGTCTTCTGCAATTGCTATATAAGTAGCTGGAGGTTCAAACTGAATATTTAACGAGGAATAAAAAAAAGAAGAAGGACTGTCAAGAAGGATACAAGTATTTTGTACCTCTATCTAATTGAAGAAATAATAAGATCAACAATGAGCAACACAAACGAGTATGCAGAAGTTTTCTGTCATTTGTTGTAAATTGTAAAAAGTCTTAAGATTTCTCAAACAATGATTATATTAGAAATCTTAAGTACTTAGGGTCTTTATTAAGGTGATTACCATGTACCTCTGATATTATATCATGTACACCTTGTTCTTTATTCTGCTAAACATGTTGTTCAGCAGTTTATATAAAGTCTCTTGCTATGTGCTTGAGCATCAAAGTCTCTTGCTGAGAAGCTTGAGCCAAGTAAGTCTCTTGCTATGTTCTAGAGCATTGAAAGTCTTGATCAGTTTTGATTAAGCAGTGAATTCTTGGATTCGAGGAATCTGAGCAAAGAAGTCTTTGACCAAGGGTCTGAGCAAAGAAGTCTTGGGTTGTGCGTCTGAGCAGTGAAGTCTTGGATTCGAGGAATCTGAGGAGGAAGTCTTGGACCAGGGGTCTGAGCACAAAAGTCTTAGGCAGAGTGTCTAAGCAAGGAAGCCTTGAACCAGGTGGGTTTAAGTAAGGAAAGTCTTAGGATCTGAGGATCTAAGCAGAAGTTTTGATCAGGTGCTGATTAAGTAAGAAAGTCTTAGACGGCAGGTCTGAGCAGAAGAAAGTCTTGTGTTTGAATTCATAAGCAGTTGTAATCATGAATTGATTATAGTGGAAAATCTCTTGCCCAGCAAAGGGACTGGACTACACTCAGTTTGGGAGGAACCATGATAATTATGTTGTGTTCATTGTTCTATTTACTTTACTTCTACTATGTTTTCCACTACACTAGTTGTCAGGTTCTGAACTTATGTTTAGAATATGAACTCTGTTCAGAAGTAAATTTTTTTTAAAAATAACACAATTCAACCCCCCTTCTTGTGTACTTTTCCTCACCTTCATAACTGATATTTATCGGAATGAAATGAGCCAATTTAGGCCCCTTATCCACCACCACCCAAATCGTATCACTTCCTTTAGAAGTCTTCGGCAAACTTGTCAAGAAATTCATAAAAATGTTGTCCCACTTCCACTCAAGAATACTCAATGGTTGCATCAATAACTACAAGAAAACTGCCTATTAATGTCGGCTAAAAGCCCTCGCTAAATGGCTAAAAGCTGACACTAAAGCCTGTTAGTGTCGGCGTAGCATCAGGGTCAGGGTGGACAACCTAAAGATGGTAGCAAAGCATAATCACGGGTCGTCGCTACTATTAATGTCTTCTTAGGGAACGCTATGGTGACGCTAAGATACAAAAACCAACACTACTTTGTTAAAAAAAAATTTGCTATAGTGTCGCTTATAAATGACGTAACTTTCCTATAGTGGTGGTTTAACGTGACACTTAATTATTCTTTTCACTGCCTTAGCGTCGGTTCTCAGTGACATTTTCATATGAATATGGTCATTTTGCGGCGTTCTTTGGAGACACTAGTTGTAGCTTTATTTAATAATAGAGTTGCTAAAAACTGACGCTATATTTCAAAATCGTGTAGATTAATGTTGCGCATAATCGACGCCATTATTTTTTATATTTTAATTATATATTAGCGACGATTGTGTTTAACACTGTTGTTTTTATACTTGTTGGTTTTAGCGTTGTTTGTAGCCGTCTCTATTTGCTTTTTTTTTTTGGGGGGGGGGGGGGGGGGGGGGGGGTTATATATTTATATTTACACCTGTTTCAAACCAAATCTATTTAAACCTGTTTTAAACTATTAATTGAATTTCCAACACAACATAACAAACTCAAGTCAAGCCATGATATTGCTACATTAATTAAGATGTCAAAGTTACATCAAAATATTAACATAAAGATGTCAAAGTTACATAAAAATACCAACACAAAATATTGTTACATTACATAAAAATACCAACACAAACATGTCAAAGCATCATCAAAATATCAAACTTGTGAAAATCCACAATAATTTGAACAAGTTCTAAAACAAAGAAAAAGACAATGCATATGACTCAACATCTATCACTCGTTTCATCTAGATCGAATGACTGCTCATCCGAGTCATCATCGTAATGGCCATGAGTATTAGGATTGACACTAGAAGGAGCAATGGAAGAACCTGCCTGAGTCGACTTCCAAGCAAACATCTCTTTCTGAAATTCTTCAAATTGCCTTTTCAAAGCTGTTGTCTCGGCTTTAGCTTCGGCAACCTCTTCGCGTGCTCTAGTAGCCTCAGCTCTAGCCGCCTGAATGGCTTGGCTCTCCACTTCTCTATTCGGGTTTGAAACGGTCAATTGTTCAAGTAAGACACTCCATATTAACCACCATTCGAGTAGTTCTGTAACACCGGCCTCGTGACTTACCACCGACAGCTTTTCTCCATAATTGTAGTTTTTCCGACCCATCCACATTACTATCATTTTGTGTGGCTTGTGTCAAACGATTCACATAATCTTCCTGCAACACAAGAATTCCAAAACAGAATTTATGAGCTATATATCAATAGAAATTCTGGTGACATATGCAAAAACAGAAGAAGCAGCAACACAAGAATTCCAAAACAGAATTTATGTATATATATATATATATATATATATATATATATATATATATATATATATATATATATATATATATATATATATATATATAGGGAGGGAGAGAGAGAGAGAGAGAGAAATTCTGGTGCCATATGCAAAAACAGAAGAAGCAGTATCCTAGTGCCATATTCTCCTATTTCCTGCTATACTAGTGCTGCTATTAACAACATAGATCTCCACACTAGTATATACTAGTGGTGCTTTTGATTTATGTGATTCATTGGAAAAAATAGAAATTCATCCATTGCAAAAAAATGTTTGGCTATGCACTGACCAATTCAAATAAAAAATTTCAAACACATATCATTTGATTAAGATTACATATAAGTTATGCACTTGTTATAGAAAATAACATTAACGATATGTACACCTATAACTATCTTCTAGAGTAAGTCATGCCGACAAAGACCAGAAAAAAATTATGTTAGTATTCCATGAAGCACATTGAGAAACTTCACTAGTTTTTTTTTTTTAAATTCTGTTGGTATGCCAATATGAGGAACAAAGTCTTTAACTTCACTAGTTTGTTGGTAAACCATGAAGCACATTGAGAAACTATAACATTTTCTGGTATTCTTTTCATTCACCGAACTCAATACAAAAACATGGTCAGACATGTAAAAGTGTTTTGATGACAAGTTTCGCTGGCCTCACCCTAAGAAAAATATAGATTATCTGTCAAACTTCATTTGAAATGCATAAAGAAGGCTAGACAATGTTTCACATCTCAACTATTTCCCACATTTTAGACTTTGTAAAGACTAGTCACATCTCAACTCAAAGTGGAAATTATCCATCCATTGAAGGGAATCCAAGAGATAAGTTAGTGCAGTGGAGTCATGGTGCAACTGGGATGACCATTACACTGTCTAAAGCAGCATAGGTAATAATAAACCCTAAACCTAAAACTATATGTTCTGGTCGAATTTAAGTCCGCGCCATAGCGACTATGAGTTATACATAAGTATTTTGGTCAGGTACCGGGTGTGAGCATTTCTAGTGTCAATGCTCCACTCGACTTCAAGTCCGCACCTCTACGGCTATGGGTCGCTTTGGGTGTGAGTACCTGGGAAATTTTGAACTATTTTGGCCAGTCCAACCTTAATTCCACCCCACTGCGACTACGGGATTGCTTTGGGGGAGTACCCAAGAAATGTAGAACTGTTTTGACCAGTCCAGAACATTATAGTTAAGTGATTGACAATGACAATGACATTTGAATTCCAAATGACAGAGAACTACAAGATGCAGCAACAGAAGCAGGAGAAGTTGTGTGGAAAAGCGGATTAGTGAAGAAAGTGGGACTAGCTGACGGCGTATCTGGAAATGCCTACGCCTTTCTTTCACTCTACAAACTAACTAAAGATAGTATATATGAAAGTGGGACTAGCTGATGGCGTATCTGGAAATGCCTGCCTCAATCCATTGCCCAATTCTGTTATAATCATACTCTATATATAAGTTCATCCTCACTTTCAATCGTTTTCACCAATCACTTTCTACAAAAACACTTCGCTCTATTGTCAGTAATATATTAGCTTAACTTGATGATGATTGTCAGTAATCTAAGAAATATACTTAACAAAAATATTTGGCCCGAATAAACCATCAATTCAGACTCATAAACTATCGCATTCTCTCCAATTCAGTCCTTGAACTATGTAAATATAGTAAGTAGCCTTTAAAATATATAAAACATGTCCATCTAGTATCACTTACATGTGTTTTCTCCGCTCGTCGGTCAACCCACTGCATATTCTTCTTTTTGTGGGTGGCCATGCTCGTCGAGATTTGGTGGTCGGCCTAACTTCTTCTCCTATAAATAAAGACAACATATACACAAATTACAATGAATATCAGATATAAATATATTGACGCATTGTAATTACAAATAGAATACGCACCAATTCAATAGCAACATCATGATGAGCTCTACGTCCTGTGGTATAGACCGCCCCACCTCTGGTTGATGCGTAATTAGTCTTATTTTGTTGAGAGCTTTTTGAAATCTTTAGTTTTCCACCCGTCAAGAAGATACGCATAAACCTTTTCACCCATCTAAGATGGCTTTGTCGCCTTTTTGCTAATTTTTCCAAATATATCTCTTATTCTTTTACCACAAGCTTTATCAAACAAATCTTTCATTTTTGCTTCATCACACGACTCCCACTGAACAAGAGTCTGCCAAAAAATAAACAATGTTGATTAAACTGTAACAAATATACATTGTCACCATACTATAGTAATAAACAAATTACGTCTTACTTTAAAATGATCAAAGTATGCATTTCTCTCTTTTCTTCCTTCGCTTACTTTAAGCTCACTATACCGCATGAATTTTCCATTATAAAGTTTTATTAGACATTTTCTAATAACTGCGGCAGCAACATCGCTTGGAGCCAACCTACAAAACCGAAATCATAAAAGAACAAGCAGATTTGAGGTGAGATTTATAAATTGATAACTTTCAATAATGATTGCAAAATTTGAAAAAGAATTCATTATCAAATTTTATAGCTACAAGAATCAATCTATAGACTTTTTTATTCTAAGAGAATCTTATATCATATACTCATTGTACAAAATTGTACAAAATTTTAAATAGAGCAAAGGAGGAATTTAGCAAGGCGACGGTTGGAGTCAGTTGTTACAATAACTTTTGTTAGGAGAGGACCTCCATCTAACCATATAACTTTCTCCAATCGAATTTTTATAACTAAATCTACTTATATCACCGACAACTATTTGACTTAGTTATGCATAGTAACCTTTTGCATACTTAACCTAAAAATCACATACAAGTTGCAAAAGCACCAATTAATAATTTGAGTTCAACACTTCAATTACACTCCCTCCCAAATTTGAGTTCACCTTCATGTGTATTTTACTGGAAATAAAAAATTGCATATCCATTTGCATCAATAATCTAATTATCCTTAGGATCTTTTGGCAATTCTGATTTTTTCAGACACACTCACTGAGAAATTTGCAAAAGATATTCATTAAATAGTAATAGAGGATCATCATATATACCTATGTTATTGATGTCTAAGAATACAAACACAATCTATCAAAAATGAAAAGCACCACAGCAAAAGCAACGTTAACTACATTTAATGATAGAAAATAATACAAAAAAATAAAACTATAGAAAAAATCACAATCTAGATGAATCAGTGTGATGTAGAACAGTGGTGTACATTATTGTTAGACTTTGACAGCCGAGGAGGAGGCGGCGAAATCGTGTTAGACTGTGACATTGTTTTCTTTTATAATTCTACTGACTTGAAAGCTTAATTAGTTGTGACACTGTCTATCTTATGGTTATAAGCCTAATTTATTTTGGAACATACTGCAACTCCTAATTTAGCGAGGCTACTACGGATTAAGTATAACAGTTTAAAACTAATACATTATTCACTGCCATGAAAAAGGTGAAAACAGCATGCAGTACATTTAAATTGAGGAGCATAGTATTCCTGGAAGCGAGTACGTTTAAATTGAGTCTTAAACAATCTAGGAAACTACTAAATTTCTTACCCATCGCCCATAATGCTAATCATCGCCCTTTGCCCACCAGAAAATGCTTGTCTTGCAGCCTCCTCTTCCTCATCAGAAAATGTTTGGTCCCTCTCCTCTTCCTCTGCCGCTACTGTGGTGTGATTGACAGTTGGACCTTGCAAAACATGTTGTGTCACTCCTGGGGTAGGAACAAATGTGCATTCCTCAAAAGTCGGTGGTGTCGCATTGGTTGTGTGAGTCGGTGGTGTTGCGTTGGTTGTCTGAGTCGGGGGTGATTCGTCGGTTGTATGAGGCGGTGGAGGTGTTGCGGTTGTAAGAGGCGGTGGTGGTGCTTGTGTTCTTTGGCGCGTGCTAGAATGGGGGCTTTTGTTTCTTGTGTCATGCTTCAAGCGAGATGTGTTTACCGCTAGAGCCCCAGGTGGTATATGTCGTGTCTGGCATAACCTATCAACACTGAAAGATATTAAATTAGTGCTCTCAAAAGATATTAAATTGTAAAGAAATCAAATACTGAAAGTTTTAGACATCTTACGGTTTCTTGCTCATTGGTGCTCTCTTCTTTGACCGTTCTCCAGTCATTTCAATTTGTTTTTGAAGGAATGTAAAACTGAAGGATAGAAAAATGGAAAAGTGAGACAATTTTGTAACCATTGCTGTGATAAATGTTGCCTTATGGAAGAAACAAATACTACAAACATATGAAGGATTACATTACACAAGCCAGTATGATAAATAAAAGTTTCTCCCCCTAAAAATCTCAGCAAATGAAATTAACCATATTAAAGAGTTCAGAGAATTGATAAATGTGGCATTCAAAATTTCAAAATTGCAATTAACCAATAGTATTAACTAGGTTTTCTACTAACCTACCCAAACTCCACTCTAAGTTCAATCCTTCACAGCCACTCAATTACATGTTCCACAAGAAATTCATCACAATTCAATAACTCTCATTTTGTGGATTAAGCTAACTGCAACATTCAGCTTCACATGTATTCAATACTTTAACTCATTAAAACCATTTCAACCAACTGTCAACATTTTTCAATTAACACAAGAATCAATTCAGTAAGTAGCTCACGGTCACATTCATACACCAATTCGAAATCATGTTGCAAATAACTAATTTCAACTATAGCAAGCTAACCATAGTAGAATTTTCATTTGACTAAGGAATTCCACAACTGACAACTAACTTCGAACCACATCTAAGCTAATTGCACTTCAAAATCCTGCATCTGAATTTTCATTCAATTCTTTACTAACAATAGCCTAACACTATAACAAAAGATTAAAAACTAACAAAGTTAACATAATTACTGAATTAACCAACTAACTAAATTCTTCAACTTTTAACTAACATTCTTAATAGAACTTTCAAACTGTTTTACTAACTTTAACATAGTCATATTATAACTAACTGCACATTCCCTAACTGGGCAATAATAGGATTTCAAACCAACCCTAATTGAAATTCCAACTAACTGACTAACAAACAGAGTTATTTTCGGGACCTCTTGAACCTAAAACAAAGAATAATACCACAAGACCAAATGCCCATATTGAAATAAGCAAAGTTAGTTGACATGTATGTCTTTTATACTATTGAAATTGTTTATGCATGCCATATGGTCTACTGTTGTATTGAAAGATTTCATGTAAATAACCAAGTCTGCCTATAGCAACCAACTGCTAAGTAGCAGTCTAGCATATGTTGGTCCTGTCCTATGTCTTATTATAACAATGAGAGACTCAGTCAGAGACTCAGATTTCCTACAATAGAAATATTACACTGCTACACACGGTAATCATTCTTAGTCATGATTTGAAATCTAATTGTTCGTGTTACACAATCATTATATATATTACAAACAAGTTTGATCGTTGATTTAAGATTAGATTGTTAAAATCTATAACTACAGTTACAACAGAAGTTAAAATCTAGACTAACTTCATTTTGTAATGTGCTGCGGGTCCAAAGACCCTCCATCATGGGAACAAATACAAACAAAGCATAATGCATTGATGTTTAACACATCCAACACATGCATTGAGGTACATGACAGTGGAATATTGATGAATGGTGTTGCAGTGAGAATTAGATATCAAGCTGTTATATTAATTTGAATCACAAAACATTGAATGTTCACCACCGACTTTTAATTTATTTAAAGGAAAGGAAAAAGATCGAAGAAACCCCTAATTGTGCAATATAACAACAATGCAAAGAGATCTACAGGTTCGGGGGTTGGTTATACTAAGGGAAGGTATTAGCACCTTAAGTATCTATAGTACTCTATAGGAACCTCTTGTTGTATTTGTGTTATGTTATTGTTTGTTTGCTATTGATTGGGAATGTTCTATGGGGAAAGACCTAAAGGTTTTACTAAGTATGCTCGCCAAAACTTCGCGGTCTTGTGCCTACGTATCCTAACAATGATGGAATCAGGAACACTTGATAGTGATCAAGGTTCAAGGGGGGGGGGGGGGGGGGGGGGGGGGGGGGGTAAGTGTTTATAACAATAACACTTACATAGAGTTTACAAACTCTAACCTAAATCTTAGTTGAAAAAGGTAATGACTCTAACAAGGTCAAGAGGGAAGTTGAGGTAAGGCTAAGCTACCTATGACACCAAGTCAACAAAAAGACGTTTCCTTTGGATTTGGAAACAAAAGAAAACAAAGAAGGATGAGAGATAACATGCTAACATCACTAAGGGATAACTTGGTAAAGTTAAAGTAAGCATGAACAATATGGATGAGATGAACAAGGATGATATTCAAACATGATATCAATTATAAGTGACAAAGGTAACATTCAAAGATGATGTTAATCAAATAAATCATATAAGGTAATACAAAGTTCAAATGCACATGGTAACAACCAAATACATGAAAGTAGATGTGTTAACATCTAAGACTTAACAAAGTCATAAACAAAAATCATGGTAACAACCAAATCACAAAGGTAGATGTGACAACATCTAAAACAAGGACTTGACAAAGTCACAAAAGATCAAGGTAACAATCATGAACAACATTCAAGACTTAATGAAGTTACAAATAAACATGGTAACAACCAAAGTAAACGCATGCAAGCAAGGATGTTTCAACATCTAAGTATACATGAGACATAGTTCTAACAAGACTAAAGCATCATGGATCTAAACAAGAATTCAAATCAATCATGGATATAACAATATCAACATGGTATTATTGATGACAAGTTCAAGTACACTACTAGGGTAAGCATGGATTAGGGTTTAATAACACCACTTAATCATGAATACAAGACAAACATGGATAGGTTGTAACAACACTTAATCATGAATACAATTTAATCATTCAAACATGTATAAGGCATAACAATACTTAAACATGGATACCATTCAAGGGTTCAAACAAGCATCGATAAGTCATAACAATACTTAAACATGGATACCATTCCAAACCAATCATGAAAAACAAGTCAAGACATTACTTTAATCATGCAAACAAATTTGGACATGGTTCAAGACATAGGTAACAACCAAAGGTACTTATTAAGGTTCATGGTAATCACATTCAAGGGTTAAAACATCACAAAGGTTTGAACATGGTAAGCATACAAGTTAGGAATCAAGTAAGGACATGTTATCAAAGTTTAAGGCATTTATGAACACATGAACAAAGGTGGACAAGTACAAGGACTTACATGCATACAAGTGTTCAATAAGGTATGAAAGAATCACAAGTATCATGGCAAAGGTTAAAAAACAAGTTTCAAAACCAACATGGAAGAACAAGTCATTTATACATGGAAAAGAATGCATTTAAGTACCATAAACTTAGGTAAAACTCAAAGAAACCTATTGTCAACTTCACACAAGGTTTATACGTGTTGTGTTATGTTCACAAGAATCACTCTGCACAATTTGGAGCAAGGAACAAGTCAAAAAAAACATCTAAGGGCTTAATAAAACCATAAAAATGTGCCTACTTTAACTATATAAAAGTGTGTGAAAAATAAATATTTTGTGAAATTATAAAATGAATTCATAAAATAGACCTAACAAGGAAGAGGCATGCAAAAAGTTAGGTCAAAATGATGTGTGGTTTGAAAGTTATGCTTGGATGAATTTGTGAAAAATAAAGAAAAGACAAGGTGCAAAAAATATTGGAAAGGCCTTACAAGGACTTGAACTCAAGACATTCAGATTGCCAGCTTAAAAATATGCCACTAGACCACACACGCACATGTGAATAACTTAGAAAACCGATATATATATATATATATATATATATATATATATATATATATATATATATATATATATATATTTGAAAAATGCTTCCACAATGTACAATGAAGCAAAATTGTGGAAAAGTACCAAAAGGGTGATTCACCAGGATTCGAACCCACACCTTTATAAATGAGAAACACTGAAAATGCACGTTGCTACCACTGGGGTGGTGATACATCCATTGTATCACCCCCACAAAATAAATAATATACTAAAACCAAATCTGAAAATGAAAAAGGCATCCTCCCCTCATCATCTTCGACCTGATGAACACCCAACCATGTTTGAAAATTCAAAAACCTAACTTCTTGAATACTGCATGAAATAAGATGAAATAAAAACGAAACATCCTTATTTTTTAACAAGGAAATCAATGGTATTAGATAATTGAATTAATTCTGCTTCTAACTCAAAAAATCAAAGTGAACCCGCATGAACCCTAAAATGGAAATTCAAACTAACATCTTATATATCAATGATCTATATCAATTGACAAAGGGAAACCAATCAGTATGCCAAAACAAACATGTTTGATGTTCAAATGTGAACAAGATAATGCATATATCATTGAGTTCGGAAATGGAGGAAACTTACCTTGTGGAGCAAAATCCAAATCCTCTCAAAAGAGGTTACAGAAATAAAATGAGGGTCTGGACAACTTCAATGAACCTCCAAGGAACCTTTGTGATACTTACTTGGACTTGAAACAACCTTGAATACCTTTTAGGATTCCTCTTGCAAAATGACAAAGATGGAAACTTGAACTGTAAGAAACTGATGTTATAGTCATAAAGAGTGCTTGGGACAGTTCAAGGGTGATGTATGGAAGGCGTTGAAAGGCTTAGGTGCTTTGGAAATGGTCAGAATATGGTTTTAGCTTGAAAAGTGCAAAAAGTCAACTATATGGTGGATTGAGAGTTGACTTTGTGGAGCTGAAGTATTTTGGGGAAGATGAGGGCTTGAACACCTTTATGAGGTGTTTTATGATGTGTTTGGAGCGATAGTTTCGAGATTTTATGAGTGGAAATGAATTTGGCTATGTTTGTGCAAAATGGTGTTTTTGGTTCAAAGTGGCATCTTGATGCAAGTTCTGTTATGGTGCTTGCTCAAGTGGGTTTTCAGAATGTTTTTGTTGTTGTTTTGAAGCAAGAAACAATCCTCTATTTATAGGGCAAGAAGGAGGATCAAATTACGCAAAATTGTAACTTGATGGTTTCATGGTTTGGATGGATTTCAACTTGGTAGTTTCATGGTTTTCATAGTCCCAATGCAAAATACAAGGATATCTTGAGTGGTTGGAATCTCTTTTTGAGCTTGCTTTTACATAAGGAACATGTTTGAGTCTCAAGGCAAGAGTGGTTGGAAAAGTGGAGCTTTATGAAAATGGATATGGAGCTTTTTGCAAAATGCTCCACAAATGGAAGTGAAGCTTGGATAATGCTTCAATTTGGTGTGTAATGCACATAATACCTATGCAATCCTCTGATCAAGGAGAGAGTTACAAGCTACAAGGTCTGCAAAACATGATTGAGTAGGTTTGGATTGGATTTGTTCAAGTCCTTGAAATGAAAAATGACCTAAAGTTCAAGTGTGGAAGACCAACTTTGTCTCTTTGAAACTCATAGCTCATGCATGGGAAGAATGAGTTCTTGGACTCTTTGGAAAGCTTAAAACATGCTCTACAACTTTCATGTTTTGAGTTTTCCTTGAATCAAAATGGATTATGATAAAAAATGGCTCTCAAGTTAGCTACTTTTACAAGGCAGATTTGTATCAAAAAAAAAATTTTAAGTGTTGGAATTCACATTTGAATGAAACACCAACTTCATGGCCTCATAAGTTGAAATTTAAGCACTTTTTGGGATCCCTCCTCAAGGACAAAGTTGTAGTATGGAATGAGCTCTTCAAATTGGTCTTTAGAGCAAAGAAAATGGATGCTTGGATTGGAAGTTATGGCCTTGGCAAGTTGGACAAAAATAATTGAGCATCCATACCTTAGAAAAAAATCAATTTCTTCCATGTTGCCCTTAGAAAAAAAAAGGTTTGAATTTGCAGTGAATGATTTGTATATCAGATGAACTCTCACTTCTTTATCTTCAATGAAATCAATCTCTTGAGCTATTTGAACACCATGGGAGGACTCCAAGGATTTATTTGAGTGTCTTGAATCATGTCCCAAGGTTTGAGATCATGTCTTGATCAAAAGTCGAAGATGCAGTTGACTTTGGTTGAATAACCCTAATTTGTGACCAGATGAATTTGAATCTTGAAGAACTTGTAATAAAGCCATCTTGAACTTGATTATTGATGGAGGGAGATCTATTGATTGTATGAGAACTTTTTTTACTGATGATCCATTCAAAACCTTAACTAACCAATCCCTTTAACCTCTTAGGGCAAACCCTAATTCACTGGTGAGCAAAAAGAAACAATATCTTGATAATTAGTTAGTTATGCATGAATGATTGACCTAGAATGTTATGCAAATGATAAAGGAATCTAGGGGTAAAATTTGGGGTATGACAGTTGCCACTATTTAAATAACTTTACTGGATGAAATGAGCTATGACAATCCTCATGAAATCAGGGTGAAAGGTATTTAAATATAGAAAAACCAGAAATTTTGCCCCTAGATGCAATGTCATACTATGCCTTGGACAAAAGAACTCTCTCTGACAAAGCTGGGGACAATGCTGATATGCAATGAACTCTAGCATGATGAATCATTATGGAATGATAAATGCAAAATGCAGACAAAGGATGAAAGCAAAAGGGGGAAGTCAGCAGCAATGGGTAAAAACTCATTGGGAATGACAAAACAATGGGGAAACAGAAATAAATTGGGGCTATCTAAAGTGATTGATCAACATGTTCAGACATGACTGGGTGACACTCTAGAAGAAAAGATCCTCACTTGAGATAGAACCAAAAAGATGGTCTCCACTGGGGAATCAAACCAAACATGGAAATGATCTTCTAACAAGAGATCAAACCAAACAAGAAAGGATCTTCTAACAAGAGACCAAACAAACAGAGAATGATCTTCTAACAAGAGACCAAACCAAACAAGAAAAGATATTCTAACAAGAGACCAAACAAACAAAGAATGATCTTCTAACTAGAGACCAAACAAACAAAGAATGATCTTCTAACAAGTGATCAAACAAAGCATTGGAGTTTCTGACTAGAATACATCAAAGCTGTTGGAAATTCCTTAACACGAAGAAGTCAAACATGCCCTTCAGGAAACACCAGGAAAAATAACAGGGTATTTAAACTCTCATGTATGTGCCAAAATAATTAGACTTAGACCGCAAGCAAAGGTGACAACCAGCTTCTATAGGTCGATGCTAGTAACTACTGGACTTTAAAGGGAGTGTTGGTGATGATCAAACTTTCAACGCCAAACATAGTTGGATGAGGATCCCAGTGACGGCTAGGCTTCACAGGGTGACTGGTGACAACCAGATAAACAACACCAATAACAATTAGATTTTAAAACACCAATGACAATTGGACTTCACGGGAGATGCGAGTAACAACTAGACTTAGAGAAGGGACTGGTGACAACCATACTACTAATACCAATAACAATTGGGTTTTGCAACGAGTACCAATAACAATTGGACTTTTAAACTAATGTCGGTAACAACCTGACTCGAAAAGAGAGGATCAGTGACAACTAGACCTCAAGAAAGAATTGGTGACGACCAAAGTTTTACAATACCAATAATGATTGGATTTTCAAATAAGAATGCCAGTGAGAACTAAGCTTCATGGGGATACAGGTGACAACCGAAGTTTTAACAAAATGCCAGTGACAACTAGACTTGGACAGTAAATTGGTGACGACTAAAGATTAACAAAAAATGCTAGTAACAACTGGACTTGGGGTCAAAGGAGCTATAGCCAACAACAAAGACCTGGATTAATGCTAAACACACATGATATGACATGATGCAGATGATCATGATATGTAAATGCTGACTCTGCAGAGAGACAAAAGAATCTAGAGACTCAATGGGGAATAGATAAACATATCCACTTTGCTGGGGAAGAAAGGAGTCACAAGAAAATACCAGGGAAAAGAGGAGTCTCGAGGTTCACTGGGGAACATACATCCACCTCACTTAGGGAAGTATAAAGCCAAGGAAACTTACTAGGGATATAGGGTGACTTCAATGGGGAACAAAGGATGACTCCACTGGAGAACAAAAGGTTTTATTTCAAGATGCCAGTAACAAACGGGCTTTGAGAGGAGACTGGTGACAACCAGATTACCAATACCAATATGAATTGGATTTTCAAACAAGGACTGGTGACAACCAGATAAACAATACCAATAATTGGATTTTGACTACCAATAACAATTGGATTTCAAAAAGGACTTGGTGACAACCAAAGATTTCAAGTAAGGACTTATGACAACTAGGATACCAATAACAATTGGATCTTCAAGCGATGCCAACAACAACTGGACTTTAGACACCAACAACAATTGGATTACAAAAGGGAATGCCAGTGGCAACTGGACTTCAGAAAGATTGGTGACAACCAAAGATTACGAACAACAATTGGATTACTGGAGATTCATGACTTTAGTAGGGATTCACGACCTTACTAGAGATGAGGAAACTTCATCGGGGATCTCAAAAGAGGTGCAAACTGATTGATATGTGATCATATCTTCTCAAATAAAGACAAGACCATTTGAATTTTCACCAAACTTCTCAGAGAGATGCCACTTGATGGAAAAAGAGTTGATAATTTTGATGACTTGTTGGTGATAAACAAAATGTCTTGGAAAGAGCCTGCCCTTTGTCGTCCAAACCAGAAATTTGAGAACCAAACAAGTTGTTCAAATAAAGAAGCTGCCCCTTGTTGTCTGGGTACAAATTCTAAGAAGATCCAAGAAGATGTTACAACACTGCTGGAGAAGAGTGGAGTTGTAAGAAAATCATTGATGGATGAAATAAACATCCACTTCACTGAGGAAGTATAAAGCTAAGGAGATTCATCGAGAATTCTCAGATCACCAACTAGGGAGTCTTGCATCAAACCTGTCACAACTGCTTGAAGTGGATGCTCATCAGGGAACCAACCAAACATGTCAGAGCTATTTGGGGTAGAGACCCAATAGGGATATGCATAAGACAAATCACAAGAACACACGTGCTTAGTAGAACACTTAGTTGTGCACTGAAAAACGGCATGGTGGACAACAATAACTTTTGTGATCAAAACAATCTTCAATTCTCAAATGCCCAATATCACATGGTATACGAGAAGAAGTCATCTCAAGAGGAATTTATTGAAAACTAGACATAAAAATGCCCTAGTGTCCTCAAACTCTTAGAGAGATTCATCGAATCTCGACGTAACTGCCCCAAATTGGTTGTATTCTTGCATAACAGAGTCTTCAAACTAGCACGCCAGTAACAATTGGACTTTATGAAGGGAGTGGTGACAACCAGATTACCAATACCAATAACAATTGGACTTTAAAACAAGAACGTCAGTAACAACTGGGAAGCAAACATGCCCCTGCTTAGCAAAAGTTTTAAGGCAACATGCCCTTGGATATGGTCATCCTTTTTAAATGTTTGGCAATTTATTCATCAGCGTTTTAAGTCTCAAAAGATTAAACTCATCACTGATGTTCATATGCAAGCTTCCATGTCATCAAGCAATGTTAGCAAGCAATAACATGTCGATTTTGAAACTGCTAATGCAATACACATGTTCGTCTTGAAGTTTTTTTATTGAAAAGATATCGCAATAACTTGTGACCGAATCACTAGTTAGGCTATGTCATTAATTTTCCTTTACAAAGCCAACACAAATTTAAGCATAACTCAATAGGAGTCAGGAAACATTATCTCGTCGAGTATGCTTTTGAAACAAACCTGCTTCAATTAGGTCTTTTGAGGGTTGTAACGTGGTTTGGTTCACGGTTTATGAAACAAAGGATAAAAAGCTCAAAGTTTATTTGTACCTACCCCTTCCTCGTGATATTCTCCAACCCTACATTTAGTTAACTTGATGTGAGCACTCATCTCTCAAGAGGAGTTTTGATATGGTTAAGCAACGCTGAGGCTTTGGACATAGCAGTCACTTACCTTTTTGCTTTTGGTGTTCGGTCACACGACCTTTGTTATTTGTTGAGGATTCTCTTTGTAATCCTTTCTTTTCGCTTTTTGCATTTTTCACTCTTTGTTTTCCCTAACTTTTTCCTGGACTGAGTCTTTTGGATTTAACCATGAAGTCCAGCGGGATGCCCCAATTTTGCCTAAATCTCCTTCATAGGTTTCGATTTGGCGGGATTTTTCTTTTTCATTTTTGATTTATGAACAAATCGTGTGGCTCTAAATCATTTTGACATGCTGAAAGGATTGTGCCTGCCTCACATTTTAGCTATCAGCAAACGGACTTAGATACCAATGACAATTGGGTCCCTGAAACAATACCAGTGACAACTGGATTTTAGGATACCAATAACAATTGGATTTCTCCTAGCCTCTTGGCATAGTGAAGTGGATCCTCAG
This sequence comes from Lathyrus tuberosus, assembly GCA_022829125.1. Lineage (NCBI taxonomy): Eukaryota > Viridiplantae > Streptophyta > Magnoliopsida > Fabales > Fabaceae > Lathyrus > Lathyrus tuberosus. The sequence goes on from JALAZF010000264.1 coordinate 8,214,342, forward strand.
ATGTTCACTCCTTTTTATGAATGTTTAGGTACTCAATCAGCCTAACTGAAAACTACCCTGCCCCAGGTTAAATTGAGGATTTTTTTGATTTGGAAGGAAAACTCCTACTTCAAGTCTCAAAGGGGTTAAAGAGGGATTATCTTCCTTATTTCTCCAGTGTTTGGATTTGAAACAATGCCTTATATCATTAGCAGGGTTTTATTCAAAAGCATACAAGGAGAGATTTTGCATTTTCATTTTCGTCATCCTCCCTCCAATTCTCTACTTAGGCAAGAGATTGGGTGGTGTTGGCATTATAAAGTAAGAGAATATTTAAAAGAGTGAATACGAATAGATTTCTTCAAGATAATCATTTTCATTGCATTAATCATTCAAAATAAACTAGTTCTTACAATGCCAAAACAAATGCATTAATAAATACAGAAAGTTACACATGAAAAAATGGCAAATAAGCTTAAAATTTGAAAAGGCAAAGTCCTAAAGACAGCCTTCTGCATCAATCTACCATGTGCACAAATGATCTTGTTCCACGTTCCAGCATCAGGCTGATTTGAACTTTGGGTTCGCACATCTTAAAGGACAAAATGCCCTTTTGGACCAACTCTTTCACTTTCTCCTTGAGGACATAACATTCTTCAATTTCATGGTCGGGTTCCCCTTGATGGAAAGCACATAAGGCATCAGTCTTGAAGTAGCTCCTATGGATCATCGGGATAGCAGGTGGAGATTCTGTCTTGATCAAACCCTTCTGTACGAGGACAGGGAATAGCTTGACATAGTACACTGGGATGTCCCTAGACTAGGGGTGTTCAAAAATATGGTTAACTGAATTGTATACTTGAATTGAACCGCATTGCACCATAAAAAAACTGAATCATTTAAATGGTTAATGAACTGAACCATTTAATAAAAATAATTCAAATTCAGTTTAAAACCAGTTCAGAACCAATTTATATTTATAAACTGGTTTAATTATATAAATTAATTAGTTTTTAATACAAAATTAATTGAGAGTAAAAAAAAATTAAAAATAAAAACAACTTGACTTTTTCATATTTGCAAAAAAAACCCGACTTTATTCATAATTTCGAAAAAAAACTCGACTTTTTTATATTTCCAAAAAAATTCGACTTTTTCATATTTCTGAAAAAATCCGTTTTTTTTATATTTCCAAAAAAACTCAACTTTTCATATCCCGAACTCTATTCGATTAAAGTTCACGAACTTGGATACGTTCATTAGCTTGAACTCGGACCAATTCAATAGCTCAAACTAACAACATTAAAATTTCTTTCTTTTCTTTGTGACATATAAACTTTATTCTTTGAAGTCTATTTCCTTTCACTTTCTTTATTGACAAACAAACACAGTATTAGCGACAGCTGCTTCTAAAATCATATATTAGATAAGTTATTTAAAAATGGAATATAGCTAGTATTTCAAGTTATGGAGATAACGTTTCCTCAAAAACCTCTTTTACATAAGCCACTTTTAGAAAGTTACGAATCACATTCACTTTTTTGAAATTTCCTTGAATGAATAATGAATTCACCACAGTACTGTCCATTACTTTTTCCAGTATTATAATCTTCATTAAAGTAACTTGCTTAATTTCAAAGAATCAACAAATTTTTTTTTGTAAATATGAAAAAATTGATTTTTTTTGAAAATATAAAAAAAAATCGAGTTTTATCGAAAATATGAAAAAAGAAGAGTTATTTTAGGAATATGAAAAAGTTGAGTTTTTTCGGAAATATGAAAAAGTCGAGTTTTTTCGGAAATATGAAAAAATTGAGTTTTTTCGGAAATATGAAAAAATCGAATTTTTTCATAAATATGAAAAAGACGAGTTTTTCCGGAAATATAAAAAAGTCGAGTTTTTTCGGAAATATGAAAAAGTCGAGTTTTTCTCATAAATATGAAAAGTCGAGTTTTTCCGGAAATATAAAAAAGTCGAGTTTTTTCGGAAATATGAAAAAGTCGAGTTTTTTCATAAATATGAAAAGTCGAGTTTTTCCGGAAATATAAAAAAGTCGAGTTTTTTTGGAAATATGAAAAAGTCGAGTTTTTTCGATAATAAGAAAAAATTAAGTTTTTTTTGAAATCTGAAAAAAATCAAATTTTTTAGAAATATAAAAAAGTCAAGTTTTTTCAGAAATACAAAAACTAAATCAAATTTTTTTCGAAAATACAAAATATGAAAAAAAAATTGAAAATAAATATTTTCAAGAATATTTTTTTTATTTTAAAAAAATTTAAATTTTTATGAAGTTAAAAAATTTGATTTTAAAAGAGTTCAAAATTTATAATTGATTTAAAATTGTAAATTGATTCTAAACTAGTTTATAAATATAAACTAGTTCTAAACTAGTTTTTAATTGGATTGTAACCATTTTAACAGTTAACTGAATTTTTATTGAAATGGTTACTGCAAACTGAACCAAACCATAAATATGGTTCGATTCAATGCAGTTCATGAACCATGAACACCCCTACCCTAGACTCACCGCTCTGCTCAGGCTGTTGATTGGTGGAGGAAGAAGGACTAGCCTGACGTTAAGAAATGACCAATTCTTTTACCAAAGTAGTCAGACGTATTTTAGCAGTCTTCAAGTTTGCAACCTCATCTCGGAGCTCTTGATTTTCTTGCTCTTGGTTATCCAACAAAGTCTTCATTGTGGTAGAGAACGTCCCCATGTGGGCTCTTAAAGTGGCGATCTCCTCGCAAAGTGCCTGGTTTTCTTGCTTCAATTGATCCATCTTCACTTGCAATTGGCCTGAGTACTTGTGGTGACAGACTTGGTGTGAGAATCTGGAGAAGAGACAATGGAATGAGCTAGCGCAATGCAAATGAGATGCAAATGTGAAGACACATGCCTGAATGCAATGCAAATGCAATAAAATAAATTCAAGGAACTCAAAAGTTATATTTAAAAACATTATAAAAACGGAGAACACATCCTTTGAATAACAAAAAGAGTTTCATTTAATAAAATTTGAAGCTTACAAAATGAATTACACTTTCAAAAGGTCCTACAAAGTGGACAAATACAAGAAACAGGAAACTAGGAGTCCTAAGCAATCTGATGAGAAGATCCCTCCCCTGCTTGCAATCTCTTTGTAAGCTTATCAATTTGTTCCTTCATCTTGGTCCTCTCAAGGATGAGCTTGTCCACGTACAACTTCCACGCAACCGAAGTGGGAGGAATGTCTGAGCTAGCAACAGGGGCTGATGGTACTCTAGAGGAAAATAAATCCTCTTGCACCTTCCTCTTCTTGGCGGAGTCTTCTTCATCCCTTTGCTTTATGCGTTTTTGAAGTTCTCCATTCTCATGATTGACGACTTGGTACTTGTTCTTCCAAGCATTCATTTCTCGCTTTGCTTTGGTTAAGGCGATCTTCAGCTTCTCCTTCTCACTCATAAATATCAAGGTGGGGTCTCTAACAACCATGGGTAGAGGCTCATGACAGGGGTAGGGCATCTTCTGCTTGATAGCCCTATCTTGCACCCATTGGAGATAAGGCTCCAAAGCGACGCAATCAGGCTTTCCTAATGCGGTCATTCCTTTCCTATGAACGTGACGCCAAGTGTGCACGATTTTTTCTTTGAGTACTGAATTCTCACTTCTTTGAGGAAAAGTCCTTCCAAGTAGATGGTATTAGGCTTATCCTTCATAGGATAACCAAGCTGTCGACGAGCTAGAATCGGCATGTAGCTTATGCATCCCTTCATACCAAGAAGAGGAACGTTAGGAAACTCACCACAACTGTCAATCATTGCCACCCCTCCAAAAGTAGGATTATACCACTCAATGTCGGAATGAGTGAGCGACATAATCTTTTGTGACCAAAGCAACCCATCCTTAAGATCCCAAAAGGTAGTTGATCGAGGCAAGTGCGAAATAAACCACTTGTAGAGCAAAGAGGTGCAATAAGTAATCATTCCTCCTCCATGAGAATTCCTCAGATGCACAGAGTGATAGGTGTCAGCAAGCAAAGTTGGGACTGGATTTCCAAGTAAGATGATCTTGATAGAATCAATATCAACAAAGTCGTCAATATTAGGAAAGAGAAAGAGTCCATAAATGAGCAAGGCAAGGATGGTTTCAAAGGCATCTGCACTCTTCATGTCAGCAAAGTACTTAGCTTTCTCCATCAGGAATTTGGTAAGTAACCCAAGGAGTCCTCCTTTAGTAGTCATATTAGCCTTGATATCTGACAACTTGAGGTGAATAGCCTCTGCAATGTCTTGTCCTCTAGGCATATCCTCCAAACCTGAGAACGAAACTTGCGAAGTAATAGGAAGTCTAACCAAAGAAGAATACTCCTCCAACGTGGGCATCAACTGATAGTCGGGGAAAGTAAAGCAATGGTATAACGGATCATAAAACTGCACAAGTGTAGAGAGGACACCATCAACCATTTTGAGCTTCAATAGAGACAAAATCCTTCCATACCTATCCTTGAAAGTCAATGGGTCTTCAACCAAACCTCCTAGCTTTCTTAACTCTTCCAACTTTGGGGTCTTAAAAGTGTATTTCTGTGTTCTTCTTCTTCCAAAATCCATCCTATAATGTTTGTAAAACAACTCTAAGTTCCTTGAAGAGGGTTAGAAAAAGGTGCATGAATGCATGGATGAATGTATGCACAAACACACATATACACATATACACAAACATTTGGGTTTAAGATCACGAGCATGGAGCTATGGTCTACCTATCCCAAGGCTATGTACTATGGGTTTTTGTACCTGCGGAACAAAGTTCTAAGAGGTTCCCAAAATCATTGACCCATCTTTCAATATTATTAACACACCAATTACTTGGAAATCAATACCAATTACTTGGAAATCAATAATATTCTCAAGAGAATCTCGTTTGAGCGTAGTATCGCATATCAACTACTTTTGGTTTACACCCTCATAGTCACTGCACTACATCCTAGTAAGGCCAAGTGGGGTAAGAGGTAGCTAAGGTCCTCAGTTTCATAGGCTCCTAGGTCGAAAGTAGTAATCCATTCACAATTACTCGTTCAACAAATACCACCCTCAAGAGGGCCTCTACTGATCGGGGGATGTCAAGTTAACTTCTTCGGGATTACTCCCTCAAAGTCTCCTTGACTATACCACCCTTCCTATCTTATTTGTTCTCTCAAGTCTGGGATAAGACTTGTCTTACCACAAAAAGGTATCCACCCTACCTAACAGAAAAAACCCAAACAATACAAGCAAAAAAATACATACAAATATACACATAACACAAATAAACAAGATAGGCTTAACCCTCTTAGGGGGATAGTCCCCAGTGAAGTCGCCATTTCTGTTGCGGTGAGAATCAGATATTAAGCTATTGTATTAACTTGAATCACAAAACATTGAATGTTCACCACCGAACTTTAATTTATCCAAAGGAAGGGGAAAAGAGCGAAGAAAACCCTAATTATGTAATGTAACAAAAATGCAAAGAGATCTAAAGGTTCGAGGTTTGGTTATACTAAGGGAAGGTATTAGCACCCTAAGTATCTACAGTACTCTATAGGAACCTCTTGTTGTATTTGTGTTATGTTATTGTTTGTTTGCTATTGATTGAGAATGTTCTATGGGGAAAGACCTAAAGGTTTTACTAAGTATGCTCGCCAAAACTTCGCGGTCTTGTGCCTACGTATCCTAACAATGATGGAATCAGAGCAATCGTAGTTCACCTAAACATGGGTGAAGAACACTTAATAGTGATCAAGGTTCAAAGGGGAGGGTAAGTGTTTATAACAATAACACTTACATAGAGTTTACAAATTCTAACCTAAATCTAAGTTGAAAAAGGTAATGACTCTAACAAGGTCAAGAGGGAAGTTAAGGTAAGGCTAAGCTACCTATGACACAAAGTCAAAAAAAGACCTTTCCTTTGAATTTGGAAACAAAAGAAAACAAGCTAACATCACTTAGGGATAACTTGGTAAAGTTAAAGTAAGCATGAACAATATGGATGAGATGAACAAGGATGATATTCAAACATGATATCAATTATAAGTGACAAAGGTAACATTCAAACATGATGTTAATCAAAGAAATCATATAAGGTAATACAAAGTTCAAATGCACATGGTAACAACCAAATACACGAAAGTAGATGTGACAACATCTAAGACTTAACAAATTCATAAACAAAAATCATGGTAACAACCAAAGCACAAAGGTAGATGTGAGAACATCTAAAACAAAGACTTGACAAAGTCACAAAAGATCAAGGTAACAACCATGAACAACATTCAAGACTTAATGAAGTTACAAATAAACATGGTAACAACCAAAGTAAACACATACAAGCAAGAATGTTACAACACCTAAGTATACATGAGACATACTTCTAACAAGACTAAAGCATCATGGATGTAAACAAGAATTCAAATCAATCATGGATATAAAAATATCAACATGGTATTATGGATGACAAGTTCAAGTACACTACTAGGGTAAGCATGGATTAGGGTTTAATAACACCACTTAATCATGAATACAAGACAAACATGGATAGGTTGTAACAACACTTAATCATGAATACAATTTAATCATTCAAACATGTATAAGTCATAATAATACTTAAACATGGATATCATTCAAAGGTTCAAACAAGCATGGATAAGTCATAAAAATACTTAAACATGGATACCATTCCAAACCAATCATGAAAAACAAGTCAAGACATTACATTAATCATGCAAACAAATTTGGACATGGTTCAAGACATAGGTAACAACCAAAGGTACTTGTTAAGGTTCATGGTAATCACATTCAAGGGTTAAAACATCACAAAGGTTTGAACATGGTAAGCATACAAGTTAGTAATCAAGTAAGGACATGTTATCAAAGTTTAAGGCATTTATGAACACATGAACAAAGGTTAACAAGCACAAGGACTTACATGCATACAAGTGTTTAATAAGGTATGAAAGAATCATAAGTATCATGGCAAAGGTTAAAAGGCAAGTTTCAAAATCAACATGGAAGAACAAGTCATTTATACATGGAAAAGAATGCATTTAAGTACCATAAACTTAGGCAAAACTCAAAGAAAACTATTGTTAACTTCACACAAGGTGATACGTGTTCTATTATGTTCACAAGAATCACTATGCACAATTTGGAGCAAGCAACAAGTCAAAAACAACATCTAAGGACTTAATAAAACCCTAAAAATGTACCTACTTTAATTATACAAAAGCGTGTGAAAAAAAATATTTTGTGAAATTTTAAAATGCGTTCATAAAATAGACCTGACAAGGAAGAGGCATGCAAAAACTTAGGTCAAAATGATGTGTGGTTTGGAAGTTATGCTTGGATGAATTTGTAAAAAATAAAGAAAATATAAGGTGCTAAAAATATAGGAAAGGCCTTACAAGGACTTGAACTCAAGACATTCAGGTTTCCAACTTAAAAATATGCCACTCGACCACACGCGTACATGTGAATAACTTAAGAAACCAATATATATTTGAAAAATGCTTCCAAAATGCACAATGAAGCAAAATTGTGGAAAAGTAGCAAAAGGGTGGTTCACCAGGATTCGACCCCCCCCCCCTCTTCATACATGAGAAACACTGAAAATGCACGCTGCTACCACTGGGGTGGTGATACATTCATTGTATCACCCCCACAAAATAAATAATATACTAAAACCAAATCAGAAAATGAAAAAGACGCCCTCCTCCCTCATCATCTTCGACGTGATGAACACCCAATCATGTTTGAAAATTCAAAAACCTAACTTCCTGAATACTGGATGAAATCAGATGAAATAAAAATGAAACATGCTTATTTTTTAACAAGGAAATCAATGGTATTAGCTAATTGAATTAATTCTGCTTCTAACTCAAAAAATCAAAGTGAACCCGCATGAACCCTAAAAATGGAAATTCAAACTAACATCTTATATATCAATTATCTATATCAATTGACAAAGGGAAAACAATCAGTATGCCGAAATAAACATGTTTGCAGTTCAAATGTGAATAAGATAATGCATATATCATTGAGTTCATAAATGGAGGAAATATACCTTGTGGAGCAAAATCCAAATCCTCTCAAAAGAGGTTAAAGAAATGAAATGAGGGTCTGGACAACTTCAATGAAACTCCAAGGAACCTTTGTGATACTTACTTGGACTTGAAACTACCTTGAATACCTTGTAGGATTCCTCTTGCAAAATGACAAAGATGGAAACTTGAACTGTAAGAAACTGAGGTTACAGTCACAAAGTAGTGCTTGGGATAGTTCAAGGGTGATCTATGGAAGGTGTTGAAAGGCTTAGGTGCTTTGGAAATGGTCATAATATGGATTTAGGTTGAAAAGTGCAGAAAGTTAATTATATGGTGGATTGAGAGTTGACTTTGTGGAGCTGAAGTATTTTGGGGAAGATGAGGGCTTGAACACCTTTATGAGGTGTTTTATGATGTGTTTGGAGAGTTGGTTTGGAGATTTTATGAGTGGAAATGAATTTGGCTATGTTTGTGCAAAATGGTGTTTTTGGTTCAAAGTGGCAATCTTGATGCAAGTTCTGTTATAGTGCTTGCTCAAGTGAATTTTCAGAATGTTTTTGTTGTTTTTTTAAAGAAAGAAACAAGCCTCTATTTATAGGGCAAGAAAGAGGATCAAATTATGCAGAATTGTAACTTGTTGGTTTCATGGTTTGGTTGGATTTCAACTTGGTAGTTTCATGGTTTTCATAGTCCCAATGCAAAGTACAAGGATATCTTGAGTTGTTGGAATCTCTTTTTGAGCTTGCTTCTACAGAAGGAACATGTTTGAGTCTCAAGGCAAGAGTGGTTGGAAAAGTGGAGCTTTATGAAATTCGATATGGAGCTTTTTGCAAAATGCTCCACAAATGGAAGTGAAACTTGGATAATGCTTCAAATTAGTGTGTAATGCATAAAATACCTATGCAATCCTCTGATCAAGGAGAGAGTTATGAGCTACAAGGTCTGCAAAGCAAGATTGAGTAGGTTTGGATTGGATTTATTCAAGTTCTTGACATGAAAAATGACCTAAAGTTCAAGTGTGGAAGACCAACTGTGTCTCTTTGAAACTCATAGCTCATGCATGGGAAGAATGAGTTCTTGGACTCTTTGGAAAGCTTAAAACATGCTCTACAACTTTCATGTTTTGAGTTTTCCTTGAATCAAAATGGATCATGATGAAAAATGGCTCTCAAGTTAGCTACTTTTACAAGGCAAATTTGTATCAAAAACATTTCTAAGTGTTGGAATTCACATTTGAATGAAACACCAACTTTATGGCCTCATAACTTGAAATTTAAGCACTTTTTGGGAATCCCTACTCAAGGAAAAAGTTGTAGTATGGAATGAGCTCTTCAAATTGGTCTTTGGAGCAAAGAAAATGGATGCTTGGATTGGAAGTTATGGCCTTGGCAAGTTGGACAAAAATCATTGTGCATCCATACCTTAGAAAAAAAATCAATTTCGTCCATGCTGCCCTTTTTACAAGTAACCTCAATTCTCTTGATTTTTCTTGATCAAACTCATTCATCAAACATGTTTCCAATGAATTTTGACTTGAGAAGCTCATACTTTACCAAAAACCCTAAAGTCAAAGGTTTGACTTTGCAGTGAATGATTGTATATTAGATGAACTCTCACTTCTTGATCTTCAATGAAATAAATCTCTTGAGCTATTTTAACACCATAGGAGGACTCCAAGGATGTATTTGAGTGTCTTGAATCATGTCCCAAGATTTAAGATCATGTCTTGATCAAAAGTCGAAGATGCAGTTGACATTGGTTGAAAAATCCTAATTTGTGACCAGATGAATTTGAATCTTGAAGAAATTGTAATGAAGCCATCTTGCACTTGATTATTGATGGAGGGAAATCTCTTTAGTGTATAAGAACTTGTTTGACTGATGATCCATTCAAAACCTTTACTGATCAATCCCTTGAACCTCTTAGGGCAAACCCTAATTCACAGGGGAGCAAAAACAAACAATATCTTGATAATTGGTTAGCTATGCATGAATGATTGACCTAGAATATTATGCAAATGATAAAGTAATCTAGGGGTAAAATTTGGGGTATGACAAATGGAATATTGATAACAATGAGGCAAATAATAATCTGATAGTGTAATAATACAAGTAATAGATACTTAATCCTCATAATACAAGCAACTACAAATAGAACTACAAATACTAAACTACAAATAATACTATGGCCTATTATAAACTAAAACTACAACTAATTTATATCATTGTTCTCTCCATCTTGAATCATTGGATCATTTATCACTAGTACTGGCTCGACCTCATCAATTAATCTTTCATTCACTAAACCATGTATTTGTTCAAGTTCTGTAATAGGCACAACTGGTGACATTTCATCATATTGATAAGGCATTTCATCCTTGGTGTTATCTATCTCCACATAACCCCTTGGTTTTGTGGTGATTGCAGCACACCATCCATGCATGTTTCTACACATATCTGGATATGGGACATAATACTCCTATTTTGCTTCTTGTGCAAGAATGAATGGATCATATTGACGATATCGTTTATTCATCTTAATGTCAACAATATTGTACTCCTTATTAACTCTTGTGCAACTATTATTTGTTGGATCAAACCAAGCACAATAAAATATGGCAATCTTGTTGCTAAAGCCATGGTATTCCAATTGAAGGATGTGTTGGATGATACCATTAAAACCATCTTCTCCTCCATTTGTAATTCCTTTAACATGTACCCCAAAATTAGTAGTCTTTTTACCACGACCCCATTCTTCAGTGTGAAACTTGTACCCGTTAACAAAGTAGATGTGCCATGATGTTGCCTTAGGATTAGGACCGAGAGCTAATGCCTTCACGTATGGGCTAGTGATAAGTGCAAAATGTACCTATTTTTGTATATAAGTTTTGTTGCACTTATCATTACTTTGTGTTAAAAATTGGTTGAATAAACCCCACTTTATGTGTAAATATGTTTAGTTTACGTTATAGTGTATATACTGCGTATCATGTAAATATCAATGAGTTTAATTGATTTTATCTCATTTTTACAGGTATTCAATCAAATATATCTTGCCATTGTTGTAAAGAGCATTGAATAAGCTTTCCAGGGCTTCAAACTGTGCGAAAAACGGAGTTACGGTTCAAAAGTTACGAATAAAACAGTTCTGGAAAAATGTTGTTCTGTCAAATTCGCCAGGCAAATTTTAAATCCGCCGGGCGAATTTGAGAATTTCGCCGGGCGAGTCTGTGGCGAGTGAAATATTGGAAATTCCAGTGGCTGCTGTCTTGTACTCGCGTCTTGCTCGCGTCTTGTTCGCCAGGCGAATTTTGGGGAATCCGCCTGGCGAATTTTCAATCCGCCGAGCGAATGTAGATATTTTAGCTGGTATGAGAGAAAAAGGGGAATCCGCCAGGCAAATTTTCAATCCGCCTGGCGAATTTGTCTGAACCAGAATTTTGTATTTAATTCATTTGACTTCATTTTTTGTATTGTTATGTTGTTTGGGGGTGATTTTTGTCTCCAAACTTCATCAACCTCATTCTTTGGTGGGATTAGCTTAGAAAACAACATGGAAGCTTGCATACGGATGAACCGGAGTGGATTGATCGTCGATCGGCGTTGACCAACCGCGAGATGTTTGGTTCATTTCTCTTCTTCTTTGTGTTTTTCTTCTATGTTAGGTTGTTGTATATGTATCTACTATGAACTCATGTATATTTGTCGCCCATGGCGTTGTATAAAACTTGCTTTACAAATCTTTATTGGTGATTGTCTCTGATTTTTACTTTATGCGCGGGGTTTGAGTTGCGTTAGAGATAATCCTCGCAAACTTCGATTAGGGATGATTATCTGTTAGTTTCTGGACTCTAGAGATAGATTTAAGAGCTAACAATCTTCAATAGGCGTCGAAGCTTAGTGCCTTCCGTGTTTCGAGGCTTCGCTCGTGAGAGTGACGAAGAGAGTGACACGGTTGTTCTCTCAACTTTGCGTTAGACATAACCTGTGTTGTGAGCGATGTTGGGTGATATTGAGGAGTATTGTAGGTTGAGTATAACTGGTCGGTAAGTTTAAGTTTGTGAGGAGTTGATTATGTGCATGCCTGATAAGTTTCTTGTTGCTGAAGAATGAATTTGTTTTATGTTTTAATGTTTACTTTTCAGCATTTATTCTTGTAAACCATTTAAACCCAAACTCATAAACGCGAGAGACTGTCGAACGAAATTCTTTCCCTCGAACCGATCTCTGTGGACACGACATAAATCCCGGAGGGAATTCTTTCGAAAATAAATATTTTTGCTGCTTGCCCTATTCTGTAACCAACAAAATGGGGTCGTTGCCGGGGATTGGTTTTAATATTGAATCGTATTGCGATAGTTTCTTTGTTTTTGAGTTTTGTATATATCATATATAGTGTCTGTTTCCATTATGTTTGTTCAAGTGTTGTATACATTTTGTTCTCGTAACGTTTGTTTAAGTGTTTGGTTAGGACGCTTGCTTTTAGTTTGCGTGGTGAGGCATCACCATGGCATGAATGAAGGAAGTTTCTAGTTAAGCACCGTAAAGGCGTCGAGCTTACGACGTAAAACAAGCATGTTTTATAGTTTTTCTTTTCTAATATTTTGTTTGTTGTTTGGTTGCAAGTCTTGGTCGACTTATTTGAGGATGCTTTTGCGATTTTCCAAGTTGGTTCATTTCAACTTGCGGATGTATGGTAATGATCTTGTTAAGTTTTGTACACGTCCGAGGTATGTATTTATCGCTTTCTATACTTTAGCATATTCATGATACTTAGGCATTTTACAAACTTCCATGTCGTTCATTCTTTTGTATACTTGTTCTATTGTGAATCACTTTAGTTCCCACCCTTTTTGTGAGGAAGCCTTCTATTGTTCATATATGCACGGAGAACCAACATTCTTGTTCTACTGGATTTTATTATGTTGAATCTTTTGTTTGTATTGTTTATATGAATGCATGAAAAGGATCAAGGCAATTGTTTCATTTTGAGCACAACCACTTTAGCCAAATAGTCAATTCACCTTGTGAGTGTGTGACAATTCGTAACCCCTTTGAGCTTTTTGATCCATGTTTCTATTTGAACTTAATGCTTGTCAATGATTATTTAGTTCACTTATTTTTGAATGGATTTTGTTTTTTCTTGGACCTCAACTTTGTGTTGTTGTATGGATTTTTGCCTTGCCTTAGAAAGTAGGGATTATTCACATGATGATGCGGTTGAATTCAAGTTGGGGAGAGAATGGTTGTGTACTCATTAGTTGGATTCTATGAGGATTGAAAAAGAAAAAAAAAATGAGAAAAATTTGTGAAAGAGAAAAAGAAAGAAAAAAAAAGGAGAAAAAGAAAATCCTTGAAAAAGGAAACAAAAAGAGTTCAAATAATTGTGCTAAATAAGTATTGTGTTTGTGTAACACTTGGGATGAAAGAAGAAGTTTGATTGAAATTTTGTGTTTGAACTTTTGAGAGTTGATCACTCCCTTAGGTTTAGTCAAGTTTTTGTTTCAATTACCTTTAGAAATTGCCCCTTGTTTGTTTACCCGACCACGTTACAACCTTGAAAGTCCTTGTGATTCTTGCCTTTGTATGTTCAATATGAATTTGTGGATGTATGCATAATTTAGTCTTTTGTTTGCATAATTGTTGTGTGAGTGATAAGTACCCCATTTTGTGTTTTTCATCTACTGATGATTGTTTTTACTAGGTGTGATTCACATTGGAACTTGTGTTGTTTTAGAATGTTCGGCATGAATTTTTGTATTTTTCGTTGTAGTTTAGTGGTAAGTATTTACTTTGTGTGTACCGTTTTTCATTTGAACCATACATTCGTTTTCCGTTTTTCAAAACTTGTTGATTCGTGATTCTTTGGTTATCACTCGGTTTCGTTGAGTTGTTTGATTCTTGTTTGAGGACAAACAATTATGTAAGTTGGGGAGAGTTTGATAAGTGCAAAATGTACCTATTTTTGTATATAAGTTTTGTTGCACTTATCATTACTTTGTGTTAAAAATTGGTTGAATAAATCCCACTTTATGTGTAAATATGTTTAGTTTACGTTATAGTGTATATACTGCGTATCATGTAAATATCAATGAGTTTAATTGATTTTATCTCATTTTTGCAGGTATTCAATCAAGGATATCTTGCCATTGTTGTATAGAGCATTGAATAAGCTTTCCAGCGCTTCAAACCGTGCGAAAAACGGAGTTACGGTTCAAAAGTTACGAATAAAACAGTTCTGGAAAAATGCTGTTCTATCAAATTCGTCAGGCAAATTTTAAATCCGCTGAGCAAATTTGAGAATTTCGCCGGGCGAGTCTGTGGCGAGTGAAATATTGGAAATTCCAGTGGCTGCTGTCTTGTGCTCGCGTCTTGTTCGTCGGGCGAATTTTGGGGAATCCACCTGGCGAATTTTCAATCCACCGGGTGAATGTAGATATTTTAGCTGGTATGAAAAAAAAAGGGGAATCCGCCAGGCAAATTTTCAATCCGCCTAGCGAATTTGTCTAAACCAGAATTTTGTATTTAATTCATTTGACTTCATTTTTTGTATTGTTATGTTGTTTGGGGGTGATTTTTGTCTCCAAACTTCATCAACCTCATTCTTTGGTGGGATTAGCTTAGAAAACAACATGGAAGCTTGCATACGAATGAACCGGAGTGGATTGATCGTCGATCGGCATTGACCAACCGCGAGATGTTTGGTTCATTTCTCTTCTTCTTTGTGTTTTTCTTCTATGTTGGGTTGTTGTATATGTGTCTACTATGAACTCATGTATATTTGTCGCCCATGGCGTTGTATAAAACTTGCTTTACAAATCTTTATTGGTGATTGTCTCTGATTTTTGCTTTATGTGCGGGGTTTGAGTTGCGTTAGAGATAATCCTCGCAAACTTCGATTAGGGATGATTATCTGTTAGTTTCTGGACTCTAGAGATAGATTTAAGAGCTAACAATCTTCAATAGGCGTCGAAGCTTAGTGCCTTCCGTGTTTCGAGGCTTCGCTCGCGAGAGTGACGAAGAGAGTGACACGGTTGTTCTCTCAACTTTGCGTTAGACATAACATGTGTTGTGAGCGATGCTGGGTGATATTGAGGAGTATTGTAGGTTGAGTATAACTGGTCGGTAAGTTTAAGTTTGTGAGGAGTTGATTATGTGCATGCCTGATAAGTTTCTTGTTGCTGAAGAATGAATTTGTTTTATGTTTTAATGTTTACTTTTCCGCATTTATTCTTGTAAACCATTTAAACCCAAACTCATAAACGCGAGAGACTGTCGAACGGCATTCTTTCCCTCGAACCGATCTCTGTGGACACGACATAAATCCCGGAGGGAATTCTTCCGAAAATAAATATTTTTGCTGCTTGCCCTATTCTGCATTCAACAGCTAGGTGTTCCATTTCTCTCATCATTCACTAAAAAAAATATACATCTAACCTTAGAGCGATTACATTGGCAAACAACATTAATGTGAGAAGTACACTTACATATTACTTTAGCCATGAAGGAAATTGCTCGTGTATAAGACCAGAAGCATCTTCCTCATTGATACGATGATATTGCATGAACAATCTGACACCGAATATAAAATTTCTGAAGTATTTATACACAATGGTTGAGAACAAAACAGTTGTTTTGCAAAATGTACTTACTCGAGGTATGGTTTAACCTCATCACAATTGATTAGGACGTGCATGTGAGCAGAATCCCATTCATTATCAAGCACCCAGTAGTCCCGAGGCGTTCCACTAGGACGACCACATTTGTTAAAAATAGAAAGTGTTGGTTGGACATTCTCGTGATATGATGATCCAGGATCGTTTCTGAAACCTGTACTTGTCAACAAACTAACGGTCTTGAAATAGTGAGAGAAAAAATAAGTAATTTCACGATGCAAATAGGTAGTGCATATTGAACCTTCAACCCTGTCTTTATTTTTCAGTAAACGCTTGTAGTCTCCCATCAATCTAAGAGTGAAATGGTTAAAAGATGTTATTTCATTAAAGTAATCTACAAAAATTACACATCGCTTACCTTTCAAATGGATACATTCAACGATATTATACAGGACCACCAAGAATCGCTTCATTAGGTAGGTGAATCAAGAGATGTTCCATCGAGTCAAAGAAACCTGGTGGAAAAATTCTTTCTAGCTTGCATATGATGATGGGAATGTTCTGTTCCAACCTAACAAGATCTTCCAACTTCAATGTATTACAACACAAGTCTTTTAAAAAAAATGACTTAACTCAGTTAGCGGCTTCCATATCTCACTAGGCAAGG
The DNA here is from genome assembly GCA_022829125.1 of Lathyrus tuberosus. Classification (NCBI taxonomy): domain Eukaryota; kingdom Viridiplantae; phylum Streptophyta; class Magnoliopsida; order Fabales; family Fabaceae; genus Lathyrus; species Lathyrus tuberosus. The sequence goes on from JALAZF010000264.1 coordinate 8,230,655, forward strand.
AACGAAAAGCAATTGGAAGCAAACACTCCATGAGCACATGACAGTAATAGGATTCCATCCCCTTCATCCTACCCTTAGTGACATTAGCACATCTAGAAAGATTCGAGGCATAGCCATCAGGTATTTTTAGTTCCTTAATCCATCTACAGACTAGCTTTGCCTCTTCAGATGTCAACGAAAATTTTGCCTTTGGCTTAGCCATCTTTCCATTAGGTAGAGGACGCAACTCTAAATCCCTACGTAAACAGTTAAGAGGTAAATCCAATCTTGCCTTCTCATTGTCCTTTGTTTTTGCAGGATCATTCATGACAGTGTAAAACACATTATCAAATACATTCTTCTCTATGTGCATCACATCAAGGTTATGCCTTAACAAGTTGTCCTTCCAGTATGGAAGATCCCAAAATATACTTCTTTTGATCCAATTATGATGTTTCCCATACCCTGGAAATTTGGTGGTCCAGTCACTGTCTGTGACTTTTGGAAAATCACGGATAGCTTCCCAGAGGTCATGGTCAGTAAACATATAAGGTGGTCTTTTTTTCTTTATCTTGTTTTTTGTAAATCTTTTTTTACTTTTTCTAAACAGATGATCCATTGGTAAAAACTGACGGTGACAATCGAATCAAGATTGTTTTCCCCCGTATCCTAAGGTGAAAGCCTATGTACTATCCATGCAATAAGGGCATGCTAATTTGCCTTGTGTCCCCCATCCAGATAACATACCATATGCTGGAAAATCATTGATTGTCCACATTAAATGCGCTCTCATTACAAAATTCTGCTTCATAGAGATATAATATGTTACAATGCCATCTCTCCACAAGAGCAGTAAATTATCTATCAAAGGTTTCAAATAGACATCTATTTTAGCTTTTGGGTTGTATGGTCCAGGTACAAGATAAGTCAAAAACAAGTATGGTTTGGTCATGCACATTTCAGGAGGGACATTGTAGGGTGTGACGATTATTGGCCAGCATGAACACGGAGAACTAAAGGCTTGAATGTAAGGTGTAAACCCATCACTACACAAACCAAATCTTACAATTCTGGGGTCACTAGCATAATCGGGATAAACTTCATCAAAGTGTTTCCATGCTTTTCCATCAGATGGGTGACGCAGAACATTTGGATTGCTTGTGTTCTCACGATGCCATCTCATTTGAGCCGCAGATTCCTTTGAAGCATAAAGTCGTTGTAACCTAGGAATGATTGGAAAATAGAACATTCTCTTCACTGCCACATCTTTGTATTTCCCATTCTACTCTTTCGAGGAACATTCCTAGCAGCCCCACAAACTCTACACTGAGTTAAAATGCTATCTTCTTTATAATATAATAAGCATCCATTCACACAACAATCAATTTTCTCAACCTCCAATCCCAACTTAGACATCAACTTCTTCACTTGGTAATGATTTTTAGGTAAACATTGATGTGATGGACAAACATCAATAAGCATTTTAGTGAAAAATTTCATGGCCTTTTGAGGAACATGCCAATTAGACATGGCAGCCAACTTAACTGAAATAGATAGTCTGGATTCAAAAGCTCCCTCGTAAATGGGTTGGTTTGTAGAGGTCAATACATCATAAAATCGTTGAGCTTCTTCATTTGGTACCTCACCCTCACTAACTGTTTCGTTTTCCATATTAGCATTCACATTGAGGACATTAACAAATTGCCTACTAGCATCATACATCATTTCATTCATTGCATCAAATTATTCTTCATCACCCAAATTATCCCCACCGGGATTTCCGCCACTACTAGAATGACCATCAAAGTCTACATTCTGATTATCTTCTCCATGGTCAGTCCATGTGTAATAGTTGGGCAAAAAACCGTCTTTGTACAAATGATGTCTAACCTAACTAGGCGTCTTCAGGGGAATGCAGACGCATTTTACACAAGGACACCTTATCCCTCCCTCATTTATATATTCTGGCCAATTCATGGCTTTATTGACAAAATATTCAACTCCACTAACAAATTCATCTTTCAACCCATTCCTATTGGAGTTTACTCTATCATACATCCAACTTCGGTCCATTTTCTACATGAAAAACATCAAATTATCATTTTCTATGAGAAAACACATTGTTACAACTCAATGTGACCTCATATTTTTTTACAACAAAAATATATCAAGAATATTATCACCGAGAGTTCTTAATGATACAATTGTGGAACCTAGTTTATATATATTACATATGCAAAGGCACTAGAAACAAGAGGATGCTATCATAGAGAAATAAAAGACTTCTGTTAGAAACTTAACATCAAACTGTCCTCTAACAAACTCCTCAACCATAAGCAACTAACTATGTTAGTTGATCACTTTCTTAAACTAGCTTATCCAAGAATATCTCTAACACCTTCACAAATGGCCTTGAGCTTGGACCACAAGTCTTGAAATGCACAAGTGGTTTAGTCAAGGTATCTGCTATTTGCACAGCAGCAGGAACATGTTGTATGAGTAGCCTCTTGGACACCACTCTCTAACGAACAAAATGGATATCCAATTCTATGTGCTTGGTGCGAGCATGTAAAAGAGGATTGTGTGCATTGCCTGTTATTTTTCTCTAAATATCTATTTGTTTGAAACCAGAAGCTTCCTGTGTTTTTTATCAGGAACCTTCACAATCTATACTGCAGTGTGTGTTTTCACAGTAGGATTTGTAGCTATTTGGGCTTGTTAAATATGAAAAATACCAAAATAGTGTCATTTTCTAATCTAGCAGCATACTTGCATTTTTGTTGTAATTGATTGATTATAAACAGATAGGATCATATAAACAATAAGCATATATCATTATTTGTATTTTAATGTTTAAAAGGATAAAAAGAACTTCTAGTTGCTCTAATGTATTATAACAAGCAGCTGTATGCCATTTTCCTCTGGTTCTCTCTTGTGGCTGCAACATAACCTGAAATGAGAATATGGTTACAGCGACATGTCATGCATGTAAATATTAATTACAATTCATCGAAAATTATTTAGATACACAACACGCTTTAACTTAAATATACGCCAACTCATACCAAATAGAGCTCAAGGAAGTGTTCCTGAACCGATGATGAAGCGTCATCCTAGAAGCCTCCATGTCTACAAGAAACAAGTCAGGATTCTTCTCCAACTCATCAATCACGGCCCTTCCACCAGCATGTATACAGAAATGGTCGAACAAAAGTTTGAAATCTGCCATATAAAATCCAAATTAGCAAAAATATAAGTTGCTCAGTAATCGGAAGCAGCAAAGGACCAAGTGTAGTAATATTGGTTTTCAATGCTAAACATCGGTTTTCCCCATAACATCTTTCTGGTAAAGACAATGAAAGGCCTACACCGCAATGCATCCTCGTTCTATTAACAGATTTATTCCTTAGCAACAAAGCTGAACCACCAACACTAAACAAACAATTAGGTACATTCTGGTAGACCTATCATGGGAAATAATATAGGTTTAAATATAGCTTTAGGCCACACACATGTCATCAAGAATATAGAATTTGAAGAAACATCATGGCAAGAACAGAAAAAAAATAAGTACAACATTTTGGAGCCACACTCACACAGTTTTAGGGAGCTTAAATTTCAAATGAACACACAAACTAGTAATCACAATATCCAGATATTGCTAAAAGATAAAAACTCAACTACAAGCAGCATAACAAAAAGCAACGACAACAAGATCATCATCAATTCAAGCCTAGGGTGAATAAACTAAAACAGGAAAAAATAGGAAATAGGTTCTTCAGTCCTATCTTAACATCAAATACAACATAATTAGGAAATTAGATAAAGTCAAATGTTACTATCAAGGAAACTTCTACAAGCATCAGAGGAAAACATGGACATAATTCAAGAAGACATGCATGATCAGGACTTTGTTGGAAATTAAGCTAGCTTGGTCAAACATACTGACAATCCTAAGGAACAAGTTGTAATTCAATTAATACATATAATTCTCAACCAAAACCTATCCAGTCCTAAGGAGGGGGACTATCAAATGAAGACATTTTGATCTTTAATGTTGGAGATGAATAATTATAATACACAACAATGTCTGCCTGGTGATAAAGAAAAACCAAATCACTACGCGACATCCACATCATCAGAGAATTAAAAGATTTTCATATATAATATATATATGCTAAAGCACATAAAATACAAATAAAGAATAAAAAAGAAAAAAAAAAGGAGAAAGAACTTACAGCAAATGAAAGCAGAAACACACCAAAGATGAAAGTTCTTGTCCATTGAGGTGTTATTTTCTACTTTTCTTCTTTGCAAATTGCACTGAATAGGAATAAGAACAAGGCAAGAAGAGCACTCAGTGACAGAAACGTTTCTTTTTCAATCGATTGAGAGGCAAATATCTAAATAAATAGGAGCTACAAGAATACCTTAATTGAAATCGAAATCGAAATCGAAACGGTGGAGTAGAGATTGAACAGACTAAATCGAAATCAATTGAAGGAGCACTTCTTCTAATGTTCCTATAGATTGTGAGAATTGAAATCGATTGTGAAGAACAAAATAAAGAACAAAACTAAAAATGGAAACAATGGAGTAGAGATTAAACGATTGTGAACATTACCGTTAGGGATTTTGGGAAGCGATTTCTGAAAAAAATTTGATTTTGAGAACCGTTGCTGAATCGATTGTGAAGCGAGCGAGAGTGAATCGTTGCTGAATCGATTGTGAAGCGGGCGAGAATGATGAGCAACCTATGTTTCTGAAGTTGAAGCTGAAGCGAAAATGAAGCGAGTGATGAGAGTGAAAGAACAAAACTGAGTTGCTGAAGGATTTATTTTATTATTTTTAAGTTTAGATTTTATTTTATAAAATTAACTTAATTAATATAATTTTAGTATTTAGTTTTATTTGATTTTTTTCTTAAGTTATAGTTTAAAATTATATATATTTTTATAAGTTTAAAATGATAAACTACATTTGAAATTTATAAAATTAGTTTTTAGTATATAATTTTATCAACTAACTACCTATAAATAGAAAATGCTACCAAACCACCTAAATGACCCTTTCATTAATTTTTAATTACCCTAATGAAAAGCCCTTAAACGTCATTTACTAAATGCAAAATGAATCTCCAATGAAAATGCCTCATTTTGCCACTTGGCACCTACAATTAAAAAACCATTTCAATTTTCAATCACCTAATTCCCTCTCTTTTCTTTTTCAAAATTCAGACTCATTCTCTCTCTTTCTCCCACCTTCTCTCTCTCTTTCTTCGTACCCTCTTTCTCGTCTCAGAATTCTATCTCTTTCTCCATTTCTCCATTTTTCTTCTTCTTCCTTCCTCTACGCAACCAACTTCTCAATATTTCTTCTTAAAATCACATTATGCAAAAAAGAAGATAGTCATATGCTTATGGGTCATGGTTCCGATTTCAACTCCAACCGAAAAAGATGGAGATTTGGGCGTGGGTTGTGGTCTGAGTTTCAAACCATGAAGAAGATGGAGATCTATTCGTCCCTCTCACGTTTCAGACTTAAAAATACTTTCTTCTCTCTCGCCTAATTTCAAACAAAGAAGAAGATTGAGATCTACTTGTGGGTTATGGTTTCGGTTTTATCTCAAGTTGCTGTCAAAGAATCTTTGCACTGGATTTGTCTTTACTGGATTTTGTTGTTGATATATATATTTGAAAGCAAGGAAATTTGATATTGAAAAAGCAAAGCATATGTGGGCTGACATGCTACAATGGAGGAAAAAGTTTGGTGCTGACATGTTGACACCATTATGCAGGTATAATGCACTTTGAATTTGGGGCTTTTGTTTCATTTGTCTTCTGTTCAAAATGCTATAAGGAATATGTCACATGCTAATCGATATTGGTAAACGCAGATGAATGTTGGTTTTGCTTCCGTACCCTTAAGCTCACAACCCCAAGCTGTGAGAAATTTCATTTCATACAATTTTGTTCAATAAGGTTTATGATAATATCCGGTTTTGTGTGATGGAGTTGGTGATTTTAACCATTTGTCAGGATGTGTTCGGTATTATTATTGTTATTGGGTAACAGAGGTTTTTGTTCCCTAATATACATTGTAAATGGATGAAATCTTGATTTCTTATTGCTATGCACTATTGCTGCCAAGAGGCACATGGATTCAAGCACCAAAATCTTAGATGTTCAAGGAGTGGTATGCTGCCCATAATTATTTCTCTTTACATTAGTTGTAAACTGAAGAACTAAATCATTCGAGTAATTTTTATTTTATGATTCATGTTTTTAAATTATATTTTCCTGCTACATCTTATTATAGTACAGGTGGTCGAGGTTGTGGACCTTCTTTTCATATCATTGTTTATTTAAGCTGTAATTGATTAACTCTATTTTTCAGGTGAATGTACAAATGGAATATTCTAGGAATGTTGGTCATATTTATGCACTATAGTTTCAATAGTATGTTTGCGGTGTTTCTTTGATTTACCATTTTAGAAAAATGTGAACCAGTTTTGTTTCTTGTAAACATTTGGATTTTTTGTGCCTTTTCTTTGAAATTATTGTTGTTTTACTCTGACTGATTTGATATTCTTGCTGTTGAATCAAATCTGCTATTATTTCATAATCTGGCTACCACAGCGAGAGAACTGGCAGAGTCGATAGACAGGCTACCACTCACACTCATATTGCAATTGACTTGATGAACACTTGAGAAATCAGATGATGTTGGCATTTCTAATGGTTGATTCCTGCAGAAATTAGATGAACACTATGATGATGATGGTTGGTGATGATGTACTGTTGATGGCTGCTGAAGCTGTGCAGATGCTCTTATTCTATTTCTTAATTAGGTTCTATGACATATAATGAGGTGAGACAAAAAAACTAAACTATGAATTTCGAGTTCTGAGCCTATCGGCATTGAAAATTGAATGAAATTTTCTATAATTTATAGGTACTTACTATTTTTCCTACACGCACGTGATTGGAGTGAAAGAGATGAAAGGCTCAAAGATGAAAATAGAGCGAGATTCATTGACACAAAGAAAGCAGAAACAACAGGCTCAAAAATGGAGAATGTGATATTCGTTAACACAGAGAAATCATAAAGGACGACGACGTTGTGTAAGTTCAGAATGTGCTATTAGTTGATACTGAGTGTTCCAGTTCAGAATAGGATCTCAAGACGTGGTGGGTGTTGTTGATTATTACATTACTGTTTTATTGTTTTTCTATCATGCAGGGTGATGATAAGGCCTCTTACGTACTATTTGGTTGATTGTGCAGCTACTTGGTCTTGTTGCATCCTTTTTCTCCTTCAGTTCAATAAATTTGTTTTTTCTTTGAACCCTTGCAGATACCTACTTCCATTGTTACGAGAAGATGATGATCTCTCTCAAATCTGTAAATCCTTCATTCAGATTTACTAACATCAAGTGTAATAATATCCACAATAAAAGAATTCTTTCCAGTTTGTGACTCTGCAAGTTCAATGAGTCTGATTCTCAAGCTCCTCAACCAGGAGATACGAAAAAACAAGAACTACTAGCCCAAATGGCCATGCTTCAATCTCGAAAAATCCATCTCACGGAGTATCTAGATGAGAGATCAGCATACTTAACCCAATTTGGTGAAAAGGTTAACGCCGAGTTTGAAAAGATCGGAGAAGATGCCCTCAAAGGATTAGATGAAGCTGGTGCCAAAGTATGCCTCCACTTTTGAGGTAGCCATGAAAAATGTTACATCAATAATGAACTCTTGTATTCGCTTGTAATTGTTGATAGTTTGACATGTTATTGGCAATTATTTTGCTGAAGGTCCAAATGGAAGTGGAAAGAGCTCGCTTTTCCGTGCTTTAGGCGGTCTTTGGCCTTTGATATCTGGACATATTGTGAAACCTGGCTTTGGCTCTGATCTTAATAAGAGACCTCTATGGGCAACCATTGCACTAGACAATCCATCATTTGAAATAGTTTTGCCATAGAACCGTGTCTTATCTCTAGATATTATTTTGAGAAAGGGAAAAAACCCTTATTTGAAATATATGGATTTTGTTTTGTGCATTAACGTATGGATAATTCATGTTTTTGACTGCCTCAAAATACTCTCTCTGTTGTTAAGGTTGGTTTTTCTCATACGAACATCCTTAGGAGCATTGTTCACCATTCGTGACGAGAAAATTGAGTGACAAGACAGAGAACCTTCACTCTCAGGTTTGTTAGTTGCTAATTGCTATAGTTTCATTTTGTATATTGATAAACTATTAAGTAAAAATCTCATAAAAGTCCACAATATCGCGAGCAGAATTTTATTTTGTCTAACATTTTTCAAAAGTGCCTCCTAAAATTCAATTTTCATTAGAAGAGGTAAGCCATCACCATTGAAAGTTGGATATGAGAAGTTGCTGCTGATATAGGTGTCTGTGAAATGTAGTTCTGAATGTGTTATTGTATAATACCAACCTTTTCTCTATTATCATTTTATTAATTTGGGCTTCATTTTGCACCAGCCTGAAAGTATTGTTAAATAAACATATTTTGTTTCTCAAGACTTTAACAAAATAGTATATGCACTTCTTACAGATGGTGTAAGACTACTTCCAAAGAAATATAGTTTTACTGTTGGTGATCCACTTCAGCCTATGCTGGCAAAACCAAACAATTGTATATTAGTCAATTGTGTATGGCTACAGTTGTGTTACCTATGGTTGTGATTGTGTCATTATGGAATACAGTCTGCTTCTACAATTGTAATTTAAAGTTTCCAAATTATTTGTGACATAGAATACAGTCTGCTTCTATTTTTTTGAGTGTGCCATTGAAAAGAATTATGGAGACCTGTCCTGTGTACTTCTTGCAGTTGGTTTAAGGTATATGCTCATAACACTTTAAATGTCCATGCTGTAAAATAAACTTAGTGAACATAAGTGTCCTTATTTATCACCTTAGTATAAATGAATAGATTCCTACTTAGTGAACATAAGTGTTCTTATTTATCACCGTATAAATGAATAGATTCCTACTTACTGAACATAAGTGTTCTTATTTTTCATAGTTTTAGTTTTAATGAACATGTTTTAAACATAAAATCCAATGTCTTGATAAGGTATCCTCACCCAAAAAACTCCTTTTAATTGAAATTAATTGCTTCTGTCATGAATTATGAAAATTTATACCATCAAAGTTATTGCCCTCATCGGCACTATTTGGAAGTACATATATCAGTGTTGAATATTTTTCAACGTTTCCATCTTTTTAATAGGATAGTTGGTGTTTTATATCTAACATTTATTGCAGCTTTTAGTTTCAGGTTTTATGCAATTTGTTTTATATGTTCAGGAGGGTTGGGTGTGTTTGCGCGAGGGAAGAACACTTGCTAAAATTATTTATTTATGGATGGGATTGATGCCATTGGTGGATGGTGTTTCAGTGAAAGAACAAGTGCTGATCGTGAAATTCAAAGAACCGTTACGGAGCTTCTTAACCAGCTAGATGGATTTGATCAAAGGTGATTTCTCATCCTGTTTATTGTTCTTAACGTTTAGTAGATCTACAATTACTAGAATGTTGATTACATTTTTTGGCTTTTTTCTTTGTTGCAAAAATTGATTTCAACTTAGACAAGTTATTGGCTACTGATGTGAGTATTATAAATTAATTCAACTCAATTTAACTTTTGTTAGAAAAAAACAACTTATCTATTTCTTTCCTGGGCTGGTGGAGCAATTGGAATGAGGGAAAATATATTACAACTCCTTATAAAGTACTTACTGTTCTGTCAATTGGTTCCATTAAGACTTTACATAGACTATTAGAAAAGCTATGGTCTGAGATGGAAAAATATTTTATGTAGACCTCATATCATTTTTAAAGTAGCTTTTAACCATTAAACCTCATATCATTTTTGTTAATCATTTATTTCATCTATTTCAGGTATTTCATTGTATTCCTTACAAGCTACAAGGTATGTCGATACCCGTCTTTGTCTTCGTTTGTAATGGCGTGGTTTCATTTTTAGATTTCTCTTCTTTTTTACTCATATTTATCATCATCATCATCGCTTTGTTTTTAATGACGTGTCATATTTAATGGCGTTTGTATCGTCATTTTACTATATGTTCTGTTTTTTATAGGCGTTATGTTTTTACCACGTTCTTATATAGCTTGTGTCTTCGTTTGTGTTGCTTTATATTTGCTTTAAATCATTTGAATAACATTAAATTTGTTGACTAGGTTGCTTTCAGATTCTCTTTCATTTTCATTTTTGCGACTCTTCAATACGTGAAACTACAACTCCAAACATGTGCCCCTTTGTCAAGTTGTTGATTTTCAGTTTCAGAAATACTCCATTTTTATGTATTTACAGTTTCAGACATACTCTTCTATTAGATGTTATTGGCTGTGTACATGAAGTCTTTAAATCACAAAGTGGTCAGAATGGAAAGAAGGCTTGTGTCAACTTTTCACCGAGGGATGGAAGTGGAAACATCATTAATTACCCGCTTTGGGAGGATTTTGCTTGCAAATTAATGAGCTTTAAACCATCCAATCGTATGACATCTTTAAAGTTTATCATTTTTGAGTATTATCCACATAAACTTTGAATGTAACATGTGATATTACTGAAACATTAACACAATTTTTTCATTGCATGGAAAATGATACTCATAGGTCATGAAATCTTCAAGTCAATATGAGAGAATACTAAAATAACATGAATAAGTTTTGGATTCAGAATGTCGGTTTCACTACTTTTGCAGAACAGAGAATTTTATGACATTATTTGTTAATTTTCATTGTTTTTTCACTGCTTTTGATTAATAATGGTTAGGAAGATAGTTACATCCAGACTCAGATCTCTTCTGTTATCATGTGCTAATTTCATTGATTTTTTTTACTGCTTTTCATTAATAATGGTTGGGCTTACATTTTTTCTCAAATTTGGTGTGTATTTTTTTAATGATAGGATTCATTGTCATATTCTGCATACTGTCCACACTTCCTGTAATAAAAACAAACACTATAAAGTTAAACAAATATAAACATGTTAGAAACAAAGACATTGTGGTTAAGGTTGTACAAATACATCAAACAAAGTAGTAGCTACGTGAAACAAAATACAACTCCTAATAGATTGGTACAATTTGAATAGGTAAAAAATAGTTGACTTGGGTGCATAAAGTGAATATTTTTAGGAGATTAATGATTTATTAAAATAAATTATTGTGTATGTTAGATTTCGTGGTGATAAAAATTGCTTTTGAATGAACTATTTTATATGTTAACTTAAGTATATTTAACAGTGTTTTCACATCATAGAAGTTTGAAGTTACCTTAACAATAGTTTCAAATATAACTTTTTGTTTTCACTTTTGAATTTTGATGAATCAAAGCTTTGAACTATTCTAGCAAGCTTTTTCAAATGTCATTGCTAACTGAGTGTTTGCTAATGAATTTGATGTTATATTTTCTTGATTGTATTAATGTCGTGGGTGAGGGTAGTTTTCTGCATGTTTATCCTCATTAATATGATCTAATATTTGTACATGTTGTGAATGTTGTCCTAATGTGAAATACCTTTTCCTGTAAGTATCACTCCCTATCTGCAGATCTAAATCTCTTTGCTCAGCCATCCTTACTGATACAAACTACTTGATGATATGTCTGCTACTAAGTTTCTCACACCAAAACTCTGCTCCACCGAAGTCAAACATCTGAAGAAAGAATGATCACTATGTTATGGGTTTGTATTTTTTGAATGTGTTTATACATATTTTGCTCTATAATTGTTAGAGTTAGTATATTAACAGTACAACAAGATAGCTTTTACACTAGATTAACAAAAGCACTTATACATTATTTTACATGTAATTGAATTTAATACTTTAATGTGACACATAAAGCAACCTTTTTTAAAATCCATTTCTTTTAAACATTCTACTTACATCAAATTTATGTTTATTGATCATGGACTTTTTTCTTTTTTCCAGGTAAGCTAAATTCAGTTCTGACTAAGATGTCAGATACTGTAAAAGGGAAACTGAGGTTGGGAGCAAGAATTCTTCGGGTTGGCGGAGTAGAGAAAGTGTTTATGCAACGTTTTAGTCTTACAGATGGAGAGAAGCTGTTGAAAGCATCACAGTGCTACTTATCAACGACATCAGGTCCTATAGCAGGTCTCCTCTTCATATCCACTCATAAAGTTGCTTTTTGCAGTGAGAAATCCATCAAGATCACTTCTCCAAAAGGAGAATTTATTAGAGCTCATTATAAGATTTTTCTTAATTTTTTGTAATGTCCATGTTAATGCTCTCAATTTCTCTTACCTATTCTTCACACTTTGTTAGTATGTAACCTTAATTGGTTTACTATTTCAGGTCTCTATTCCACATGAAAAGATTCAGCATGTCAACCATAGTCAAAATGTGAAGAAACCTTCAGAAAAGTACATAGAAATAGTCACCGTAGATGATTTTGACTTCTGGTTTATGGGTTTTTTTAATTACCGGAGAGCTTTAACATATCTCCAGGCTATCTCTCAATCTCAGAGAGAAAAGTTATGGAAATAGTCTAATTATTTATCCCTACTGCTTCATCAATTATTATTTGAAGTTGCAGAGGTTTCACATATGTACAAATATGTTACATTATATTGTTAATTTAAAAAGCTAATTGTTGTTCTTTTACATAGATCATCAACACATGTCCTTCTTTCAAGAAAACAGCATGTGATCTTCACTTTGCATACTAAATTTTCACTATCTAATAATAAAAATTGCAAACCTTATCTTAAAGCAAAAGCATTAAGGAATTGATAAATCATGTATAGGTTTTTATTTGATTGCAAGTGGTATATTTTTATTTGATTTCTCATTTTTTATAACAGAACTTTGAGTTTGGTCTGGCATGAAAAAGCTAACGTGCCAACTTACAAAGATAATGTTTAAGAAAAAGATTGTCCAGATCAAAAGCTACCTTCAAACTATAATGCTGAATGACACACTAAACAATATTTAAAAGAAAAAACTTAAATACACAAGACCAGTCCAACACTAAAGATTACAAAAGTTGCAGTCAATTTATGAACAAGAATCACAATGCCAAGGAACTGTATAACAATGACATGGCTCCAAATTTTGTTAAATTACAACTCAAAATTTAGATAATCTCTAGAAATTCAGTGTAATAACAAATGTATGCCATTTAGCATATATGTCAGTGCCTAAACATATATAATAAAAAAGGACTCTTGTTTGTTACACCAAAATGTTCATTTTTTTTCCTTCTTCATTGTAATGTAAAAGTGAAATTGAGATCTTCTGGTGTTACTTGGTGCTGCTCCCGCTCCTGCAATTATATAGTTGATTAGAATTGCTCATACAAAGTGACATTGACAATACAAATACTTTAAGTTTGAAATACATGATATTTTATTGTCACATTTCATATTTCTATATTATAGAATCTCATTTCAAGTCTGCTGCAACTTCTGTCTTGATGACTTGGCTTGATGAAGCATATAATTGCATTATCCTATATTTGTATTTCTTTTCCAATATTGACTTTATTTGTCTTCTATGTTTCATGCTAAATTTTTTATAAAACAATGAATTTCTTTGGAAAGTTAACTATGGTTGCATGTTTATGTACCTTATTTCTCGTACATTATGACCTTTATATATGACAGGACTAATTGGCAATGGAGCAAGCTATGGAAATTAACTCGACATTGGCGAAGAAAGCTCGAGCATGTCGTATTAATACATTTCATTTTTATGAAAAAACTGCCTGATTTAAACTTCCTTCTCTGAATGTGCTAACACAACTATCTCAAACCTGCTATTGATCATAGATATATTTTTAGACTTAGTTATTTAATAAATACTATTAATTTTTATTTGTACTCTATTTAATATACATTTTCAATTATCTAGAAAATGACTTTGTCAATCTCACTATATTTAATATACAATATCATTCTGCCATCTAAAGATGGTTTTTTTTAGTATGAATAGCATTGATTATTTTTAGTTTAAGTTATTTAGTAAATACTACTAATTTTTATTTATACTCTATTTAATATAAACTTTCAATTATTGAGAAAATGACTTTGTTAATCTCACTATATTTAATATACAATTTCAATTATTAGTACTCTATTTAATTTACAATTTCAATTATTTAGATATTGGATTTTGGTTTATGAGTTTTATATAATTGAGTTTTGGTGTTTATACATTTTTCTTTTATATTTTGGTTGGTTGCATGAGTGTTGGATTTTGAGTTTTAGATTATTCTTTTATAGGATAGTGAAAAAAAAATCTGGTGTTTGGTTTATTCCATGTAATTCCATAGGATAATATCTCAATGCAATTCTAGAAGATACTGTCTCAGATAAATACATATTGTATTTTTAATTTACTTTTTATCTTAAACATTATATATTTTCTATATAGAAATTTGTTATTTTGTGTGTTTGGTATAAATCGAGTATCGATGTGTTATTGCCGGTGTCATATTTGGTGCCCAAGGTTATATGATTAAAGAATTTGACGATAATTTATTGTTATTTGATAAAGTGGCGCGGGATACAACCAATTAATTTCTGACAAAAAAATATGCATAAATATTGCTCTCAATTCTTAATCCAAAAAACAACATTTTCATGGTAGATTAATTATTACAATTTAAAGCATCTTAATTGAATTTTTGAAAGAAGACATTGGATTCTTTGTAACTGAATTTCAAATTACAAATTCGTGATTATTCATTATATTTGAATTTTTTTCCTTTTTCTACATATTCATTTTTGGTACTATTTTTGAGATGAAACAACTAATCCATTAACATTATCAAATCTCTCATTTTTTGCACATTTCAGAATTTATTTTGATCCTTTAATTCAAGAAATATCATATAATAAAAACGACTAACACGATATATTTTAACGTCTTATAAGTCATATTATAAAGCCACCTGATATAGTTTTTTTGATAATAAAAGTCATATTGTAAAGCCACCTGATATAGTTTTTTTGGAGAAGTTAACCACAAACTTGTCTAGATTGATAACTGAACTTTTTTTTTTGATGTATTTTATATTAATAATATTGATAACTGAACTTGTAAAGCCGCATGTGATATTTTTTGGTGAGTGATTCACTCATGAGTTTGAATTATTATATTATTACTAGCTTAGGAATTATATTGTAGTATTTCTAAACATATTATAATATTGGTAAACATAAATTTGCAGAAAGGGTGTTAAAAAATTGTTGACCACATAAATATTTTAACACAAATTCCTTATTTTCACGAGTCACTGTCACCACAATACCTTTTTTTAATTAACCAAATATTTTTAAATATTCATAATTATTAATGATATTTATAAATATTTATAGTTATTAGACATATTGAATTTATAATGGTGATTTACTACGTGTTTTTTTTTCTTTTATATTTGCAGTTAATAGTGATTTTATAATATCAAAACAATAATCAATTCTTATCAACTGATCTTAAAATATGAATGAACTTACCCGTGCGGACGCACGGGTCTTCTACTAGTTTAATTTTTTAAAAATTTATAGTTTTATTTAAAGTTACTATTATAAATAATTAAACAATAAAAAAAAGGAAAAACATGGATGACATATATTGTTTTCACATTAAACTTAGCGTCGGCCTGAGTCGTCGTTACTAAAAAAGGTGGCAAACGAAATTGTTTGGGGGAAATGAATTTTTTGGCACCAATATTAGCGTCACCAAAAACCGCCACTATCATAAAAAAATAAATAATTATTTAAGACTAAAAATAAAGGAGGCAACAAAATTTGTGGGGGGAAATGAATTATTTTCGGACCAAAATTAGCGTTTCATAGAGCCATCTCTAAGATAAATAAATAAATACATCTATGTATAGGTCGTCTCATAGAGTCAGTCCAGGCCGTCTCTGATATTCCATTAAAAGAATTCGTGTAAATATAAATAATAAATTCAAATTTAGCGTTGGTGTAGAGCGACACTAATAATTATGACCTATTAAAATAATTAAGACAACTATTTTTTTACCATTAGCGACGACTATTTGTGACGTTAAGTCATCGCTAGTAGCGTCGGAGTCGGGGCCGATGCTAAAGTTTTGTAGCTAAAACGTGTTTTTCTTATAGTGAATCATGACAGCTTATGATGCTCAACCTTTGACTTCTGACAAGTTAAACAAGAATAAATAAACTCAGTAACATCCTTGTTCATACCTGGCCACCAAAACATCTTCTTAAGATCTTGGTACATCTTAGTTTTACCGGGATGAATGAGTCTCCGGCGATTGTTGGTGGTGGACGTTGGCTGTGCCATTTTTCTACTTCTAACATGTCACCGGAGTTGGTAGTATATTTCTTTTAGGAGGGTGTTTGACGGCGTCGTCGCGATGGCGACGCTTGTGTAACCATCGTGACTTTTTTTCTTCTGGGCGGATGATGAGTTTTCCAGTAGAACGCTCCCAGATTTCGGTGAAGCTTTGCGATTTCCGGCGAAGCTTCAAACGGAAACTGGGTATGAGTGCGGGGAAGCTCCTCGCTAGGGGATGATTTGTTTCGAGCATCTCCTCGCGGGGAGGTTTCAACTCCATATTTGATGTTAGGGCTTAGCCCTTTGCGCGCCCTTTCACTTGACTTAACGGTGGAAGGGTGGATTTGATTTGTTGTCGAATTCACTTTCTTCTCTACTTTTTTCAGGTGATCGACATGGCGACGGGGCCAGATAGAGAAGTTATTTTAGACACCTCCGAGGAAGAAACAGGACCCTCGGACAACACTAGCTCGACGGCTTCGAGCTCGGCGTCTTCGCGAAGGAATGGGAGGTGGCCGAGCCTGCTGAGCACGTGTCCAAGCTTGTGGGGGACGTTTTTACTGAAGTCGGGCCAAAGGAAGAGTGGAAGGTGCACTTCTCTTCCGAGGACGAGCGGGTCTGCACAAACTTCGGGACCGCTTTACGATGTACGAATATGCCTTCAAGGAGCTGGGCTTGAGGCTGTCGTTCACCGATTTCCAGCAGTCAGTGTTCGAGCATTTGAGGTTGGCCCCCACGCATCTGCATCCGAACTCTCTGGCCTTTATCCGGGCGTTTGAGTTGGTGTGCGAGCATCTTGCTATAGGGACTACTCTCCCTCTGTTCTTCACTGTCTTCCATCTTCAGCGGCAGCTGTCGGGGAGGAAGTACGGCTGGGTTTCATTGAAGCAGCCCCGCAAGCTGTTCAAGCCTTTTTCGCATGCTGCTGGCCGAAGACGATGGTATTGCCGTCGCGGAGGAGTCCTTCAAAAATGTCGTGGCTCAATTACGGGTGGTGAACCCTGAGCTCGATTTTTCTGTCGAGGGTACTCACTACCTGGCGCATGTAGAAGATGGTCGTATTGTCGTGTCCGACGGTCTCCTGGAAAGTACCCCCGAGGATCAGCCCGCAGAGGACCAGGGACCCCAGCCAGAGCTTGCCGAGCATGCAGATGAGTGAGGAGTTTGTATCTTTGATGTTGTTGTAATCTGTCCGGCCTGTGTGCCGTGGAATCATTGTAATTTATTTTCTTTCTGAGGGGCATGGCCCCCATTTGATGTAACTAAGTACAATTGTGGCCCTTGTGGTCACCCATTATGCTAACTTATTATATTTCTGGCTTCGCTATCTGCATGATTTTACTTGCGTTTATTTTTGCTAAGTGTTGTATGCATGCTCGCTGTGAATGTATGTCCGCCCGTGATAGGGGGTGTTTGACTTGTGCGAATATTTTGGGGGAATTGCTCATTGTAGATGTGTTCGACAGTGAGGGGAACTGGTCGAACTGCCGGGGAATGACCTGGCGGGGTGCGGAGCTCAGGTCGCGTTTGAGGCCTGAGTTCGCGGCGTGAACGTCCCATCGCGAGCTGGGGTTCTGCCAATCATGGTACTTTGATGACGGCGATGCTCGATCGAGGACCGCTGTCGAGCAGTTGCCCGGCTCGTTACTGAGTGGGGTTATGCTTTAATTATATGCGACGCTTGTACCTAGACGCGCATAGTGGTCAGTGGCTGACGTTCGTCGTTGCGACGGGTCGAACCGAGAATTTAGCTGTAATATTGTTTTAGCTTTTCAGCGTTCCATGGTCGAGCAAGTTCTTCCCCAGAGAGATGTTCAAGGTAGTAGGCCCCATTTTCTGTTTTTGCTCGGACACGATAGGGTCCTTCCCAGTTGGCTGCTAGTTTGCCTTCGCGAGAGTCTTTGTGGTTTCTTCTTAGAACAAGGCTTCCCACGTCAAACTCTCGCCGTATCACCTTGGAGTTGTGCCTAATGGTAATTTTTTGTTTTAGTGAGGCTTCACGAAGGGCTGCCCCGGTTCGGATTTCCTCGACGAGGTCTAGCTCTTCTCTCAATGATTCGTCGTTTATTTCCTCGTCTAGAGGCGACTCTGTCCGCCTAGAGGGCACGTGAACTTCGACGGGAATTACAGCCTCGGTCCCGTATGCTAAACGGAAAGGTGTTTCCCCGGTCGTTGAGTGCGGAGTTGTGCGGTATGCCCATAGTACGCTGTGTAGTTTCTCGACCCACGCCTTCTTCGTTTCATCCAGCCTTCGCTTGAGGCCTCGAAGGATGACTCGGTTGGCTGCTTCAGCCTGCCCGTTCGTTTGAGGGTGCTCCACGGATGCGAAGTGCTGCTTCGTTCCCAGTTGGGCAAGGAAGTCCTGGAACTTTCTGTCTGTGAATTACGTCCCATTGTTTGTTACTATTGCTTGGGGAATACCGAAACGTGCGAGGATGTTTCATTTGTAGAAACGCAGGATGTTGAAGGCAGTTATTTTGGCCAGAGCTTCTGCCTCTATCCATTTTGTGAAATAGTCCACGCCCACTATGAGATATTTGTTCTGACTTGATCCTACCACGAAGGGTCCTAGGATGTCTAGGCCCCACCAGGCGAATGGCCACGGGGAGGACATAGCCTTGAGCTCGTTAGGCGAAGCCAGGTGCATGTCCCCGTGCCGTTGGCATTTTTCGCATTTCTTCATGTGTTCTTTCGTGTCGTTTTGCATGGTCGGCCAGTAGTATCCTGCAGGGAGAGCCTTTCGAGCAAGGGACCTTCCGCCAAGATGTTGGGCGCTGATTCCTTCATGGATTTCGCGCAGAATGTGTGCGACCATTTCCTCCTCGACACATTTGAGCAGCGGAATGGAGAATCCCCGTCTGTAGAGTTTATCTTCGACCAAGACATAAGAGCAGGCTCTTCACCTGACTATGCTGGCCTCCTTTGGGTCGGACGGGAGTTCGTCTTTGGCGAGATAGTTATAGACTGGGGTCATCCAACAGTTGTTCTCGTCGACCACCTGCACGTCGAGTGTCGCGGAGGCCTTCTCGATGCTGGGTCGAGGAAGTACTTCCTGTATGACGGATTTGTTTCCACATTTCTTCTTCGTGCTAGCTAGTTTGGATAGCACGTCTGCTCGTACGTTATGTTCATGGGGAACGTGTTTCACTTCCACTGTTGTGAACTTCGCCATTTCCTTCTTTACCAGGGCCAAGTATTCGGTCAGGTTGTCATTTTTGGCTTGGTATTCTCCCCGGACCTGGAGGGCCACGAGTTGTGAATCTGTGCAAATGACGACTTCCTCTGCGCCTAGGTCCTCGGCGAGGCGTAGCCCAGTGAGGAATGCTTCGTATTCAGCCTGGTTATTGGAGGTTGGGAAAGACAGTGTGAGTGATACCTCGACGATAATTCCTTCGTCGCTCTCCAGTATGATGCCCGCGCCACTTCCTGCAGAGCTTGAGGCACCGTCGACGAAGATGGTCTATTTGCGTGCTTCGCTCGCGGGGGAGTCTGCGAACGTCATCTCCGTGACGAAGTCGGCCAGAGCTTGGGCCTTGAGGGCTTTTCTGCCTCCATATTGGATGTCGAATTCTGACAGTTTCAGCGACCATTTGAGCATTCCGTCGGCCATATCTGGTCGTCCGAGCAGCTGCTTTATGGGTTGATCTGTTCGAACCACGATCGTGTGAGCCAGGAAGTAGTGTCTCAACCTCCTGGCCGCGTTGATGAGGGCCAGCGCCACCTTCTCTATCTGTTGGTATCTTAACTCTGGTCTTTGCAGTGCTTTGCTTGTGAAATAGATGGGCTTCTGCCCGTCAGGTGTCTCGCGGATGAGAGCGATACTCACTGCTTCGGTTGCTACGGCCAGGTATAGGTACAAAGTTTCGCCGTTGTCCGGGCGAGAGAGGACCGGCGGCTCCGAGAGTGCCCGTTTCAGATGGAGAAGGGCCTTGTCGCACTCCTCGGTCCATTCGAATGCTGCCTCTTTGCGGAGGAGTTTGAAGAATGGTAGGGCGTGCTGGGCGGACTTGGCCACGAAACGAGATAGTGACGCGAGCATCCCTTTGAGGGACTGGATGGATTTTTTGGACTTGGGCGTAGGAAACTCGGAGAATGCCCGACATTTGTCGGGGTTGGCTTCGATTCCTCGTTCTGTCAAGTAGAAGCCGAGGAATTTGCCTGCCCGGACACCGAACGTGCACTTCTCTGAATTAAAACGCATTTTGTATTTCCTGGCCTGTTCGAAGACCTTCCTCAAATGGGCGGTATGATCGGTTTCCTCGTGGGATTTTACGATCATATCGTCCATGTAGACTTCGAGCATGTCGCCTATTTCTCCCCGAAACACTTTGTTCATCATTCGTTGGTACGTTGCTCAGCGTTCTTCAGGCCGAAGGGCATTACGTTGTAGTAATAGTTGCCCGATTCGGTCATGAAGGTCGTATATTTTTTGTCAGACATTGCCATTGGGATTTGATTGTAGCCCGAGTAGGCGTCCATGAACAATTGAAGTTTAAAACCAGCAGAATTATCAACAAGTTTATCAATATTGGGGAGGGGGCAGGCATCCTTTGGGCATGCCTTATTGAGATCGGTATAATCAATGCACATGCGCCATTTTCCATTAGATTTTTTAACTAATACAACGTTGGACAACCAAGTTGTGTACTTGGCTTCCGAAATAAATTTGGCCTCGAGGAGGTCCTTTACAGCTTTTTCAGCAGCTTTCGTTTTCTCCGGAGACTACTTCCTCCTACGTTGTGCTAAGACCTTGACGGCCGGGTTGATGGTCAGCTGTTGACAAGCGACGGATGGATCTAATCCGGGCATTTCTGCGGCGCTCCATGCGAAGAGGTCGGCATTTTCTCGGAGGCATGCTTTGAGCTGCTTCCTCGCGATGTCAGGCATGTCTGCTCCGATCTTCACTCCTTGTTGGGGGTCTTCGCCGAACAGAACTATCTCGAAGTTGCCATCCGGGATTGGGCGCATCGGATGGGAGATGCTGCTAGACGACGTGGACGGGCTTGCTGAATCTACTCGTTCTTCCTGTTGGTCCTCGGGGAAGCGACTGTCGAGGTCGATAGAGTTGACCTGGGGCAGGGGCTTGGCCTCCTCGGAGCTGCTTGGCAGTACTGGCTTGCTCGACACTTTTAGCTTGGGCGCAATGGTGTTGAGTCCCTTTGTAGCTGCTTCAAAACACCGTCGGGCAGCTTCTATATCACCGTGGAGGGTGGCGACCATCCCTTTCGAAGTGTAATACTTCATCTTCAGGTGGACGGTTGAGGGCACTGCTACCAACTCGGCTAGAGTTGGCCTTCCGAAAATGCATTGGTAGAGCGACGGGCAGTTGATTACCAAAAATTGCACCTTGATGGATCTGGCTGTTTCAGCTGAACCGAAGGTCACGATCAGCTCGACGTATCCCCACGGCTTGGTTACAGATCCGTTGAATCCCTGTAAATCGGACCCTACGTAGGGGGTAAGGTGCGATTCGTCCAGCTGAAGTGTTGAAAATAGCTGGGAGTACATGATGTCGACCGAGCTGCCCTGGTCGACGAGTATCCTGCGAACGTCAAAGTTCGCCATCCGGGCTCTGACGAGCAATGGTATGCTTGAGTTCGGGGAGCCTCCGAGGAGTTCCTCCCGGTAGAAGGAGATGGGGACGGAGCCCTTCTGTGCCCGATCAAGCGTGGTCACTTTGCTGGAGCTTGTGTTGATCAAGTGTTCGAACTTCCGTTTCACGGAGCCCACAGTGACTTTGTTGAAACCCCCGCCAGAGATGACCATGGCGGAGGGAAATGTCTCCCACGGGCTGTAGGTCGCGAAATATGCAGGGGCGCTGAGCCCGTCCGGGATGTTGAAGTCCTCGGGTCGCGATATGGACATAGCGACCTATATGTTGGCGTCTTCCGAGGAGGGTACCTCCTCCTCGACCTTCTTGGACTCCTGGGCGTCCTGCCGAGGAGTGTCCTTCTTCTTTGCGAATTGCTTCAGGTGACCGTCCCTGATCAGTATTTCAATGACATCCTTCAGATGGATGCAGTCCTCCGTAGTATGGCCGTGACTTTTGTGGAAACGGTAGTATTTTGATTTGTCCACATTTGGTATGTTCGAAAGCTGTTTGGGGAAGCAGACCCCAGCCTGTTTGAACTCCGAATTGGCACATTCGGACAAGATCTTTTCCCTGGAAACGGTCAGGGGAGTGTAGTCATGGAACCGCCCGAAGGGGCCCTTGCTGTCACAGGAATCACGAGGACGGTCCTCGCACCTCCGTTCACCTCGACGAGATATCGAAGGTTCTTCTCCTCGGACGTTGCTCACCGCAACCTTCTCTTCATATTGAATGTGTGATTGGGATTTGAGGAGGAGGGCATCTAAGTTCCTCGGTGGCGCGAGGCCAATGGCTTTAGAAAACTCAGAGCCTGGGAGGAGCCCTTGCTCAAGCAAAAACTTATTCATTTCGTCCGTCGTCGGGACCTGTACTGCTTCTTTGTTGAACCTCTCGATATATGCGCGGAGAGGTTCGTCTTTACCCTGGATTATGGCTCCAAGAGAGGCCTCAATTTTGGGGGTGGCGGCGAGATGCTATAAAGTGCCGCGAGAACATCCTGCCCAGCTGTCTCCACGAGGTAATGGACTCCTCAGGCAGTTGCTTATACCATGTCATTGCTCCCTTCCGAAGTGTGCTCGGGAACAGTCTGCATTTGACGGTGCCCTGTACGCCGCGGTAGTCTAACAGCGCATCGATGTTCTCGATGTGCTCGTCGGGGTCGGTGGTCCCGTCGTACGTTCCAAGTGACGGGGGTTTCTCCAAGCCTTTTGGGAGATGGGTAGCCAAGACCTCCTGGGACAACGGGCCGCGAGGCTCATCGTCGTCACTAGAACTGGTGTATGATGGGGACCGAACGGGATGCTCGCGACGTCGGTTCCTTTTCGGAGAAGGTGAGCGGTTCCTTCGAGGAGAATGTGAGCGGTTCCTTCGCGGGGAAGGTGAGCGGTCCCGTCCTTTAGACTTGATCGGGGGGATTGCTCGTTCCTTCGAGTCCTCTTGTGGTCATGGGCGTGCTGGTCATGCAGGGAGATCTGGTAGCACTTTCGGGCTACGCGAGGATCAGGTTCTTGGCGCAGCCTTCGGTCGATTTCTCTCCGGGGTTGCGGGCTTCTTGATCATCGCTGGTTCCTCCGCGTAGGAGGGGATCTCGGACGGTGGGACTCTTCTAGCGCCCCAATCCTCTCGTTCTGCTGCAGGATCAGGGTGTTGGTTTTGTTTATCGCCTCCAGGAGGGCTGCCACGGCCGGGTCGACATTGTGCGGAACAGGAACGGGCTAGACGTCAAGTGATGGTTGATCGTTGTTATGATCAGCAGGGGTAGGGGAAGGAGAAGCAGTGGTTCTATCCCTGAGGAAATGGGCATCTCGGAGGAGAGATGACTGGCCGTCAACGTCAGATTTGTTGATGGGGAGGATGGTGGTTTGGAGAGCATCCTTGGAGCGATCTTGGGAGGCCATGATCGTGATGATGTTTGAGAATTGTTTTGATCTTCGATTTCTAAGCAAAGAAAGATGGGGAGAACAAAGGTTCCCACAGACGGCGTCACTGATCGTGAATGCTGGATCAGATCCTGTAGAATCAGACCGCCAAGTGCGTCAGGGATGTTGGTCGTATGGAGAGGAGGGGGTGTACTTGCAAGGTACTCTGACGCTCAAGTAAGAAAGGGTCAGAGAAAAGGAGTAAGTACAAAGTATGAATTCTTAGGGTGAATATTGGATACTTGACCCTCTCAAGCAAGAGGGTTTATATAGAGCCCCCAGCGCGTGGCCAACGGTCCTATTTTTGGGGCGAAATAACTGTTTTCCCCGAAAGAATAGGTAACTACCCAAACTAGCCGTCATGTCGGGCAGGGTGTCCAAAACTAGTCGTTATGTCGGGCATAAGCGTGGTTTCGGGCACCTGCCCTTAGCTGTTCGAGGAGCGATGAGGCCGTGTGTAACGGGCAGTAATTCCGGGGAGGAACGTTGCATTCCTTGCCCGGTTGGAGGGGCAGAAAGGTAACTTTTTCCCCTCTATGGATTGGACTTAGGCAATTTGGGCCGCTCTGGAGTAGAAGCGGATTGGGCCAATTCTAGCCATTGGTCCAGTCCAGAACACTTCTTATCCTACAATAATGGCTTTCCCCATGGCAAAACACTAGGTCAAACAAACTTCTTTTCAAGCAGATCCCTAACTGTTTCTTCAACTCACCCAACTCTAAAGCTAACATTCTATAAGGTGCGATCGACACAAGACTAGTACCAGGAACTAAGTCTATGGTGAACTCAACCTCGTGGCTTTGGTATAAAATCACTAATATCACCTAGGAACACCTCTGGAAAATTACACACCAATGGTAGATCACCAATCACAGATTTACTTTCGGCATTCAATGAGGCTAACATCATGACCACTCGAGCGTCATCCTTTAAGGACTCCTCCACTTGCTTAGCATACATAAACATCATATCCTCACCTTCTTCAAACTCTGGAAACGTCATGGACTTGTCATAATAGTTGATATGAACACGATTAAACTCCAACCAGTTCATTCCCATAATAACGTCAAGCTGACTTAACGGTAAGCAGACTAAGTCCATACCAAAGTCTATACCATAATTAGTCATTGGACAATTTAAACAAACCAATGAGGTAGTCACTGAACCATTAGCTAGGGTATCAATGACCATACTCATAACCATAAGAGATATTTCCATAATCAAGAGATATAAATGAATATGTCACACCCGTATCAGTAATAGAAAATAGAGGAATACCATTAATGGAACACGTACCTTTAATCAAGTTAGCAGATCTAGTAGTCTCCACTCCACTCAAAGCAAAAAAAAAATTCCACCAAATTGGGCTTTCATTGACTTCTGGTACTGAGTACTAATGTGACCTGGCTATCCACTATTGAAACAAGTAACAACTCTACTCTTGCATTCAGCAACACGGTGTCTTGGCTTGTTGCACTTGAAACATATTGTGTCTGCACCCCTGCACTCAGCTAAACGATGACCTACTTTCCCGAACTTGAAACATTTCAGAGGAACAAAATTTCATTCCCCACTTGTATCTTTCCCACCTGAAGCCTTCCACTTCCCTTTATCAACTGGAGCCCCATAAGGTTTTCCACGGTTTTGACTTTAAGTTTTCTTCTCACTAACACTCTTATAGTGAGTAGATTTAGCACGACTATCCTCATCGTAGATCCTACACTTATTAACCAGTAGAAAACACTGATAGATCTCCTGATACTTGATGAATTGCTTGATCCCAGGATGCAAGCCACTATCAAACTTGATACACTTGAAACCCTCAGCCCCTACTTCGTTGTAATTCAAGCAAAACCTACACAACTCCTCAAACTTCGCCGCATAGTCGAAAACACTCGTGTTCCCTTGTTTCAGCTCAAGAAACTCGATATTTTCTTGCTACGAACATCGCCAGGAAAGTACTTATCAAGGAACACAGTCTTGAAATTTTCCCAAGTGATTTTAGTACCTGCAGCTTCAAGCCTCTGACGACTGTTGTCCTAACAATACTCTGCTTCCTCAACCAACATATGAGTACCAAATAGGACCTTCTGCATGTTTGAATAAGCCACGTATTTGAATATCTTGTCGGTCTCTTGTAACCAAACCCGAGAACCTTCTGGGTCATACCTTCCCTTAAAAGTTAGTGGATTGTTCCACTGGAACTTTCCCAACCCTCCGAACTCGTCTGCAATGCCAAAATTTCCTTAATATGAAATCCACTTCAAGTAGGATAGAGATATTCACTTAATCAGTTTGCTTAGAGATAATAAGCTACAACCATAAAGGATTTTCAGAATATAAACTAGACGTATTTTAGGGCTATAAGTGAGATTTAGATATTTGTTCCCTTGTCCTATTAATGCATGTTTTGATGTTGTAGAGATGCACTTAAAGATCACGGACTGGCCTTTTGAGGCATGATACATCTCATCATATACATATTTTAGCTACTATGCATATTAATCGATCATAGCTCTACATTCACTCTTTTGATTTAATCAAACCTTCACTTAATAGCATTCAGTCCCGTTTTATAGACAATTTAAACTTGTGTCTTCCAGTGATTATTTTGTTACCTTGCTCATGCTAGTTTTAAACAAGAATAGTTTCAAACTTCAATATAAACCTCTTTCACTCCCTATGGGTACGATATCCTTACTATTATCATTTGTTACTATTAAAGCATACATGTATACTTGCATGTGACAACCTTTAATTTACATAACAAGTTATTGGCGTCGTTGCCAGGGAGTGCCAAGAAGTATTTTGAACTACTGTAGGGATTATTTTTGTTTGATAATAACATTTGAGCTTTTTGCTGATTCCTGTACGTTGGTGTCACGACAGGTGTAGAGCTTTTGCATGCGCAGGTTATTAACCCCAGAATACAGAGAAAATCCTGAACCTGAAAGAACATTACGATTACGAAGGAGATTGATATGTGATACTCAACTGCCAAACACAAGAAATCTTATTCCTGAAGCTTAAGAATTTCCAGAGTGGGTGGAAGAAGACGCAGGCATGGCTGAACGCGACATCATTAGCATAGCTAATGAGAAGGCACAGAACATTAGGCTTGAGATAATTGTTGCTCAATTTGAGTTCAAGCCTATGATGTTTCAGATGTTGCAAGCTATCAGGCAGTATGTTTGATCTGCTAATGAAGACCTTCATCTTCACTTGAGACAATTTCCGGAGGTAGCTAGTAATTTCAAAATTTCAGGCGTAACAGATGATGCATTCAATTTGAGGCTCTTTCCATATTCTCTAAGGGATAGAGCCAAGAGTTGGTTAAATTCCTTAGAGCCCAATTCCATTGATACTTGGAACACGTTGGCTAAAAAAATGTTGTCCAAGTATTTCCCTCCTGTCAAGAATACCAATATGAGAAATGAGATTACTTCATTTAGACAAGGAAATGATGAGTCCCTGTTTGATGCTTGGGAGAGATTCAAGGAATTGCTTAGACAATGTCTTTGCCACAGGATACCTATTTGTATACAGCTTGAAACATTTTACAATGGGTTGGTGCCATCTTCAAGAAAGATGTTAGATGCCTCCAGTGGTGGAGCTTTGTTGTCAAAATCCTATGAAGATGGATATAAGTTGATAGAGAGCATTATGACCAATACTTACCAATGGCCTGTCACAAGGGTTAGGGTAAGTCAAACACCAAAGAAACCTATTGGTTTTCATGAAGTTTCTAGGTCCAACACTCTTGCTTCTCAAGTAGCCCAAATTCATCAGATGATAAAAAATATGATGACTTCCCTTGAAGTAGCAAAACTTGAACCAATCAAGGTGGTTATTGACGCGACAGCAGTTGCGTGTGTATGTTGTGGAGGAGCGCAGTTATTTGAAGAGTGTTCATCAAACCCCATGTCTATTAACTATGTTGGCAACAACAAGTATAACAACCCCTACAACAACACATACAACCCAGGTTGGCCCAACCATCCTTGTTTTTCGTGGAGCAACACTAAAAAATCAACTCAACAAACCCCAAGCGACACAACACACTCAAGCACCGCAAGTTCCTCCTGGTTATTCTGCGCCAAACTATTCTTCAAATCAAGGAAATAACCAGTTGGAGAACATTTTGAAATCCTTCATCCAAGAGGCGAAAACTCAATTTCAAGCGCAAAGAGAAAAGCATTAAAAACCTCGAGAACCAAATGATGAAAATTTCTACTGCTCTTTATTCTAGAAACATGAGTACTCTTCCTAGCTCCACTGAAGCCTCTGCCACTACCTCAGGAGCTAAGAATATTGAGACTTGCAAAGTTATCAAACTAAGGAGTGGTAAACAATGTGAAGGACCAACAAGTCAATAGTCAAGTGGAGAGCTGACACCACAAGACACCCCTACATAAGAAAAATCCACTAAGGAACCAACCGTAGAGGAACAAAGAGGAAACAACAACAAGAAGAGCATCGAGGGCATGATTTCTGGTTTAGAGAAGTAGAAGGGAGTCATGCCTGAGGTTGACAAGACACCAAATATTTCTCAAGAGAGACCACCACCACCTTTTCATTAAAGGATTAGAGAGACAAAGGAAGAATAGCAGTTTGGTAAATTCGTTGAAATTTTGAAGCAGTTCACATCAATATTCCTTTGATTGAAGCCATACAACAAATGTCAAACTACTCGAAGTTCATAAAGGATGTGCTCACCAAAAGAAAGAGAGTGAGTGAATATTCCATTGTTGCTTTGACACAAGAATCTAGTTAGCTTGTACAAGCATTTGAGAGTCGTTCTCTGGCAGGGGTCTAAGGGAATTTTCCACTTCCACCAAAGCTAAAGGATCCTGGCAGTTTTACGATTCCATGCAACATTTGAGAGTCATTCTGTGGCAGGGCTCTATGCGACCTTGGTGCAAGTATAAATCTGATGCCCTTATCTATCTTTAAGAAGCTTGGTATTGGTGCTGCTAGACCAACAACCATTACACTTCAGTTAGCTGATAGGAGCATCTTCTATCCCCAAGAAAAATTGAAGATGTACTAGTGAGGGTTGATAAATTCATGTTTCCCGCTGATTTCATCATTATGGACTTCATTGCGGATGAAGATACTCATATTCTATTAG
Source organism: Lathyrus tuberosus (assembly GCA_022829125.1). Lineage (NCBI taxonomy): Eukaryota > Viridiplantae > Streptophyta > Magnoliopsida > Fabales > Fabaceae > Lathyrus > Lathyrus tuberosus. The sequence goes on from JALAZF010000264.1 coordinate 8,259,624, forward strand.
GAAGACCATTCCCTTCCACAGGTAGGACAATAATTGGTGTGGAGAAAGGAGAGCTAACAATGCAAGTTAACGGACAACAAGTTATGTTTATTGTGTTGAATGCTTTGCAATATTCAGAGGAAGATGTGGCTGAATGTTCAATAATCTCTAGTTGGGAGAGCATTATTCACAAGAGTCTCCTCAAATCAACTTATGTTTTAGAGAAAGAATTGGAAGAATTGAAGGAAGAAGAGAATTTGAGGGAAGGAAGCATAACTGGGCCTTTGTGCAAATCAGTATATGAAGAAGAAACAGTGGATATACTAGATCTTACTGAAGAGTTGAAAGATCAATGCAAGCCATCAATAGAAGTTTCACCTAACCTAGAGCTCAAATAGTTGCCTCCTCATTTGAAATATGCATACTTGGAGGCAGGACAGAAGCTCCCCGTCATCATAGCTACAGATTTATCTGAGGAAGAGAAGTGTCAACTCCTGACACTTCTCAAGAAAGACAAAAGTTCTATTGCTTGGCAGCTGTCTGACATAAAGGGAATCAACCCTACTATTTGTATGCACAGAATTCTGTTGGAGGAAAATTCTAAAAATAGCATTGAATGTCAAAGAAGATTAAAACCTATCATGAAGGAAGTGGTGAAGAAGGAAACCATTAAGTGGTTAGACGATGGGATCACCTACCCTATTTCTAACAACGTGTGGGTGAGTTCTATTTAGTGTGTTCCGAAGAAAGGAGGCATAACTATGGTCACCACTGAAAAGAATGAGCTTATTCCAACAAGAAGTCTGACTGGGTGGAGGATTTGTATGGATTACAGAAAATTAAACAAAGCCACAAGGAAGGACCACTTCCCAATTGCCTTTCATTGACCAAATGTTAGATCAGTTAGCTGGCAAAAAGTATTATTGCTTTCTAGATGGCTAATTCAGTTATAATCAAATAGCCATACATTCGAAAGACAAAGAAAAAATCACTTTTACGTGTCCTTATGGAATGTTTGCCTTTAGAAGAATGCCTTTTGGTATGTGCAACGCTCTAGCTACCTTCCAACAGTGTGTGGTGACTGTCTTTTTAGAATTGATAGAAAACTCCATGGAAGTGTTCATGGATGATTTTTCAGTCTTTGGAAAATCATTTAGCCAATGTTTGGATAATTTGCACAAGGTGCTAGCTAAGTGTGAAGAGAGCAATTTGGTCTTGAATTGGGAAAAGTATCACTTTATGGTGAAGGAAGGAATAGTGTTGGGTTATAAAATTTCCAAAAGAGGATTGGAAGTGGATCAAGCAAAGATTGAAGTCATTGAAAAGTTGCCTCCACCTGTCAACATCAAGGGAATAAGGAGCTTCTTAGGGCATGCTGGCTTTTATAGAAGGTTTATAAAGGATTTTTCCAAGATAACTAAACCTTTGTGTCAACTACTCCAGCATGATGTGCCTTATGTCTTCAGTCCCGAGTGTGATCACGCTTTCAACCTATTGAAGAAAGCTTTGATATCTGCACCAATAGTAATGAGCCCTGATTGGTCTAAACCATTTGAATTAATGTGTGATGCGAGTGACTTTGCAATAGGAGCAGTGTTGGGAGAGTGGCACAACAAAGTGTTCCACACCATCTATTACGTAAGTAGAACCCTTATTGAAACGCAAATTAATTATACCACTACTGAGAAATAATTTTTAACTCTGGTATTTTCCTTTGATAAGTTCAGATCCTACCTTGTTGGTATCAAGGTGATAATGTATACTGACCATGCTGCCATCAAGTACCTAATTGCAAAGAAGGATGCTAAACCAAGGCTGATTAGATGGGTATTGTTGCTACAAGAGTTTGACTTGGAATAAGGGACAAGAAAGGAGTAGAAAATCTAGTTGTTGATCACTTATCAAGACTATCAGAGGAAGTTCAATACAATGATACAGAAGGGATTCAAGAAACATTTCATGATGAGAAGTTGTTGATGATCACTACAGGCGTAACACCATGGTACGCTGACATTATTAACTACTTGGTTAGTGGGTAAATCCCACCAGAGTTCAACTACCAGCAAAAGAAAAGATTCTTTCATATGTATAGAAGTTATTATTAGGATGAACCTTTTCTGTATAATAACTCTGGTGACCAATTACTAAGACGATGTGTGGATCAATCTGAGGTGCAACAGATCCTGGCATCTTGTCACAACGCACCTTATGGAGGAAACTTTGGAGGGGTAAGAACTGCAGCTAAGGTACTTCAATCTGGTTATTTTTGGCTTTTCCCTTTTCAAGGATGCTCATGAATTGGTTAAATCCTGTGATAGATGCCAAAGGATTGGAAATGTGTCCATGAAGCAAGAGATGCCTCTCACAAACATATTTGAAATAGAATTATTTGATGTGTGGGGCATAGATTTTATGGGACCATTTCCCCAATCCTTTGGTAATCTATATATCCTGGTGGCTATTGATTATGCATCCAAGTGGATAGAAGTTATGGCAACCCCAACTAATGATGCTAGAGTCGTGACCAAATTTTTGTTAAAAAACATACTGTCAAGGCATGGCACATCTCGAGCTATCATCAGTGATGGGGGATATCATTTTTGCAATAAGATTTTCAAAAACTAATGAAAAAATATCGTATCAGGCATAAAGTTGCCACAACCTACCATCCCCAAACTAGCAATCAAGTTGAGTTGTCAAATAGGGAAATTAAAAGAATCTTGGAAAACGTTGTGAATCCCACAAGAAACGATTGGTCTAAGCATTTAGATAAAGCCTTGTGGGCATATAGAACAGCTTACAAAACTCCCTTAGGCATGTCTCTATATAGAATTGTCTATGGCAAGGTTTGCCACTTGCTAATTGAGTTAGAGCATAAAGCTTTTTGGGCCATTAAGCAATTGAATTTCAATTTAAACTCTGTTGGCCAGGTTAGAATGCTCCAACTTAATGTGTTAGAGGAGCATAGAGTGTTCTCAATGAAAATGCTGAATTGTACAAAGAGAAGACTAAGAGTGGCACGACAATAAGTGTCAGAAGTGAGAGTTGGTGGAAGGTCAAAGAGTTTTGCTTTTTAACTCTAGATTAAAACTGTTTTCTGGTAAATTGAAATCAAGGTGGTATATCCCCTTCAAATTAGTGAATATTTATCCTCATGGGGCTGTTGATTTGTTAAATGAAAAAACTAGTGAAGGATTAAAAGTTAATGGGCAAAGGATTAAGACCTACTTTGGTGACCCCTCAAACAACCTAAGGGGCACCCTCAATTTCATGATTAACTTCATTGTTTTGGTCAGGCTATAAGACCTTAAAATAACACTATTGGGAGGCAACCCAGCTTCATGTGTATTTTTATTTTTCTCTTTGTTATTTTAGTACAGGTGATTAAACCATTGTTGCTGAAATGTTGAAGTTTTGGTCTACTATCAAGAGGTGTCGTGACACCTGGGCGTTCCTTAAAATTGAAGTGGAAAATGAAGATTCAGATTTGAAAAATTATTAAGTGTGGAAAGACAAAGGAAATGCTGAGCTAGAATTTATTGAATTTTAATTAAAAAATTTAGAAATTAATGGAGGAGAGATATTGGAATGCATGCGGACAGCTTGAGCTCTGTGCAATGACGTCAGCAGTATAGCAGTTACTGCTCTTGTCTGCCACGATCGTCTGAACATGATAACTGCTATGCGCCACCTGTTCGTAGTAGAAACTTTTCAGAAGAAAATTCAAAATTGTCTTTTCCCCCATCGCATCTGTTGTCCGCTCATGTTTCTTTTGCCTTAACTACCAAAAACAAAAATCAGTTCCTTCACAAAAATCAGAAATCCCACAAAGTTTCTCTCACATGCTTTCTTTTCTCTCTCTTTACCGTCACATACCCTAATTTCCTTTTCATCCCTAATCACCATGGAACCTGTAATTTTTGGAAAATACTACACAATGGTTGCCAAGAAAAATGCCACCCGTCATGTTGTTTACTCTGATGACAAGGAAGATGTTGTCGAGACATTCACTAATCATTGAAGCATTTAGGCGATTCACTAATCAGTTCTGCGATATCGGAGTTTTAACTAAGAGAGGTTTCATCTTTGATGTACAAGATGATAACCTAAGGTTACCAGGAAGCATTAGGAGCATCATTAGGGAGCTGAAGTGGGTGAAGTTGTGCAAACAGCCAAATGCCTACAATATTTCCATCGTGAAGAAATTCTACTCAAATCTCACTGATACAACCGACAAGAGGATGAAGGTGATTGTTCGTGGGACCAAGGTGGTCTATTCTGAAGAAAAAAAACTATCAATATGATTCTGGTTTTACCTGAGAAAGAAGATGAATATCAGAACATGCAGGAGAAGTGTGATGATCTGGACTACGATGTCATCATGGCATCCTTATGTAATGCTGGAACAAAGTGGATGAAGTCAAGCTCTCAAAAACTATAAGAAGAATGGATTTGCACCTTGAGTCCAAGGTATGGTACCAATTCCTTAAACATTCTACCAGTCCCACCACTTGCAACGAAATCGTTAGCAAATCAAGGCTAGTACTCCTTCACTGCATTACTTTCATGAGTGAAATAAACATAGGCAAAATCATTGTGCAAGAGATCCATGCTTGTGCTAAGAAGAAAGATAGGATGGTGTATCTCGCTTGCCTCATTACTCTGCTTTGCAAACGTCAAGGTGTACCTGAAAGGGCTACAGGTGAGATCTGTTAGCCTAAGACAACCTTTGACAAAGCAGTCATCCAGATATTGATGAAGCCAAAAGGGAAAAAGAGAACATCGGAGGTAGGACAGGAGAGGACTGCTGAAGGAGAAAACTTTGAGACAGATTGAGTATTGTGGGTACGATATCCTTACTATTATCACTTGCTACAATTAAAGCATACATGTATACTTGCAAGTGACAACCTTTATTTTACACAACAAGTTTTTTAATGCAGAAAGACCAAAGAGATTTCTTTAAATTTCAGAAGGAGCAGTTTGAATGGCATGAGAGACTTTGTCTCACCCAAAACCTAGAAAATATAGTGGACCCCCTACTTTTCCAGCACATATATTAGGAGAGAAAGAACCAGAAGAAGAAGCTGAGCAAGTTGTTGAAGAAAAGATTAAGGAGAAAACTGAGAAGAAAAAAGGAAGGAAAGAAGAAGAGGAAGGGAAAAAAGGAGAGAAACAAGATATATATTGATACCAACAAACTAGAGGCAAGCAAAGGCGTGCCTCAGAAAGACAAGCCTATTCCACCAAAGAATCAAAAGTCGAAGAAAGAAAAGAAGCCAAATAAGAAGGCGTCCACTGTTCTGCCACTAGTTGATAGTCCACCCAAAAAATTTTACTTAAACAAAACTGACAATGATAAGGAAGATGAAGACAACAATTTGACGGAATTGATTAATGAAGTTGACAAGGATAATGCTGTAATGGATTCCACCCCTGTGAAGGAAACAGAAACAGAAGAAGACCCAGATGAAACACTTGGACAAGAAGAGGAAAATTTTGAAGAAGAAGAAGAAGTTTTTGAGGAGGATGACAAGGAAGAGGAGGTTGTAGATGAGAGAGTTAAGGAGAAAGAAGATTGGTATAAATACTACTCTAGTGTTGATGATTATACCCCAGGGTCCAACAAATTAGAGCCTAGAGATAAATTTGAGAAAGAGAAGGTTCAGGAAGAGGTGAGCGTTGGCGTGACTCCAATGACCAGCCAAGAAGCAACCCATGTCAAGACTAACCCATTCAAAATCCCTCAGAAAAAAGCCCTCAGAAGAAAACCCCTACAAGGAAAAGTCCGAGAAAGAATTCGCTGATCGAACCAGCTGCTGAAGAGAAAGAGGAAGAGGAGACTGTCAGGACTGAAGTCGCCTCCAAAGCTGAAAAGGTAAAAGAGCCAAAAGAATCAAAGGCATCTGAGAAGGAGAAAGACAAGGGAGCTGCAAAGAAAGAAGCGAGGAAGAAGATAGCAGAGGACATCGTTTTCCGGAAGAGTAGCAGGATTCGCACCTGATTGGTATTATTCCAAAATCTTTTGAGGCAAGTGCAGGCCTGCCCCTGCCCATCAAGCTGACAGTGAGGACCCTGTCCTTAGTTTAAGTTTGGGGGAGACGTGGTTTCTTGCTTAACACTTGCCTATTATTATCTCTTTTCTGCACTTTTCTTCATTTTTATTTAGGCTGCTAGTTTGGATGATACTTCTGTTGATCTCATTTGAGATATTGTTGTTGAATGATTTTTTATTGACGTTTGTTGGATGCATGCTTTGGATAATCACTATGTTTTAATTCTGTTAAGTTATAATTCAGTCATTTTTTTTTATTTTGTTTGTGTTCTGCAGGCTACATTTTGTTTTTGTGTTTTTGCATTTATTTTGTTAAAAAAAGGAGAGAAATAACTGATTGCAACCTTTTTTTATAAAGAAAAATTTTTTTGCTCAGAATAAAACCAAGTGGGCTGTAAAAAATTTTGGAAACAAAATTTTGTTAAGCTGAACCAAAGTGTTTGCGGCTGAGGTTTTTGATAATTATTGTCATGCCTCTAGTGGTCACTAAAACAAGGAAAAAAGTTTTGAAAAAATGATTTATTTTGAAAATGGGAAACAACTGGAACACTTGAGGAATCGTTAAAGGGAGGATAATACCGGTTAATTAAGACTTATTGTTGCAAATGACACGCTACACAAATTAAATAAACACATAAAGTGTGTAATTGAAGTAAGCCAAAGAGCACTTCAAAATAAGTTCATGTGCCAAAAACTGGAGGAACATCCAGCGTCTTCATCATAATAATAGGTTGAACTCATCACAAGTGAGTTACCGTCTAGTGAAAAGGTGAAGCATTGTGCAAGGATTTTCAAATAAGTGAAAGTGTGGTCCATAGTAGTTCATGAAAGAAAGTCAAAAAGAAGTTAGTCAAAACCCCCTCTTGAAACCAAAAGATAAACCCTTGGAGCTTAGGATTGATCAATCAAAATTGAATCTAGGCTAGCTTACTTAGATGGAAAGTACTGGTGTGACTACAAGCATCATGTAAAACTCAAACACACACTTACTTCAGATCAGTTGCAAGACTGAGTTGTGCCAATTTTTAAAATGGTCTACCAAACTAAAGTTCTGAGTGTCTTTGCTTAAATGTGTTTTGATCTTATTGGGTTGTGATTGGCACTTTTCTGTCGACTCCTGTCGTATCACCTGAGGACAGGAAATAATTCAAGTTTGGGGGAGTGATAACCCACTTTTAGTGTGTTATTATTAGCCCATGTCATTTTGTTTTATTTGATGATTTTAATGTTTGTTTGTTAAATTTTAGAGTTTTTAGCTTATATTGCTTAGAGCATAATAGGTGCTCCTTTTGTAGTTTTCATGTGTTTGTTACTTGATTTCAAGGCAGTTTGAGGCAAGCTAAGGTATGAATGGTCTAGACAGAGTCTGGAATAGATAGTTGATAGGAAAATAGAAAGTTTGTTGAATTTAATGAGAAGATAATTGTAATGCCCTGACTTATTTTATTTATTTTCCGTAATTTAATTATGTGATAATTGTGATTGTGTTGTACTATTGGTGTGCTTGAGCTACCTTGGTGTGGGGTAGTCGCCTTAAGAGAGACTTTAAGGTGTTTAAGGGTGTGTGAGTAATTGTGTAGAGATGGGTGGTGTGGAGAGTAAAACTAATTAGATTATATTAGTTAGGCAATTATTTATTTAAATAATATAAGGTAAATATTATTTAGATTAAATAATTAGTCTTATTATTATTGTTATTTTAATTAGTTGGGATTAATAATAATAATAATAATATAATAATAATAATAAGAAATAAGAGAAGTTGAGGAAGATAACTGTCATATACGTGTTTTGGAGAAAAAAAGTGAAGAAGAGGCTACGGCAAGAAAGAGAGGAGATTGCCATTGTTGAGAAAGCTTTTGCAAGAACTCTAAGGTAAGGGTGGGGTTCTAATTATCTAAGGGTTAGTATGATGATGGTGGGTAGAATATGTATATGTTTAGGATGTGTTTTCTTCTCTCACTACCATGATCATTATTGCAATTTTGTAATTGTTGAATTGATTGAATTGCTTGATGAACTATGTGTGGTATATTGATGTTGTGATTGATGTTGGATTGGTATAATTGTTGTGTTGTTGCTGTTGGAATTGTGCAATTGATAGATTGTATGTTGTAGTTGTTGTGTTGTTGATGATGGTTACGAGTCAGAGTCGGAACTATGTTATGAGTGTTTTTTGTAATACCCCGTAAATTTATAAACGCTCTGGTTAATATTATTATGATCAACTGGGTTCCGGAGTACTCTGAGCAATTATTTGATAAAATAATTAGAGTAAACTGACGAACTCAGAGTTGATTAAATTAATAGTATTAAACGTTGAGTTTTTATTATTTGGTGCATTTGAGCTAATTTGGACATTTAGTAGTATTACTAATAAATGGTAATTTTCTATACTATCTATTTTCTTTCCACTTCATTTGGAAAAACAAACAAAGTTAGAAAAGAAAGAAAGAGAAAGGAAAAGGAAAGGAAAAGAGAAGGAAGGGAAAAAGGAGAGAAAATTCCACAAAGAGCTCAAGATCATCATCAAGCATCCATTCTTCATCTCTTCATCTCAATTTCATCATCCTTATCTTGTTGTCCAGGTGGGTTTTAGTTAGACTCTTTAGAGTAGAGTTTATTTTGAGTTTAGAGTTAGGTTGGAATTGTGAAAATTGAGTATTTTTGCATAAAATCATGAATCTAACTGTTGAAATTCAATGTTTGATTGTATGTTATACTGCTTGTTATATTATAACATGTTTTGATGCTTTATGATTGATCAAAATGGGGATTTTGGGGTGATTTTGGATCAACCCGTAGCAGGAAAATTCTGTTGGTTTTTCTGCATTTTTCTCTGCCCATACGCGTATGGCATGGGGCAATACGCGTATGGGGCATGTCAATACGCGTACGGCAAGGGCGTTACGCGTATGGCAATTTTAAAAGGAATCTCAAGGAAAAAATGTCTCTGCCCATACGCGTATGGCCTTGGGCAATACGCGTATGGCTGGGCGAGAATTTTGGGCAATACGCGTATGGGGTGTGCCAATACACGTATGGCCAGGAGAATTGCAGAAATTCTGCTATTGTGATTATTTTTCCGACCGTTTGTTTCCAATGCCATAACTTTTTGTACGTAACTCGGATTGGAACATTTTTGGTATCGTTGGAAAGATAATAAAATGTACTTTCTTATTACATTGGTTTTAAGATTGTCGGCCGATTTAATTAAGTCGGGATTTCTGAAATAGCGTCGTTTTATCGACTTTTATCTGTTAATGGTGTGTAATTGTTGTTAACAATGTATGCATGTTAAAATATGAAATAGGTAGAGTGAGGAACACTACCATAAACTGTGTCGGGAGTGTGATTTTCCCATATGTGGCAACACTCGTGCATGAAAGGTCGAGGCGTGTGCATTTCGATCATAACCACTGTTTCTTGCGGTGTAGTTTCATGAGACTCGAGCACCTCCTCTGAAACGTTATGCACAACTACTTGGCAGGTTTGATTCCCTTAGTGAGTACGATTGGAGCCTACGGGTAAAGAGACTTGTGACGGTGTACGGGCCGTGAGAAGTGACGGATCACGGTGTACGGACCGATGATCCCGAATCCAATTCGTATGCCAAGTAGCTACAAGGATCCATGACTCGGGTCATCTTCTAGACGTAGAAGCGGACGGGAATAGGGGATACCTTGGTATTGGTTATTGATTTATGAATCCTTGAGTTTACAGGCTCAGGAGGTACTTCGGTACTAGTGTGAGTTACAGGCTCACCGTGATGGTTACTTGTGTGTGTGTACTCATGGTCTTTCCCCTTTCCCCTTGGACATGAGTTAGGTTTATTTTAGAACCTTGTAAAGCTGAGAGGACTTTAAGATAGCGAACTCACTGAGATTTGATGTATCTCACTCCACTGTTGTTGTTTACATCACAGGTTCTGCAGGTTCGGCGAAGGGTATGGACAAGGTTATTTGACTTTCCTTATGGATCGTAGCTTTTGTGATGGCATGGCTTCCGCTATGGCGTTTATGTTTTGAGATCATTGTATTGATCTAATTCTTAGTTTTTATCATCTTGGAACATCTTGTATATGTAATGCCTTAGACTGTTAGTGTTTTGTATTAGAGGCATTTATGTGTATAATGTGTTAACTAGGAACTTATTATATTTCAGTACCAAAAGTGAATCTCATGTATAATATGTGATTTGATGCAAGTATTATATGTGGGTGTTACAGTTGGTATCAGAGCAGGTCGTATCCTCGACCTAGCCATGAAATAGAATAAGTAATTCTTTCCGTTTCAAATACGTTGTGTCGCCTTTGGTCCTACGTGTTATATTTATGGTATTGAGCCTGATCAACTTAATCCTATTTGTATGACATTCAGGAACATGGCCGACGGACGTAGAAACAACCGTGGAAGACCAAGGACTCCGAGGACTACTCCAGCTGGGACGGTTCCACAGGGTCCTGAAGGGAACGCCCCTTTGTATCAATTCATGCAACAGATGCAGCAGCAGCAAAATCAGTTCATGCAAGGAATGGTACAACAAATGGCTGACGGTCTGCATCCTCCAGTGGTTATTCCTGAAGTTACAGGGGGAACCTATAGGGAATTCATTCGTAGGAATCCTCTGGAGTTTCAGGGAGGGTTAGATCCGGTGAAGGCGCATGAATGGATATCAGATATGGAACGAATTTTCTTGATAGTGCATTGTAGTGAGGAAAATAAAGTGGTCTTTGCTTCTCACTTGTTGAAGGGTCCTGCCATGAGGTGGTGGGAGAGCGCTTCAGCCTTAATGACAATCCAAGAGGTACCAAAAGTGTGGGAGCAGTTTAAGGTAATTTTTATGGAGAAATATTTTCCGAGTTCTTTAAGGTCTCAGAAGGAGTTTGAGTTCCAACAGTTGAGACAGGGTAATTTATCAGTGGCTTCCTATGCGAAAAAATTTGAGATCATGGCTGACTATTCTAGGCAGGCCATGTATGCTCCTGATGAGAGGTGGAAGATTGATCAGTTTTTGTTTGGTTTGAGGGCTGAAATTTCACATAGCGTGTCTCAACGGGAATTTGCTACTTATGCTGAAATGTTAAGACAATGTTATGTGGCTGAGAATAGTTTGAAAAAGGTACAAATGGAGGTGGATTTGAACATGGCAACTCAGAGTAACCGTGGAAGGTCGAATCAACAGTTTAGGCAAAGGCAACAGTCCTCCAAAGGGAAGCAAGTACAGGGTTCTAGAACTAGTGTGCCTCCGGTATGTCGTACTTGTGGAAGGAATCATTATGGTAGGTGCAATTCGGATGCAATACGGTGTTATCAGTGTAACAAGATGGGTCATGTATCGAGAGATTGTCCTCAGGGTAGAAATCCGACACAAGGGAAGACTACTGGTCGAGTGTATACCTTGGATGCAAGGAAAGCAAAGGGTGACAACTCCTTGATTGCGGGTACGTGTTTCGTAAATGGACATCCTTGTTTTGTTTTATTTGATTGTGGGGCAACACATTATTTTGTGTCCACGCGTTGTGTGAAGCGACTTGGGTTGCAAACTATTCCTTTGTTTCCTCCTATGGTGGTTACTACTGCCATGGATGAAATGGTTGAAACACCGTTGATGTGTGAAAATTGTGTGTTGTCGGTGAACGAAAGAGTCTTCCAGATTGATCTTATTTGCTTGCCGCTTAAGAAAGTGGATGTTGTTCTGGGAATGGATTGGCTTTCAGCTAATTCAGTTTTTATCGGTTGTGAGGAGAAGTTAATCATTATTCCATCTGCTGAGGCTACTCCGAAAGATGTGTTATCAACGATTTTAGAAGGTACGGTGGGAATGGTAAATTTCTTGTTTGAGAAGGAGAAATCTGTTTTATTGGTTCTTACTAAGGAAGGGAGTAGTGAACAGCAAGTTCTGAGTATTCCAATAGTGTGTGAGTTTCCTGAAGTGTTTCCTGAGGATGTTACTTCTCTTCCTCCGGAGAGAGAAGTTGAGTTCTCTATTGACCTGGTACCGGGAACGGCTCCTATATCCATTTCTCCTTATCGGATGGCACCGCTTGAATTAAGAGAATTAAAGGACCAATTAGAGGACTTGATGTCTAAGCACTTTGTTAGACCTAGTGTTTCACCTTGGGGAGCTCCAGTGTTATTGGTAAAGAAGAAAGATGGGGGCATGCGTTTGTGCATTGATTATCGTAAGTTGAATAAAGTCACCATTAAGAACAAGTACCCCTTACCCAGGATAGACGACTTGTTAGATCAATTGAAAGGAGCCTGTGTGTTCTCGAAGATTGATTTACGGTCGGGTTATCATCAGATCCGAGTGAAGAGTTCCGATGTGCCAAAAACTGCATTAAGAACACGTTACGGTCATTATGAATTCTTAGTGATGCCTTTCGGTGTGACTAATGCTCCAGCTGTTTTTATGGATTACATGAACCGTATATTTCAGGCTTACTTGGACCAATTTGTGGTAATCTTTATTGACGACATTCTTATTTATTCTCGTACTCCACAAGAGCACGGAGAACATCTGAGAATTGTCTTACCGGTATTGCAAGAGAAGCAATTGTTTGCTAAGTTGAGTAAGTGTGAGTTTTGGATGTCGGAAGTAAATTTTCTTGGACATGTTATATCTCAAGGTGGTGTGGCAGTGGATCCATCGAAGGTAGAAGCAGTGATTAATTGGGAGAGACCGAGAAATGTTTCAGAGGTTAGAAGTTTCTTGGGATTGGCAGGTTACTATAGAAGGTTCATTAAGGGTTTTTCTCAATTGGCCTTACCAATGACGAAACTTACTCGGAAGGATTTTGCTTTTGAGTGGGATTTGGGTTGTGAACAAAGTTTTATGAAATTGAAGGAAAGTTTGACGAGTGCTCCAGTATTAATTATTCCTGATCCTAACAACTCTTACGAAGTATTCTGTGATGCTTCTAAGAGGGGATTAGGAGGTGTTCTGATGCAAGGCGGTCAAGTAGTAGCTTATGCTTCTCGACAGTTGAAAGTTCATGAAAAGAATTATCCAACTCATGATTTGGAACTAGCTGCAGTGGTGTTTGCACTGAAGGTGTGGCGTCATTATTTATATGGTGTACGCTTTGAGATGTTCAGTGACCACAAAAGTTTGAAGTATTTGTTTAACCAAACGGAGTTGGATATGCGACAAAGAAGGTGGATGGAGTACTTAAAGGATTATGACTTAGAATTGAAGTATCATCCAGGAAAAGCGAATAAAGTAGCGGATGCTTTAAGTCGGAAAATGGTTCATAGTGCAGAATTGATGATTTTGGAGTATTCGTTGTTGGAAAAGTTTAGAGATCTTAATCTCCAGTTTGTGTGGACTCCGAATGGTGTAATCATGGGAAATTTGGAGGTCAATTCTACTTTAAGAGTTGAGATTCAACAAGAACAAATGTTAGAGGAGGAGTTACAAGAATTGTTACTTCAACCGGGTTTTACACGAGCAACTGATGGGATTGTTTTGTTTAATCAACGGATTTGTGTTCCGAAGGATGAGGCATTGAAAAGAAAGATTTTAGATGAAGCTCATAAAGGTACTTTTACGATACATCCTGGTTCTTCGAAGATGTATCATGATTTAAAGAAGGATTATTGGTGGTCTGGGATGAAAAGGGATATAGCGAAATATGTGTCAGAATGTGCGGTGTGCCAACAGGTGAAGATTGAACACCAAAGACCGGGCGGTCTATTGCAACCTTTGGATATTCCAGTTTGGAAGTGGGATAGTATTTCTATGGACTTTGCAGTGGGTTTACCCCGTACACAAGGTGGGTATGATTCTATTTGGGTAATTGTAGATCGACTAACGAAATCTGCACATTTCTTAGCCATGAAGACTACTTATAAGGCAAGTCATCTTGCAAGGTTGTTTATTGCTGAGATTGTGAGATTGCATGGTATTCCTTCTAGTATTGTGTCCGATAGAGATCCGAAGTTTACTTTGAGGTTTTGGAAGGTGTTCTAACAAGCGATGGGTACGAATTTGCGGTTGATCACGTCGAATCATCCTCAGACGGATGGTCAGACTGAGTGAACAATACAGACGATGGAGGATATGTTAAGAGCTTGTGTGCTAGAGAGTAGAGGGAATTGGAAAGAACTTTTGCCGTTAATTGAGTTTTCCTATAACAATAGTTACCATGCGAGCATCGGTATGGCTCCTTATGAAGCATTGTATGGGAGGAAGTGTAGAACACCTTTGTGTTGGGCTGAAATTGGCGAAGATAGAATTTTGGGACCCGAGATTATTCAAGAGACTACGGAAAAGATTCGAATGATCCGTGAGAAAGTTAAACAAGCGCAAGATCGTCAAAAGAGTTATGCGGATAATCGCAGGAGACCTTTGGAATTTGAGGAAGGTGATCATGTATTTCTGAAAGTTACTCCGAGATTGAGATTGAAAGGACCGTTTAAGTCACGTAAATTAAGTCCGAGATACGTAGGACCGTATCAGATTCTAGAAAGGATTGGTGAAGTTGCTTACAGATTAGCCTTACCACCCTCTCTATCTGAAATGCATGATGTTTTTCACGTATCTCAGCTCCGTAAGTTTATTCCTGATCCTCTTCAGCCAATTTTACCGGAATCAGTGGAAATTGAAGCGGATTTGACTTTTGAACCACAACCGAGTATCGTGGGAAGAGAAACAAAAGTGTTAAGGAACAAATATATTCCACTCGTTAAGGTGCAATGGGATATGACACATCCGGGTGATGCTACTTGGAAACTAGAATCGGAAATGCGAGATTCTTATCCACATCTGTTCAGGTAATCTTCTAAATTCGAGGACGAATTTCTATTTAAGGGGGGGAGGATGTAATACCCCGTAAATTTATAAACGCTCTGGTTAATATTATTATGATCAACTGGGTTCCGGAGTACTCTGAGCAATTATTTGATAAAATAATTAGAGTAAACTGACGAACTCAGAGTTGATTAAATTAATAGTATTAAACGTTGAGTTTTTATTATTTGGTGCATTTGAGCTAATTTGGACATTTAGTAGTATTACTAATAAATGGTAATTTTCTATACTATCTATTTTCTTTCCACTTCATTTGGAAAAACAAACAAAGTTAGAAAAGAAAGAAAGAGAAAGGAAAAGGAAAGGAAAAGAGAAGGAAGGGAAAAAGGAGAGAAAATTCCACAAAGAGCTCAAGATCATCATCAAGCATCCATTCTTCATCTCTTCATCTCAATTTCATCATCCTCATCTTGTTGTCCAGGTGGGTTTTAGTTAGAATCTTTAGAGTATAGTTTATTTTGAGTTTAGAGTTAGGTTGGAATTGTGAAAATTGAGTATTTTTGCATAAAATCATGAATCTAACTGTTGAAATTCAATGTTTGATTGTATGTTATACTGCTTGTTATGTTATAACATGTTTTGATGCTTTATGATTGATCAAAATGGGGATTTTGGGGTGATTTTGGATCAACCCGTAGCAGGAAAATTCTGTTGGTTTTTCTGCATTTTTTTCTGCCCATACGCGTATGGCATGGGTCAATACGCGTATGGGGCATGTCAATACGCGTACGGCAAGGGTGTTACGCGTATGGCAATTTTAAAAGGAATTTCAAGGAAAAAATGTCTCTGCCCATACGCGTATGGCCTTGGGCAATACGCGTATGGCTGGGCGAGAATTTTGGGTAATACGCGTATGGGGTGTGCCAATACGCGTATGGCCAGGAGAATTGCAGAAATTCTGCTGCTGTGATTATTTTTCCGACCGTTTGTTTCCAATGCCGTAACTTTTTGTACGTAACTCGGATTGGAACATTTTTGGTATCGTTGGAAAGATAATAAAATGTACTTTCTTATTACATTGGTTTTAAGATTGTCGGCCGATTTAATTAAGTCGGGATTTCTGAAATAGCGTCGTTTTGTCGACTTTTATCTGTTAGTGGTGTGTAATTGTTGTTAACAATGTATGCATGTTAAAATATGAAATAGGTAGAGTGAGGAACACTACCATAACTGTGTCGGGAGTGTGATTTTCCCATATGTGGCAACACTCGTGCACGAAAGGCCGAGGCGTGTGCATTTCGATCATAACCACTGTTTCTTGCGGTGTAGTTTCACGAGACTCGAGCACCTCCTCTGAAACGTTATGCACAACTACTTGGCATGTTTGATTCCCGTAGTGAGTACGATTGGAGCCTACGGGTAAAGAGACTTGTGACGGTGTACGGGCCGTGAGAAGTGACGGATCACGGTGTACGGACCGATGATCCCGAATCCAATTCGTATGCCAAGTAGCTACAAGGATCCATGACTCGGGTCGTCTTCTAGACGTAGAAGCGGACGGGAATAGGGGATACCTTGGTATTGGTTATTGATTTGTGAATCCTTGAGTTTACAGGCTCAGGAGGTACTTCGGTACTAGTGTGAGTTACAGGTTCACCGTGATGGTTACTTGTGTGTGTGTACTCATGGTCTTTTCCCTTTCC
Source organism: Lathyrus tuberosus (assembly GCA_022829125.1). NCBI lineage: Eukaryota > Viridiplantae > Streptophyta > Magnoliopsida > Fabales > Fabaceae > Lathyrus > Lathyrus tuberosus. The sequence continues at coordinate 8,276,115 of JALAZF010000264.1, forward strand.
CCTTGGACATGAGTTAGGTTTATTTTAGAACCTTGTAAAGCCGAGAGGACTTTAAGATAGCGAACTCACTGAGATTTGATGTATCTCATCCCACTGTTGTTGTTTACATCATAGGTTCTGCAGGTTCGGCGAAGGGTAAGGACAAGGTTATTTGACTTTCCTTATGGATCGTAGCTTTTGTGATGGTATGGCTTCCGCTATGGCGTTTATGTTTTGAGATCATTGTATTGATCTAGTTCTTAGTTTTTATCATCTTGGAACATCTTGTATATGTAATGCCTTAGACTGTTAGTGTTTTGTATTAGAGGCATTTATGTGTATAATGTGTTAACTAGGAACTTATTATATTTCAGTACCAAAAGTGAATCTCATGTATAATATGTGATTTGATGCAAGTATTATATGTGGGTGTTACATTTTTAGTGAAAAGAATTTGGGGTTTGAAACTTTAGAAAAATGCTTTTTCATGTTAAAATGTAGTACAAACGATTTGTAAGAAAAATAGAGTTTTGGGATGGGTTAAAAGTGATTTTTGTGCGAAAAGTTGCAGAAAAAGTGATTCTGCATACAGTGTAATCGGTTACCATGATTGGTGTAACCGGTTACACTGATTTTAAAACATGTTTTCTGGGCAATTTGCATAGGTGTAATCGGTTACCAGGTTTTGGGTAACCGGTTACACTAAGGGGGATTTGCGTAGTGTGACTGGTTACAAGGGGTGTAACCGGTTACACTAAGGGGGATTTGCGTAGTGTGACTGGTTACAAGGGGTGTAACCGATTACCTCATTTGGTGTAACCACACTGGGAGCAGTTTTTGAAGATCTTTGAAAATTCATAACTTTAGTTCTGGGTGTCCGATTCGAGTGTCGTTCGAAGCGTTAGGAAGATGACGCGACATAATTTATTCTAAAAATGGTTTTTGTACCAGAAACTAAATAATTGCTGTGTGTTGGTGTGAAATGCATTGTAATGTTTATCTGGTGGTGTGACATAATCGTAAATGCATTTGTTGTTGCTCTTTATGTTGTGTGTTGATGTTGCTGAACTGTTATAGCATGCTGTATGGTGGCCTGTATGGGCGTGATACATTGATTAAATGAATGTCATTATATGTTGTTGTTATCATGCTTGGTGGACTTTATGTCGTGCCGTGTTGTAATGTGGTGGGTAATTCATGGTATTGAATTACGTGGATGTGCATACAAATAATCATGAGTCTATAACATGTCATGCATTTCATAGTATGCACGCACGAGTTGTGAGATAAGCCGTGTGCCCGGTGGGGTGTGAGCGTCTTATCCGAATTCTAGTTGTAGAATCGTGTTTTTATTGAAGGGGTCGTGTGCCCGGTGGGGTGTGAGAGATCGTGGAGGTCGTGTGCCCGATGGGGTGTGAGCAACATAATGGAAATTCAAACGGGAATGGTGATTCTGAAATAGGAATCAGGTTCTAAAGTGAACCGAATAGTACCACATGCATTTAGTCAATTTGAGAGTCTCATAGCATTGCATCTTGGTTCCATTAGTTGTTGTGTTTAGATAGTGGTTGTGTTGATTGTGTGGATGTGTGTTGTGGAATGGGTGATTATGCATGTAATAATATGATGCTTGCTGTCATACCCCAAATTTGTCCTACCCTTTCATTCATACCTTATGGATTATGCATCTTACATTCCTCATGCACCCACCCTCCATTAGGTAATCTAGCATATCATGCATTCATTAACAATACAAGCATGGCACATGGGGATCAATAATCATGGAGTTAGGGTTTCATATTCTCTTTTGCAGGTAGGTTGCAAATAAAGTACAATGACCATGGAATCTTCAAAACCCAATTCCCGTCTAGTAGCCGGTTCTTGTTCAGCCTTTTCCTTATAAAATTCAGTTCTCGTCTGGTAGTCAGTCCCCGTTTAGCAAACTCTTTCAAAGTCTAGTTCCCGTCTGGAAACTCTTTCAAAGTCTAATTCTTGTCTAGAAAAGTACTTAAAAACCCTGGTCAGTCCAAAATCTCTTCATTATCTTACGACTAATTCATTCCCCAGCAAATACTTCAATCAACCCCCCAACAGATGGAACTACGAAAGGACTTACCATCTCAATCCCCAGTAGATCTCACTCCACATCTTACATTTTAAAAATCCCAGGGTCGTAGGTCATACGTCGATCTTACCCTTTGTTTATCTTTTTCCCCAGGTCATGGATCATACGTCGATCTTGCCCTTTGTTTCCCTAGTGGAGTCACATTCTCTTTACCTTTCCTTGGGTCGTAGATTCATTGATCTTACCCTCTGTTTACCTTTCTTTTGGGTCATAGATCCGTTGATCTTACCCTTATTTTACCATTTTCTTGGGTCGTAGATTGTGCATAGGCCGATCTTACCCTTTGTTTACCTTTTATTAGGTCGTAGATTGTGCATAGGCCGATCTTACCCTCCCTTTACCTTTCTTGGGTCATAGATTGTGCATAGGCCGATCTTACCCTTTGTTTAACTTTTCTTGGGCCGTAGCTTGTGCATAGGCCGATCTTACCCTCCTTTTACATTTCTTGGGTCATAAATTATGCATAGGCCGATCTTACCCTTTGTTCACCCTTTTCTTGGGTCGTAGATTGTGCATAGGCCAATCTTACCATTTGTTTACCTTTTCTTGGGTTGTAGATTGTGCATAGGCTAATCTTACTCTCCCTTTACCTTTCTTAGGTCATAGATTGTGCATAGGTCGATCTTACCTTCCTTTTACCTTTACTTGAGTCATAGATTATGCATAGGCCAATCTTACCCTTCGTTTACCCTTTTATTGGGTCATAGATTGTGCATAGGCTGATCTTACCCTTTGTTTACCTTTTCTTGGGTCGTAGATTGTGCATAGGCCAATCTTACCCTTCGTTTACATTTTCTTTGGTCGTAGATTATGCATAGGCCGATCTTACCCTCCCTTACCTTTCTTTTGGGATGTAGATTGTATGTCAGTCAATCTTACCCTCTCCTTATCTTTCCCGTGGGTCATGGATCCGTTGATCCTACCTCCCCTTACCTTTGTTTGGGCCGTGGATTTTATGTCGGTCAATCTTACCCTCTCTTTATCTTCCCTTTTTGGGTCATAGAATCGTTGATCTTACCTTCCTTTACCTTTATTTTGGGTCGTAGATTGTATGTCAGTTAATCTTACCCTCTTTTTACCTTTTGGGTCGTAGATTGTACGTCGGTCAATCTTACCATCTCTTTATCTTTTGGGTTGTAGATTGTACGACGGTTAATCTTACCCTCTCTTTACATTCTCTTGGGTCATAGATTGTACGTTGGTCAATCTTACACTCTCTTTACCTTTTCTTGGCTCGTAGATTATATGTCGGTCAATCTTACCCTCTCTTTACCTTTTATGTGGTCATAGATTGTACGTCGATCAATCTTAACCTCTCTTTACCTTCTCTTGGGTCGTAGATTGTACGTCGGTCAATCTTACCATCTCTTTATCTTTTCTTGGGTCGTAGATTGTACATCGGTCAATCTTATAGTCTCTTCACCTTTTCTTGGGTCGTAGATTGTACGTCGGTCAATCTTACGCTCTTTTTACCTTTTCTTGGGTCGTAGATTGTACGTCGGTAAATCTTACCCTCCCTTTGCCTTTCCTTTTTGGGTCGTAATTCCTACATGATATGTCACCGCGTTGTCATCTATTTTACCCTTTGCATTTCCTTCTTGGGTCGTAAATCCTACATGATATGTCACTCCGCTGTCATCGATTTTACCCTTTGCTTTCCTTTTTGGGTCGTAAATCCTACATGATATGTCACTGCGCTGTCATCGATTTTACCCTTTTCCTTTCCTTTTGTGGTCGTAAATCCTACATGATATATCACCACACTGTCATCGATTTTACCCTTTGCCTTTCCTTTTGGGGTCGTAAATCCTACATGATATGTCAATCCGCTGTCACCGATTTTACCTTTCGTCTTCCTTTTTGGGTCGTAAATCCTACATGACATGTCGCCACGCTGTCATTGATTTTACCCTTTGCCTTTTCTTTATGGGTCGTAAATCCTACATGATATGTCACCGCACTGTCATCGATTTTACCCTTTGCCTTTCCTTTTGGGGTCGTAAATCCTACATGATATGTTAATCCGCTGTCACCGATTTTACCTTTCGTCTTCCTTTTTGGGTTGTGAGTCCTATATGATATGTCACCACGCTGTCATCGGTTTTACCATTTGCCTCTCCTTTGTGGGTCATAGATCCTACATGATAGGTCACCGTGATGTCATCGATCCTACCCTTTGTCTTACACTCTTTATCTTTTACCCCTGGTCGTAGACCCTACATGTTATGTCACCGCGCTGTCATCGATCTTACCTCTCGTCAATCCTACCTACCTTTTGGTCACCATGTTGTCAACCATATTTCCAGTCATTATCTCAATAACTACTATCCACCGAGAACTATGTATTGGCACCGTTACCCCATTACAAGTTACCATGTTCAACCACACTTGCTCACCATAAACCTTCTCACCGGAAAAAAAAACATACCCAGGATATATTACATCAATAACAACTTCTCTTCAGGAAAAACTTCAGGTCATGGTATTTAATCCTCTTCTACCTCGAAAGTCCGAAAGGCTAGCGCCAACCGCACCTTCAGATTTAAGACGATTAAATAGGGTCGGTTATCATACCTCAAATTTGTCCTACCCTTTCATTCATACCATATGGCTTATGCATCTTACATCCCTCATGCACCCACCCTCCATTAGGTCATCTAGCATATCATGCATTCATTAATAATACAAGCATGGCACATAGGGATCAATAATCATGGAGTTAGGGTTTCATCTTCTCTTTTGCAGGTAGGTTGCAAATAAAGTACAATGACCATGGAATTAGGGCTTCACACCCTACTTATGTTTATCAGATGAATTCAAAGTTTTGGCTATGCAACCATCAAGAGGGCTCTACTCAAATTTCACTGAGTTCATGGTTGGGCTAGATACAAGTTCATTGATCAGGGATTCAAGGTTTATGGTCAAACTTCAGTCAAGATTCATTACAAAGTTCATTGTGCTTATGGTCATTACTCATCCGAGTCATTACTCATCCGAGTCATTACTTGTTATGCAAGTTTTATTAGAGGCCAAGTCTTTTGTTCATTACATATCGTTTGGTTATGGATTCATTCAAAGTGGGAGGAAACAGGGACAAAATTTAAAATTCACATAATATTCCATTTATTCATGGAAATTCTATATACATGGCTTATTGTTGGAGATACAAGTGAAAATAAGGGATTACAAGGAGAAATGGTAAAAATTTACATCATTTTGGTAAAGTTGACTTTTTGGTCAAACAATGGACTTTTTGGTTAAACAGTTGACTTTTTGGTCAACTGTTGACTTTTGGTCAACTTTTGACCATCGACTCGATTTTACTCCTAAACCTTCCTAGACCTATCCTACATTCATTTGACCACAAAAGTCATAATTTTCATGGAAACTTGGTTATGTCATGAATATGTTTCATGAGAGAATTTTCAACACTTTCAATCCTTCAAGCCCTCCTTCCATGGCTTCTTCTCCTTCCTCACTTGGTGCTTTAAAATATTCCTTCCACTACTTTGTTCACCTTGCTACAAGGAAGAGAATAAAACAAGTCAATCATCAAGCTCATTAATCAAAATCATCCAAAAGCTATGAAAAAGTCATGAAAAACTATGCATAAACACTTTCTACACTTTTCCAAAACCTATTCGTACACAAAAAAATTGGAATTTGATCCATAATTTGCACCATTCAAAAGTGATTATTTCCAACAACGAATCAATTCCCAAAAGCACTTAAAAATTTAGGATGATTCACAAAAAAATCTCATTCCAAAACCATTGAAAATCACGGCAAATCAAAACATAAATTCAAGTCATTTTCAAGCTCTAAGCCTATGGCCATTCACCTCACTCCTAAACTTGATACTTATGCTAAACTCAAACATGTCTTTCTCCTAACTACCATTAACTACCTATTTTAACAGAAACCCATGCATTTACCCATTTTCCCTTAAACCTCCTAACTAACTTTAACTTCCTTAAAGTTCACAAACTAATACAAAATCAAACCAATTTTTACCAAACTTGAACCATTGATAACAATCGATATAACGGCTAAGATTGGTGATCCGCAACTAGCATTTAGATTAATTCCTAACCATTGATAAAGTGGTGACTTGGATCACAATCTAATGAACCACAATTAACCAAAACTCTATATAAACCTTCCTTTTCCCAATTTTAGAGGTTAATTACTTCTTAGCATTTTCCCACTATTTTTTATTTCTAATCTTTTTCACCATTTTTGCTTCCAACCTCTAACTTCTCTCAACCTTTTCACTATTTCCCCTAACCTCTACCAAAGTTCACCATCATCACCATCTAGAATTTCACATTGAAATTCTAGATTTGGTGGAACTAAACCATAAGCAATCAATAATCATCATACAACAATTCAAGACAATCATCATTCAACATTCAAGCATTCGTCAATTTGTAACAATTTTATCAAGATTCAAGTACTCAACAATTGCCATCATCTCCTAATTCTCATATTCTAATCATCAAGCAAGGGATTTAGAAGCATCATGAAAGGACTTACCTCTTGAAGATTTCTGAATTTCACTTCATTTCGGCAAAGTTTCAACGTCATTGGTAAGCCTTGAACTCTCACCACTTCAATGCATTTTAAATGAATATTCTTGGTGTTTGATCTTGTTAATTGCATGTGGTAGAGCCTCTTGATTATGCTATTGTTTTGATTTTAATTTGGTCACAAAAAGTAGCTTAATTATTCATGAATTCACCATTAAAGTAGCATGAAAATAAGCATAAATGGCATAGTTTTCTCTATGGTATAACCAAGATTTGCATTTAACATAGCATTAGAATTGTTATTGGTATGGAATTAACTTTGACTTAGACATGTTGCAAAATAGCCTTTTTTTACATAAGCACTTTTTCACCAAAAACTCCCATGTTCAAGTAAGCATATTTTTAGCACAAAAATCTATTCTCAATATGGTGTTTGACATAGAATTAACATGTTTGATATAGAGGTTTTAAACTGTTCAATGATAGACTTAATTCCATGAAAATAATAGCTTATTTCCATAAGCACTTTTCGCATTCAAAAAAATCAAAGTTCAAGTAAACTTGGCATAATTGCATCTTTTGCATAATTTTGGCATTTAATTCACATGTAGCATCAATTTCTTATTGCATTAGCATAAACAAAATGGCATATTCAAGATAAAATCATTTCTTGCATCCAAACAAGTCCTAAAGCATAACCCCCATTTTTGAAATTCCAAACTTCACAATGCATCATAAATCATGAGAGTTAGCCAAAACAAATCATAGAATCATGATACCCATAAAAATACATGCATTATGCACTTGTATTTCATAAATTTGTATTAAGATTTGAGTTTTTTCACTTACCCCCTAAAGCTTGAAAATTCATCAATGGAAGTGAGAATTTGGAGAAGATGAAGATGGACAAGTGAACCCCAAATCACAACTACCATCAATGAGAGGGGATTCCGCCGTCGCGGCTGGCCGGCTGGCCAGCCCCCTAGCCTAGTCGTGTGCCCCCACCTTGGAGAAAAAGCTCCATGTTTGTCCCTTCTAAGCGTGTAAACACGCTGCTGCATTTGGGAGGGGAGTGGACTGGTCCGGTCTGGTTCGGTTCGGCCGGCAGGTCCGGTTCGCTGGGGGGGTTTTGTTTTCTTTTTTTTCAGTTCACTGCATTTTTATTTTATTATTATTATTATTATTATTATTATTATTATTTTATTTTAGCATTTTAAATGTTTCATGACTGCACCCCCAATTTTTTTTTGCATTGTCATTGGGTTTAATTGCACTAGGTCAGCTTTGTTTTCTTTTCTTCCAATTATTCCACTAATGCACCTTTGTTTTCTAACATTTTAAACTCAGTGCACTTTCTTTTTAGTTGTAAATAATTCATTTTATTTTTTTATGATATCATGATAGATTAATTTTATATAGAATTTAGTTCTTGCTGATACATGAAATATCTCATTTCTACATGTTTCAAAATTTTAAAAAAAAAGTAGTAGTATTTCAATTTGGTTAGTTTAGAATTTAAATAGCTTTTAGTCTTGGTTAGCTAATTTTTAGAACTAGTTTAGATTTAATCTTGCAATTTAGAATTTTTAGAATAGGACATTATGCCATGATATTACTTTAATTTTCCAATAATTTTGTGCATAAAAAAATAATAAAAATATATATGCTTGTTCCTTTGAATTTTTATTGAAATTTTAGCATATCAACTTTGTGGTCATTTTTTTGCTAATTGTGGTGCATCATTTCCATTCATCCATTACATTTCATTTACTAACATCTAGGCTTTGTTTTGTGAGGTATTACATGAAACATTATGGCATTTAGACATTTAACATTTTGTTGTACTATTATGGTTTTCCTTCCTATTTTCATTCTATGTTTAGATTAGGGTTTCATTTCCTCCCAATGTAGAAATATGTCCCCCACTCTCAGTAAAGTGTAATAGCGTAGGATTTTACATTCTTTAGTGCTTTATACTTGCATGTTTAAAAAGATAAAACAAAAACGATAGAAAATGATTTCAAAAACAAAGAAAAGAATAAAGCTAAATCCAACATCAAGCCATTTACAAAATAATTAATTGAATTATCTCACTCCATCCCGCATTAGGGTTTCCACACCTCCCATTACTTGGAAGTCGATCACTTAGGCATCGCCATCAACCTCCATCCATTCTCATCTTCAATTCAAAACAACCCACGCTTGGTCCAACGCCAAGTCACTTTTCAAACGATTTTCATAATATATTAGGAGAAAAGGGAATGAAATGTACGTACTTGTGCACCCCATTTTTCGAGTGCTTAGGTTGTTGGCCTTGATTGGCTTGGGACCCGACAATTGTCTTCCATTCTAAACACCTAATGATAACAAGAGTTTAATCTGGTCTTCTTAGGGCAAAAATGAGTGGTTGGGATACCATTGTCCCCTCAACTCTCGAGTATTTGATTGTAGGTCGTACTTAGCCTATGGTTGAATACTTGTCTCCCTCTAAGTATCTACAATTAGACTCGCCTCACACCTTTCAAAACAAATCTTTTCTCTAAAAAACAACTTCACCAATCAAATGTGACATCTTGCCTCGAGGGCATAATTCTAAAACCTTTTCAATAGGGCATGTTATTTCCATTCTATCGCAACACAGGTTAAAGCGTCAGTCTCGTTACGTGCGAGCGGAAAAATCTAATACTAGAATGAGAACATTAACATCACCCACTAAAAACAACAAACCCACAATCATTTAGTTCCATGAATTACGGATCTCTGACTTCCTCATTGCACGAGAGGATACGTAGGCATAAGATTGCGAGATCTTGGCGAGCAACCTTCTTTCACAACCTTCCTTCATTTTCACCCCTAGTTCTCCGAATTACGGAAGCTCTGATTCTTTATTTCACAATGGAGATACGTAGGCATGAGGGCCCCAATCCTTGGCGAGCACACTAATTTAAAACCTATTTTTCTTCTTTACCAATTAAATCTTTAGATAAATGACACACATTCATGCATAAACAAACAAGATAGTTTTCGTTGAGTACAACAGATGTGAGGGGTGCTAATACCTTCCCTTTGCATAATCAACTTCCGAACCCGAATTTGGTTGCGAGACCATGTTCTGCACCTTTAGAGGGTTTTATTGATATTTTCCCTTTCTTCAGAATAAATAAAGTTTTGTGCCAACTCTGTATTTTTCACGTAGAGACATTTGCTTATCATCATGCTTTCCTTTATATAATTATGATATCTCACCCGTTCTGTTTGAATGTTGCCTTTACATGGGCATCATGCATATAACTCACAGTTGAGGAGTCGGTATGAGTGGAAGATGAAGTCTTCCCTTTTTATTTTTGTGTCGGCATCTGCTCTGATGTGTAACATCGGGGATATGGAACGTTTTGTGTTTTAAAGAGTTCAGTAGTTTTAATAGTAATCAAGAATCATTTTAGTGTAAGGAGTTTTGAGAAAAGAGAGAGTTATTCTTCTTATATATTCCTGTACTCATTGTTGAGAGCTGCGCGACTGGAGTTGTCACTTGTTGATTATCCATCCCAAGGGATCTCTAAGTTACTAATAGGTTGTCATTCCTTTTACATCTTTTGCTTAAGTATGTTTCCTATCAGTTTCAGTTCAGTAGTTTGTTCTAAGCTCACTATGAGCTAAAACCTTTGTTTGTTAAGTAATGTGAAGTTAATATAATGTTGCTTTATGTTAAAATGATGTAATCTTAGAGTCTTGTTTTATTATGTGATTTCATGTTATAAATATGTTTCTTTGAATGATCAACTTAGAAATAGGTAAAAACTTGTTTTTGTGAGATATCAAACAACAAGTGGATTTCATAATTAAAGTGGTTGAAACAAATAGGATAGAGATATTCACTTAATCAGTTTGCTTAGAGATAAGAAGCTACAACCATAAAGTATTTTCATAATATAAACTAGACGTATTTTAGGGTTATAAGTGAGACTTAGAGATTTGTTCCCCTGCCTTATTAATGCATGTTTTGATGTTGTAGATATACATTTAAAGATCATGTTCTGACCTTTTGAGGCACGACACATCTCATCATATACACATTTTTGCTACTATGCATATTAATGGACCATAGCTCAACATTCACTCTCTTGATTTAATCAACCTTCACTTTATAGCATCCAGTCCCGTTCTATAGACAATTTGAACTTGTGTCTTCCAGTTATTATTTTGTTACCTTAATCATGCTAGTTTTAAACAAGAATACTTACAAAGTTCAATCTAAACCTCTTTCACTCCCTGTGGGTACGATATCCTTATTATTATCACTTGCTACAATTAAAGCATACATGTATACTTGCTTGTGACAACCTTTAATTTACATAACAGTATTGACATTGCAGATGTTCAATCAAAGATTTCCCTACCCATTACAATGGTGATGTTGACCATCATCAACGACGTAAAAAGCTTTCATTTTTTGCTCACCCCGTGTGTGGAGATTGTTACGAGGTTCGCTTAGACAATGTTCTTGCAGATGATGCTCATTTTGATATCTGTAGTTGTTAGTTTGCATTGCATTACTCCTAGTCTACAGAGGCACGTGCTCGGCGAGCACTGGATAATGTGTCAACTTTAATTCGTCCCAGAGGCATTTTCATTGGAACTATGCTAGATGCCTATGTGATTATCAAGATGCTTAAAGAAGATGAAGGGTTGACTTTTGGCAACAGTGTCTACTGGATCCATTTTGATGAATAATTTTCTGATGAGAAATTTAAATCTTCCAACACCTTTGGAACCATGTACACGTTCCATTTGGAGGATGTTGTTGATTGTCCTAAATGGATTGTCCCATTTGACGTATTCAATTCATTAGCTGAAGAGTGTGATTTTGAGCTTTTTTTGCAAATAACTCGCATGAATGTGTTCACGAGTATATGAAACGACCAGAATTCGTGGAGCTCATGCGAAGACTTGGTGTGTTGGGGAGGCAACCAAGATCATGGTACACTATCAACTGATGAATGGGAAGCAACATATTTATACATGTCATTTGTATTGAGAAAGCAAAAGGTCACCTAAAAAACTATATTTCTTCTCGACATGTATGAGATGATGAGAGAAATTCCAATAGAGATTGAGATGTTATTTGATAGTAAAGGTTACACTGAAATGCAGGAAGTTGAAATCAATTTTACAAAGCGACTTGCTCAGACAGCCTAAGAAACCTTTGGTGACTTTGAGGAAGCAGTAGAAAAAGATGCTACCAAAACTGTTATGCAAGATGGAACTGTCCAACCTCTAACTAGCTATGTCATCAATTACGTGAAACTTCGCTATTATTATCAAGTAACTCTGAAGAAACTTTTTCAAGAGTTTGATCATAGAGATCCAGAATCTCATTTAGCATTGGTTACAACAAGGATTATGCAGGCTCTCCAAAATAACTTGGATGGAAAATCTAAATTGTATAAGGACCCAAGACCAACCTAATTATTTCTTATGAATAATATCCACTACATAGTGAAATCTATGGTAAGGTCAGAAGCGTCAATGGGCTGCCAACATTCATTTGCAGTACCATGATCATAAGTCTTGGAAGGAGCCAATTAAGTTGTTTTCAAGTAAGGTGTTTGTTGGACTTCATTCTAATTCGGACAGGGGATTGATTTCCAAAGGAAATATTTGGCGAGGAGGTATGGAGATTGTTGGTAATCTTGAAGATCCCAAGCCATTAGAATAACAACATTATGTCAATCATTCTGGAAAGCATGAGGATTCCAAGACCGAACACTTCTTGCACCATAATTTCTCTACACTAAATCAAGTTCAGTCTAGAAAATATGGCGTTTAATCCTATTTATCAAGATGACAACAAATTCAAAGAATTAGATAATATTAGGGATACACAGTTTGATTCTAATCATGGACGGCGATCATACGGATGATATTACACAGTTGAAGATGTTTTGGAGTAATAATTCTTCAATAACAGGTGATGGGCGGGAAACTAATGCATCTTCTGAGGTGGTTGGAAAACTGAACTTCCTATGCGGCTGCTCCAAGCCTTCATAATCTACAATCTTGAACTTCCTGGTAATTGCAATTATTTGAAAAAGGGTGCGATTTTCAACAAAAGGCAACATGCTATAGAGGTTTCAGAAAGATATATTGATTCAACGATTGCAAGTAATATATGGATCATGAACTCCATTGCTGGCTACTAGCTGCAAGAAGGGTCCCCTCTCATGAATATTTTATACAGTGAAAACTTGAAGTGTAGTGAGAATATTGTAGAATTTGAATTTCAAAACCTTCAAATAGCCTGCAACTAACTAACTAACCGAATTCACTAACTTAATCAAACACTTCTAACACTAAAACTAACTATGTTAACTCATCTAACTAATTTTCTCTTGAATTCATTTAACATTAACAATGCCCTAACTTTCAACAAACCCTGCCCGAATCACTGCCCAATTCAATTGCAAAATTCCTCTATATAATCTCATACTCTCTTCAATCTCCTTCAACCTTGATCATATTCTGCAACTTTCCTCTCATCACTATCTCTCATTTCATCTTCTTCCTACCACTCACAAAAGCTCGAATACTCCATAGTTGAGCAAGCTTCACCTTGAAGCTTGCTACAACAGAGCTCAACCTCTATTACACTCTACTACACTCTATTCATCAACAACAACGAATCCAATCCTACAGACTAAATTCCAAGAAGAAGAAGTTATTGCAAGATTGAAAGGCCAGAAGAGTTTGAAGCTTACCTGAATACCTCTGGTCTTTATTCTTCATCTTCATTGCCTTCACCTTCAATGAGCTCCAAGCCAAATGTTCGCCTTCTAAGTAGGTTCTTGAAACTCCTCTTCTTCTTGCTTTAAGTTATGTTACCATAATGTAGCATTGATGTGTGCAAACTAAACCCCTAAGGTTTGAGTTCGTATTAGTCCTCCGCCAGCGTTTAATTTTTGTTTTTGAAGCTTAGGGTTCGTATATGTTTTGGTTCGATTTTGAAGATTTGTTTGAGTTTAGGACGAAATTGAGGTAATAACTAGAAAGAGGGGATTGAGAGGGAACTCTATGGTAGTAGTAGTGGTCGTTTTTGACCGACTCCGACTCCTCTGGCGCGGATGAGCAAGCTACGGTGGTGGAAGCATATTTAAGAGTGATGGAAAGTGAAACAAAGTGAAACAAGGAAAGGAATTGAATCTGATACTCCACTCAGTCTCTTCTTTGGCAGCGTATTGGGCCTCAAAAGGCATAGGGCCATGAACTTTGCTCTATACGCCTCATTTTTGCTTAGCATACTCCTTGTTAAACACCATCTACAACAACATTGCATTGGGCTTCAATCTGTTAGGTACAATGCCTCTCTTTCCAGGCCACACTCCCTTCTGGCCTTTGCACCCCCTAGAGAATTGATTATTGATTGATCGTATTCTTGTTTGTTTTTTTAATTCCTTTTGCCAAACCTTTTTCCACATTTGATTCATGTTAAAATACATAAAAAATTTCACATAAGACAAATGGAGTTGATTAGATTTAATTAGGATTTATTCTTAATTCTTGAGTTTAATTGTTGGTTTATACTTTAATTTCATTCTCATGGTATGTTAGAGATTTAGGTCAATCTTTGGTTATTTTAAAATTCTTAATGCTTTGTTATTTTCATGATTTCATAAGCTTAGTGTATATTCTTGGCATGTTTATTCCCTTGATTAGTTGATCAAGATCAATCTTGATCAATTAATTACTTTGGTATTAGACCTTTTGTTGTATGATTTCCTATGAATATTTACATGCTCCCTTAGATTGCCATCCATATTTAAGTGATCATAAGTCTCTTGATCACTTAAATTGGATTATATCTTTGACTTGATTCCATACTAAACAGTGAACTCTGAAGAGATCAATTATTATAAAAAGAAAATAACCATTATTAATAAGTGCAAGAGAGGATATTTTGGTAACACTAATAATTAGTCAATTGGTACTGGAAGACAAAATATCAATTGGGATATTTTATATCATCAAATAATATTATATACATATATAGCATGTATATATATTTGTGTGGATAAGAAAGAAAGAAAAGTAGAAAAGAGAGGAAGAGAGATATCAATAAGAAGAAGGAAAGAAGAAAAGAGGAAAAAGAGAAAGAGAAAGATGAGAAGAGAAGTGGGAGAGAAAGAAGAAGAAACTCAAGGAAGAAGAAGAAGTTCATGGAAACCCATCCTCATCACCATCTTCTCATTTAAATTTCTCCATCATCTTCATCATCTCCATGTGATAAGGTGAGTTCCTAGGTAGTTTTAGCATGGGTTGGGAAAATACATGATTGGGAATTAGGTTTTGTGTGATAACATGTTTAAGTGTGAATTGGATGTTGATACATGATGATTTTGATGATTTTGAAGACTTGCATGACTTGTTGTGTTAAACCATGTTAATTTGGGTTATTAAATGCAATATGAACACGTGGGTTGATGTTTATGTCCATTTTCACCTTCCAAACCGCGTTCTGCACTTGTTGGTTTCTGTCAGCTTCGTCGGGAAATCATGATGACATTTCGCCACTGTCTTGGCCTCGTTGGCTGTTTGTCGGGCGAGCCTTGGGCAAAATGTCCTTGCAAGCTCTTCGTCGAGTGACCATGACAGCATGGAAAAAAATTTGATTCTTGTTTTTCCAGTAACTCGAGAACCGTAACTCGGAATGAGGCACGGTCGGAAGCTCGAAAAGATCTTTCAATGCTCTGTTGGATAGTGAAGTAGAAATATGGTTTTATGTCAATGATGAATAGGATATTATTGATAAAATATTATGTGTGTTATGTTACCATGTGTGCCTTATGTAAGTTATGAATTATATCTTGATGCATGCTTTATGTTGTGAATTGTTGTTGCGTGGTATGTGTAATAACATGCTTAAAACCTTATGAAGATGAGTGACAAAACCTAAGAGATTACTAGGTAAATGACTTAGTAAGATAACTTAGGATATGAAATGGTTTAGATAGCGATGCTTGGACGGGAGTGTACGGCGGTGTGTACAATGGACAAGTAGTCACATGACTGATGAATAATATGCTTTGTATAGAACATGTTGTGTTATTATGTGATTATGGTGAATGTGATCACCTTGTGATTGTCGAATATTATCACGTTGTGTTTCTATTTAATCATGTAGTCAGAAACAACCCTTTAATTGTGATGTCCCAAGTCATAATACTTATATAGAGTAAGATTGGGATTAACGCACTGATACTTCACATCAACCAAATGGGTTAGAGTCCCTGTTCAACCAAATGGGTTAGAGTCCCATAGTGCAACCAAATGTGTTAAAGTCCCATAGAAGATGTGGAAAATCTACAAGAAAGTCGAAGTATGATACAAGGATCCGTGACCCGTGTCGAGAATCTTAGACGTAGGGTTGGTCGGGGAAATATTCCTTGGTACGGTTTCCTAACTAGTGATTGCTTGACTTGATGAATTCAAGAGCCATGTTTCCATACATTGAGAGTTTTGTAAACTCAAGACTTTTTCCCCTTTGGACTTGAGTTAGGATTTGATTAGAACCATGTCGAGCCGAGTGAACCCATAGGATAGGGGAACTCACTAAGATTATTATCTCACCCTAATATTGTTGTTTCTTTTCAGGTATTGTTTGCAGGTTTAATATTCAAGAGGAGTTATACATTGATATTTCAAGGGAAGCTTTTATTGTGGTCTTCCGCTGTTGATTTTGTACAATTATAGATATTGTACATAGTTCTTACATTTTTTATTTAGGAACTATTGTATGACATGTGCCATATATTGTATTTTATTTTATGGACATGTATATAAAGCTGCCATTAGGCACTTATGTTGATTCTCGACCTAGCCTTGAGATAAGTAAATCTCTTTCTGCTTCATAAGTGTGTCTTGCCGACATAATTCTTAATGTCACGGTATATAGTATTGGGCCTGATCAACCTAACTCTATATACATGGCAGGTAGGATCATGGTTAAGCAACCACGGGGACTCGAAGTGTTGGTGGAACTTGTGCTTTTTGGGTAGGCTCAATCCGAGAGTTAGAAAGTAAAGAGAACCGGTTAGCTCAGTTGAAGTTTCAGTAGGAGTTGTGATTCGGGTAGTGTGAATTTGAAGAGTAATGTATGGTTCAAGCAATCCTGTAGTGTGATGGAGTCGGGAAGTTGAGGATTTCTATCGGATGAATTGTCAGAGTTTGAGAAATATGTGAATTTCCTAGTAGAACAATATTAACTCACTAGTATGGAGTAAATATTGTAATTAATACTAGACAGTGAAGGAGGAAGGATGGTTTTGTTGCTTATATGCTACAAGGTCTGGAAGTGAGGTAGTATATCGGTGTTTCAGCTTCTAAGGTCACTAGAACATATTGGAAGAACATGAGTACTTCAGGGAGTATGTTCAGAATAGTACCTTCTAAATGGTTGAGAGCTTGAGAGATAAGGGTGTTCAACATCTTTGTAAGAATCTAAGGTAGTGGTGAAGTGTAAAAGGAGACTCGAGGACACGACTGCATATTCCAAGTGAAACATGCATGCACTAGACAAATAGTAGAAGATAAATCAAGTATATTCAGTCTTAGAAGGGAGATCGAGTTCAGAATAGTTCGTTAGAGATTAAGTGTTAGTAAGAAGGCGTTATGGGAAATGTTGAGTTACCCAAGGATCATTTGGAAGATATTTGTGTCGAAGAGAGAGAAAAACATCACAGATAATTGGAAGCTCTAAAGGGAATTAGTTGAAGGAGTTTTGTGCTAAGGAAAAGAGCTAGTAATTTGGATTTGAGGAATTATAGTAGAATTGTTTTATAATTAGAGTTAAGAGGATTACCTTAGAAGAGAAGTGAACACGGAGACGTGAGTAGTGTAAACCTTGCATTATAACTATTACAATGGAGTACATTTCAGATAAAGAAACTATGGAGCTATAAGGATTTTATAGAGGCTAAGATAAGAGTGTTTAGTTGATGATTGTTCACATATGAAGACTTTTAAAGTGTGTAAGTGGAATTAAGGAAGTTACACCTTGGTATTAAGAAGTATTGATAATAGCATTTATGGTCACATGTATGTGAAGTTGACTACCTTGCTTTGGGATGGTTGTGGAGTAACACACTCTTTATTTTGAGCAGTGAGTCTTGTGTCCTGAGAAGTTTGAGTCTGTCGTAAACAACAAAAGAAAAGCTAAGATTGAGTACAAGACTAAGTGAATCGTGGAATGGACTTTGCCGGGTGGTCTTATAGGTAGTTGATGAAAGTTGTCAGTTACGATTCATTCAAATATGTGGCTTCTATGTGGTGAAGTGTTTAATGGATATTGGGTTGGAAGAGAATCCAAGTCAATAAGTATGTGGAAGATGTCAAGGTTCTTCAGGAGGGTGCATTATTTTGTTTGTCAAGAATGGGACAATTTTTTCGTATTTGTGAATGGTCGAAGTATTATGAATCTACCTTTTGTTGGAAAAGGAAAGTTTATTACCTTGATTGTCACCAAGGAATCAAGTGATAGAGTAAGTTTGTATGCTTGACGTGGTTTGTTCATGGTACCTCTTAGATGATGTGATAACTATGGTGTAGTGGGTTTGATGTTGAGTTATGAATCGTGTTGTTGATCTTATACCATGTCATTTAATCGTATGGTGGAAAACTTGTGGTTGCTAATCCTTGAAGTTGAGACTGTGTTTGTTGTTTTTCTTGTTGCCCTTTATGTTAGTATCACAAGTTGTGTTGTAGTGGTGGTTATCGACGGTATCCTTACCGATTCTCGTACTTCACAAGAATTGAGGAAACTTCTGGTAAAGTTTATCAAGTTGAGTCTTCATGACCAGATCATAGTTTCTTAGTCATGTGATATCATGAGCAGGAGTGAATGGCAGTTAGAAGGGTGAAAGTATTAAGTATATTAGATATGTATAAGGCTGGAGTATGGTGTTAGAGTATGAATTATTAGAAGAGTTATCAGAATTAATTTTTAATAAGGAGGAATTAGACAGGACTTGGTAATCCCAATAGATCCGTTTAGTGTCTTGTAAATGTTAGTAAGGCATGAGTGGATAGTCAAAGTATGACATCTGGACAGTTCGCCCAGACACGTGGTGTGGGAGGTAGACCCCATGAGAGTGGTACCTCATGTATACAATGTTACTCTACCGTATTGAAATGATTTGTAAGTTATCCTTCCAGGAAAGAGTGGGAATGAGATATTTATGAGGTCAAGCATGTGACTTGGATTGTATATGAAAGAGAACATGAGCTGGAGTTGCGAGAAATGGAGTAGGATATTTGAGATTAGTGATTGTTGAATAGGAAGTGCGATGTTAGCTATAGATGTGTGACCGAGTTGTGTGACTCTATAAGTAGTATGTAAACTCATAGATACATCCTAGTTGGTTAGAGTTCCTTGAAAGTGTTGGCTCTTCAATGATTTGAATTTCTTGTTGGTACTATTTCTCCAATTTATTGGAATCTTGTGTTATTAGAACCTGCGAGTATGTTAGAACTCCACAAAGAACTTGGATATGATTATGGCAATAAGAACTAGTGCAAAATGATTTTGAATATGGTACACTCTTATGATTGAAGACGTGTGATTCCTGCATATCTATCTTTTGACAATTGGTTATAATTCTCCATCTTTTGTCGACAAGAGAAGGGTTCTACCTATGAATATGGTAAGGTTCTAGTATTGTTTTGAGTGGTGGGCACTTTAGAGGATAAGTATGAATTTCTATGAAGGTTGTTAGCTAACCAGTAGTGTCTAGGAATCCCAGGTATTCCACACTATTTGAATCAAAGTAGCGCAATTGAAGGTAATGAATGGAAGAGTTCAATAAAGTTAATGGAGGATCAAAGAGATAGCTAATTATACGAATGAAGGTGAGACAAACTCGTGTCAAGTGTGTATCTTATTGGAATAGTACGAGAGAAGTGAAGCATCAGCGTATATGTATAGTACCAGGTCAAGTGAAGTTGATAAGGATATCAATATATGGATTATAAAGTTGTCGCAGTTGTTGAAGGATTTATAAGGGAAGAATCGTCAGTATTGCGTGTAATCAAGAAATCAGTAAATTATCTCATGATGATTTGATAAGTACTGATTATGCAAATCAAGATAAGTTGTTGCAGTTATGTTTTGTGTGACTTAGTACGAGGAAGAGAGTTGTAGATTCCTGAAGGAAAGTAACCAAGTGTTTCAGAGTGGTGTATCAGATGAATTAAGTAGAAACAGTGTTAGAAGTTAATCAAATATTGGAATAAGAATATGGTTAAGACCGGGAAGTCTTGAGAATTTGTGAAAGAAGTGAATTAGCCAGTGAAGACAAGTGAGAAGATTGAGTATGTCAGAGGTTTTAACTGAAGCAAAGTGAAGTGTTGACCTGGGACGGTGATGCAAAAAGTGTTTATTTGTTGAGTGGAGGAAATTCAGATGCGAATATCAATTTAAGGGGGGAGAATGTAATATCCCATATACCTTTAAATGATCAATTAGTTGTCAGTTGAGACCAACTGAGTTCCTATGTACTTTATCTTTTGTCAGTTGGAACAATTTGAGCTCCTATATGCTCTAAATGATGTCAATTAGGACAAATAGAGTAACTAGTGAACTTTGAAGAGATCAATTATTATCAAAAGAAAAGGATTATTATTAATAAGTGCAAGATAGGATATTTTGGTAACACTAATAATTGGTCAATTGGTATTGGAAGACAAAATAATTGAGATATTTATATCATCATATAATATTATATATTATATTACATACATATATAGTATGTATATATATTTGTGTGGATAAGAAAGAAAGAAAGAAAAGTAGAAAAGAGAGGAAGACATATATCAGTAAGAAGAAAGAAAGAAGAAAAGAGAAAAAAGAGAAAGAGAAAGAAGAGAAGAGAAAAGGGAGAGAAAGAAGAAGAAACTCAAGGAAGAAGAAGAAGTTCATGGTTGGGAGAAGAAGAAGAAGAAGAAGAAGAAAATACATGATTGGGAATTAGGTTTTGTGTGATAACATGTTTAAGTGTGAATTGGATGTTGATACATGATGATTTTGATGAATTGCATGACTTGTTGTGTTAAACCATGTTAATTTGGGTTATTGGATGCAATATGAACATGTGGGGTTGATGTTTATGTCCATTTTCACCTTTAAAATTGTGCTCTGCACTTGCTGAGTTCTGTCAGGTTCGCTGGGAAAGCTAGCTCGCTAGCTCTTCGTCGAGCGATCATGATGACATTTCGCCACTGTCTTGGCTTCGTTGGCTGTTCGTTTGACGAGCCTTGGGCGAACTGGCCTCGCTGGCTATTCGCCAGGCGACCATGACAGCATGCAAAAAAGTATTTGATTCTTTTTTCCCCATAACTCAAGAAGTAACTCAGGATGAGGCACAGTTGGAAGCGTTGGAAAGATCTTTCAATGCTCTATTTGATAGTGAAGTAGAATTATGGTTTCATGTCAATGATGAATTAGATAGTATTGATAAACTATTATGTATGTTATGTTACCATGTGTGCCTTATGTAATTTATGAATTATATCTCAATGCATGATTTATGTTGTGAATTGTTGTTGCATGGTTTGTGTAATAACATGCTTAAAACCTTATGAAGATGAGTGAGGAAACCTCAGATATTACTAGGTAAATGACTTAGTAAGATAAATTAGGATATGAAATGGTTTAGATAGTGATGCTTGGACGAGATTGTACCGCGGTGTGTACAACGGACAAGTAGTCACGTGAATGATGAATAATATGTTTTGTATGGAACATGTTGTGTTATTATGTGATTAAGGCGAATGTTATCACCTTATTATTGTCGTATACAATCACATATTGTTTCTATTTAATCATGTAGTCGAAAACAACCCTTTGATTGTGTTGTCCCAAGTCATGATACTTATATAGAGTAAGATTGGTATGAACGCGCTGATACTTTGCATCAACCAAATGGGTTAGAGTCCCATATGTTCAACGAAATGGGTTAGAGTCCTATAGTGCAACCAAATGGGTTAAAGTCCCATAGAAGACATGGAAAATCCACAAGAAAGTCGAAGTATGATACAAGGATCTGTGACCCGTATCGAGAATCCTAGACGTAGGGTTAGTTGGGGAAAGATGTCTTGGTACGGTTTACAAACTAGTGATTGGTTGAGTTGATGAATTCAAGTGCCATGTTTATATACATTGCGAGTTTTGTGAACTCAAGAATTTTCCCCTTTGGACTTAAGTTAGGATTTGATTAGAACCATGTAGAGCCGAGTGAACCCATACGATAGGGGAACTCACTGAGATTATTATCTCACCCCAATATTGTTGTTGCTTTTCAGGTATTATTTGTAGGTTTAGTATACGAGAGGAGTTGTGCATTGATGTTTTAAGAGAAGCTTTTATTGTGGTCTTCCGCTGTTGATTTTGTGCAGTTATATGTATTGTACATAGTTCTTAGATTTTTAATTTAGGCACTATTGTATGACATGAGCCATATGTTGTATTTTATTTTATGGGACGTGTATATAAAGATGTCGTTAGGCACTTATGTTGTGACAGTACCAAAAAATAACATTTCCATGATATTATTCTAGATATATATTATACGGGTTGTTATAATAAACATATAGTGGTTTTAACTGCTAGTGTAAAATTATTTTAACATTTTTAATCAATTTATTTATTAAAAAAGGAGAATAAAGTGTGAAAGCTAAAACTACACGGCAAAAATTTAACATTATAGTGCAGTTTTAAAAATACTTTTAACAACTTTTCATCAATTTAACTTTAAAAAGATAATAAATTATGAGACATAAACCGCCATATTTAAAAAAAAAAATTATATTAAAATAAACTAGTTAATAATACTACTTTATTAATATACATAATATTAAATTAGTAAAACATAAAATATAAATGAAATTATATTTTAAAAGTTACATAATAAACAACTTTGTAATCTAATAGTTATGCAACGATTTCAAAAATTTTTAAACTTATACAAATAACTTTAATAAACAAGTCCATAGATCTCATACTTTTTTTTTTAAAATTCAAAAGTGATAAAATTTGGGATTAAGAATTCAAGTTTGTTCCTCCTATACTAGAAATGTGTCATTGTGTGTAAGAAGAAAATTTACTTTAGTGTCATCAACATTAAATTCAAATGTTTTATAATTTAAAGAAGTCAATAAAATAACACTATAAATTCTTGATTTGTTTAATGAGATCCTAAAAGGACCCAAGGGTAGATTCCAAGAAAACCTAAATAAAATTTTTTGAACCATTGAAGCATAAAAAGTTGATTTTAACAAGTTCAACATTGCGATGTAGAATAAACACTAGATACTACTTGTCACACTTCTCTAAATAAATGTAAACATTGTTTTATTGTAAACACTAGATATATTTCATTAAAAATTAAGAAATTGTTTTATTATCCATCCTATTTACTTTATTTTATTTTTCTTAAATTAGTTATTGTAAATTTCTCATAAACACATACTAATTTTTATTTGAAAACCATCAAATCTATATTGGTCAAAAAGAAAATGACAAAGATAAAAATCAAAGAGAGATTAAGAAAATAAAATAGTTGAAAGTTTTGTTGACTATTTTGGTTTCAGTTGTCGGTGTAAAATTCTTGTTAACACTTTTTATCATTTTATTTATAAAAACAAAGAGAGAATAAAGTGTGAATGCTAAAACCACACGACAAAATTTAACATTATAGTGCGGTTTTAATAATAGTTTTAAAAATTTACATCAATTTAACTACACAAAAAAAAAAAAAAAATTATGAGAGGTTAAAGCACCATATTTTACAATTTTTGATTAAAAAAATATTAAACATATCAAATACACTAGTTAATAATACTACCATATTTAATATATAGGATAATAAATTAATAAAACATAAACTATAAATGACATATTGTTTTAAAATTTACTTATTAAACAACTTTGTAATCTAATATTTATCGCAACGATTCAAATTCTTTTTAAACTTATACGAATAACTTTAATAGACAAGTCCATAGATCTCATACATCTTGTTTTTTAATTTAAAAATGATACAAATTGTGATTAAGAATATTCATGTTAGTTCCTCCTATATTAGAACTGTGTCTTTGTGTGTTAGAAGAAAATTTACTTTAGTGTCATCTACATTAAATTAAAATATTTTATAATTCAAAGAAATCAATAAAAAAAGTTAAAAATTCTTGATATGTGTAATGAGATCCTAAAAGGACCAAGGGTAGATTCCAAGGAAAAGTGAAGAAAAAACTTTGAACCAGTGGAGCATAAAAATTTGATTTTAACAGCATCAACTTTTTCTTGCAAAATAGACACTAGATACTACTTATCACACTTCTCTAAATAAATGAACACATTGTTTTATTGCAAAATGATTATTACTTCTATATTTCATTAAAAATTAAGAAATTGTTTTATTATCCATTCTATTTATATCATTTCATTTTTTTAATTTTAGTTGTTGTACATTTCTTACAAACACAAACTCATTTTTATTTGAAAATCGTCAAATCTCAATTGTTCGAAAAGAAAATGGAAAAGAAAAAAATCAAAGAGAGATTAAGAATATAAAATAGTTGAAAGTTATGTTAACATTTTTGGTTTCAACTGTCAGTGTAAATCCACAAAGTTGCCATCGAACTTTATTTATCCCAAAGGGAAAGGGAAACATCGAGAAAACCCCAAGAGGAAGAATAAGATGGTCTCGCGACCAAGATATGGGTTCGGAAGCCGGTTATTCAAGGGGAAGGTATTAGCACCCCTCACATCCATGGTACTAAGGATGTGTTCAAAATGTGTTGTGAAATATATTGACAACGAAGCCATGTCAGAGTTCGAAATCATTGTTCAAGGTATGACAGCTAGTAGTCTATGTTGTATTGCTTTCGCATATGCTGAAGTTGAGGTTCAAGAACTGGGAGATGAACGAGGAAACCGCAAGATAATGGTAAAAGACAATGGTTTAACATTATTAGGACTTGTCGAAATTAAGGACCCATGTCATCTGGGGGTGAAAATGCCGGTGTGGCATCAAGATTATTACAGGTATTTCTAAAATATCTTAATTTATAGATAACTTGTCGATGCACCAGATTTTCATAACAGTTCGGTTATGGACAAACCATTAACAGGTGACAATACTTTCACTGCAAAAGCTATAGCATTTGAACGCGAAATTCTTCAAGCTAAGTAGGACACGGATGAAACCGAGGTTGAAGGCGAACAATTTCACGAGCTACCCTTGTTATCAATTTAGTAGCAGTGGTTTCGGTAAGTGAAATTCCATTAATAACAATTCCATTATTATAGATCACTTTGATTATGGACACATTAGGTGCTTGAGATTGAACTGCACTAGAAATATTTTCCTGCTGAACAGGCATTCCAACCGCTTCTAAATAATTCTTTTCCTTCCATCAGGACGTCTATATTCCATTTGTTTGATAGGGCTAGAAACCTGTACATTCGTTATAACTTTGTTTAATGAACTGATATGAAATGTTGGCATTGTTTATGCAGGTTTATTGAAGGCATGTGAAGTTAATACTTTGAAGAAGGTTGAAAAGTTGGAGGGTGATTGAATAACGCGAAGAAGAAGACCTTGAATTTTTGAAGTGCTTGTGTTATTTTCCTTTACATTGATGTTGTTCCCTTGTATTTTGGAATTACATTGCTTGTATTTGTATTTTGAAATTTGGATTTTGGTTTTAAAATGGATGTTTGAGATTTGAATATGGATTTAGAAAAATGGTTATTTGGAATGGACTTCTTGAATATGGGCTAGAAAAATGGATTTAAAAGATGGATATTGGATATTGAATTTGGAATGTGATTTTTTTTTGTAATCGATATGGATTGATTTTGAATCTAAAATGTAAACAAAAATGGTTTAATGTTGCTAAGAAATGGATAACATGGATTAGGAAGTAGTTATGGTTTTTTTAGTAAAATGGTTAAAAATGGATATAGATTTTATATGAAATGTTATTTGGTTTGGAAAGAGAAATTGGATCAATGGATTTGGATTGTGAAATTAAAAGTGGTAATGGATTTGAGAATGGTTCAAAAATGTGGATCTCAAATCAGAAACCCAACAAGGAGGTTATTATAAATAACTAAATTTATTGTTAATAAGAAACTGAATTTCATTAGCAACAAACCTAGTCATTAATATAATGCAATCTTATCTAATGGAGATGTGAAAGCCAATTAACAACGCCAAAGTCATTGAATGTATCTGATAATGTGCAAGCAAAGGGAAATGACTCATGATCTATGAACACTAAGAAACCTCATTTTCAAATTTAACCTTCTACCCAAGGTGCCTGATGGAATGACTTGTACTGCAAGCAACCAATGAGATCCTTCCTCATATGACGAATAGACCCAAGCGTTGAGGAGGGGAATCCTAATATTTGTAATGTCAAACCCTAATTTGACATGTACATCAAGGTCTTCTCAATAACTTGTACCTTAAGCAATGATGGAACCTTGACTGAGGCACTGATGAATAGTCTTCATAAGTAAACCCTTGAAAGCCACATAATCAGGGAAATAAACCCTACTCATGTGATAGTGAGCACCAGAAGATGATGCTCTTGATGATTGCATAGCCAAAACCTTGAGGATTCATCTGATGATCCTAAGCATAAGGGACAAACCCTAATTCCATGATCTTTGTATCTCCACTTGAAACATACATGCAAAAGGGAGGATGAAACCCTAATTCCCTAACTATTGATCCAATGTTCCAAGCTTGTTGTCAATGAATGCATGATGTGTCAGATGACCTAATGGAGTGTACGTGCATGAGGAATGTGAGATGCATAAGCCATATGATTTGAATGAAAAGGTAGGACAAATTTGGGGTATGACAACTGCCCCTATTTAATCGTCTTAAACTTGAAGGTGTGATTGGCGCTAGCCTTTCGGACATTCGAGGTAGAAGAAGATTAAATATCAATACCTGATATTTTTCCTGAAGAGCAGTCGTAAGTGATGTAATATATCCCCCTTCTTTTTGGGTATTTTCTGTTGTTTTCTGATGAGCAAGTATGGTTGAACAACAATAAATTGTAATAGGGTAACAGTGTCAATACAAGGGTCTCGGTGGGGATGGTTGTTGCAGAGATAATGACTGGAAATATGGTTGATGACATGGTGACTAAATGGTGGGTAAGATTAACGAAAGGTGAGATCGATGACAACGCAGTGAGATATCATGTATGATGTATCAGGGTGTGAGATGGTGAGCCCCTTTTGTAGGTCCATTTGTTGGGGATTAATTGAAATATCTGCTGGAGAGCGGGGTCGGCAAGGCCGAGTGTGGAAAAATGATTAACACAAACGAGTGTGGAAAAAGATATGATCAACACTGACAAGTAAGGGGTTAATATAGATGAGTGTTAAAACAGTCAACACGGGCGAGTGTTTGGAAAAGAAAGGTCAACATGGACGAGTGTTGGGAATCATTACGGACGAGTATAAAAAAAGGTGAGTTTAACACGGACAAGTGTTTGAGATCAATACGGACAAGTATTGAAAAAAGATATTAACACGGACGAGTAAGGGGTCAATGCAGACGAGTGTTAAAACAGTCAACAAGGACGAGTGTTAGGAATCAATACAGACGAGTATTGAAAAAAGAGGGTGTCAACACGGATAAGAGTTTGTGATCAATATGGACAGTTATTGAAAAAAGAGATTAACACGAACGAGTGTTTGAGATCAATACGGACGAGTGTCAGAAATCAATACGGACGAGTGTAAAAAAATGAGATATTAACATGAACGCGTGTCGGAAACCAATACGGATGAGTATTGAAAAATGAGATTAACACGAGCGAGTGTTTGAAACCAATACGGACGGGCATTGAAAAAAAGAGATATCAAACAGACGAGTATTGAAAAAAGAGATTAACACAGACGAGTGTCAGAAATCAATACAGAAGAGTATTATAAAAGGGGAGTGTTAACACATACGTGTATTGGAAATCAATACAGATGAGTATTATAAAAAAAAGATATGGTAAACACGGACGAGTGTTGGAAACCAATACGGACGAGTATTAAAAAAAGGTATGGTCAACACAGACGAGTGTTGGGAATCAATACAGACGAGTATTGGAAAGAGAATACAACATGGACGAGTATCGAAAAAAAGGTAGGGTCAACACGGACGAGTGTTGGAAATCAATACAGACGAGTTTTGAAAAAATAGATATCAACACGGACAAGTGTCAGAGATCAATACAGACGAGTATTGAAAAAAGAGATTAACACAGACGAGTGTTTGAGATCAATACGGACGAGCATTGAACAAAGAGATATAAACACGGATGAGTGTCAAAAATAAATACAGACGAGTATTAAAAAAGGGATATCAACATGGACGAGTATCAAAAAAAGAGATTAACACAAACGAGTGTCAAAAATCAATACAGACGAGTATTGTAAAATGGGAATGTTAACATGGACGAGTGTTGGAAATCAATACAGACGAATATTGTAAAAAAGATATAGTAAACATGAATGAGTGTTGGGAATAAATACAGACGAGTATCAAAAAGGTTTTTTTTTTTTAAAAAACACCGATGAGTGTTAGAGAAATATGGTCAACACAGACGAGTGTTACAAACGGCCAACACGGACGAGTGTTTGAAAATATGTTAGCGGGGACCAGTGTTTGGAAGAAAAATAGAGTCTTTGGTACAAGGTACATAGTCTGGCTTATGCTTCGTATGTATGTTTGAATTTTATGTGGCGTAATGATCCATTTCAAATAAATATACTATACATTTGAGGATGTAATGTAATGACGATTACTATATGCGGAGAGCCAACGACTAGGCTCTGGTGGGGAGAAGGGAACAAACTCATTGGGGGAGGCCTTTGCTTGTTGTCTTGAGATACCAATGCAAATTGGTATTTGAAAGCTTGCGGTACAAATGCTCATTGTATTTATGAATTGCTGACGAAGCGGGTCTTCAGATGTGCCATCGAAGATTGAGTCGCAGTTTTGCTGGGAGAAGTGACTTGGTGTGACTTTCCCAACATCCGTCTTGAACTTTGCGATTGCTGATACATGAAAGACCCTACTTGATGTAGCCTTGAATATTATGGAGAAGAGATGCTTCTCAACAGCCAGTTTTGCCATAATCTGTGGGATTTATAAACGAGTTTCCCTTGAGGGAATTCTGTGACACTTGTACCACGATGGCTTGAGATAGGCTGCCCAACATTCTGAACCTTAGGGAGGTGCTTCTGATTAATCACCACTTGAAGGGAGTGACTTCTTGTGCTCTTGGGGTGGCCTGCCCTTCTGCTCAACAGATCCTTTAGGCATTTTCCCCCTCGGTGTGATCATTTAAGGTGACTTGCCCCTCACTAGCTGACCTTTGAGGGATTTGTCATTGAATGATAGATCTTTGAGAGATTTGTCGAATCTCAACGTGGTTGCCCTAGATTGACTGAATCTTGGACCGACTTGCCCTTTTAGAATGATCTTTTGAGGTGACTTACCCCTGCTCAACGGAGTCCTCAGGCGTTTTGTACCTTAGTTTGATAAATCTTTCCATTGTGGAAACTTTCTTGATGTCAAATGCGTGTTCGCAAGTAAAATTATTTGTTTCAAAAGCGATAATTTTAATGCAATGCATATGACAGTTTTGAAATCCAAGTCGGTTCACTGAAATGATGGTGTGACATATAGTGAATGATTCACTGATTAGAATGTCACATCGATACCAACACAAATGGTAGGCAAATATTTAGGAGTCAGTTTTGACGCGATTTTACCGAAGTATGCTTTCGAAATAACCCTGTTTCAATTAGGTCTTTTGAGGGTTGTAACGTGGCCTGGTTCACAATTTTTTTAGAAAAAACGATTTATGGCTCAAATTTTATTTTAACCCATCCATTCTCCTTGATGTTCTCCAGTCCTACGTTTAGATAATTCGACAAAAGCGATCACCTTTCAAAAGGTTATCGAATAGTATAAGTGATAGTTAAGGAACCCACGAGGTTTTTGGAGTGGCAGTCACTCGCTTTTGACCTTTTGTTTGTAGTCACACGAATTTGTACTTGTTGAGGATTTTTCTTTCTGATTCTTTCTTTTTCTTTTTGCTCTCCCTGATTTTTGTCTGGATTGATTTATTAAGTTTGTAGTCCAGCGGGATGCCCTATTTTTTTTCCTAATTCACTCGCCTTCGAACTTTCAAATTAGTGGGCTTTTCTTTACTTTTCTTTTAGATTTCTTGTTTTTTTTCGTTTGGAACAAATCGTGTGACACTGATTCGTTTGATTTTTTTTAAGAGGTTGTGACTGCCTCATTGCTTTTTATGGTGAGGGACAACCATTGTGATTTGTGAGGTACGACCTCTTGGGAGGGATAAGATGTGGTTGATCCTTGAATGGGATGCTCCTTTTTTTTCCCTTTTTTGAAATTTGAATGCATGGTCAAATTAACTGAAGACTACCATGCCCCAGGTTAAGATTGAGGGTTATTTTTGTCTTAGAAAGAAACTTCTACTTCTAGGCTCAACAAGGTTGACTAGGGATTATCTTCCTTATATCTCCAGTGTTTCGGGATTTGAAGCAATGCATATACATCATCAACAAGGCTTCAATCAAAAGCATACAACCGAAAGTTTTGTGTTTTTTGATTTCATCCTCCTCCTTTGGATTTGGCTTAAAAAAGCGTTTGATATCAATGAATATGAGTGAACACTAATGGATTTATTCAAAACATGCATATTTATTTCATTATCGTTATCAATTGAAAACAAACAAGTCCTACATATGAATTTACACATAACAACAAGAAGATTACACATGAAAATGATCGAATGACAGAATGATTAATGGCGTGATTAGCCTTATTATCCACCCACAGACCGAGGTTGTTCTACTTTTGAAGAAGTTGGTGTATGATAATCTCCAAGGAGGTTCCTCTTTGTATCTACCCTTGCTCCTAGTTATACCAGTCATGGAGCTCCAAATGTGTTTGCGTACGAGGCATGGGATTGTTCTGTATATTTGGACCATCTGGAGTGAACGCGATAGCTTTGGATTCAATCAAGTCTTGAACCTTGTGCTTCAGGGATCTGCAATTCTCAATTGTATGGCCAGGTGCCCCTGAATGGAACTCACATTTGCCGTTTGCGTCATAACCTGGAGTAAGAGGATTTGGAGGGGGTTTCAGCTCCCTTAGTTGAACCAGTGAGAGATTGAGCAATTGAGGGAGTAATTGACCATATGGAATAGGAACTGGATCAGTCGTTCTTTTTGGTTTCGTATGTATATGTTGTCTCTGTTGCTTATTGTTCTGTGGAGGAGGCGCATATTGTTGCGGTTGAGCATACTATAGTTGAGGTGTGAATGGTTGTTGAGTGGCCCATGGCTGTGGAGTTGCACCAGTAGCATATGCCTGAGGAGCATATTGATTTGGAATAGCAATGGGTGTTAGGCAAGGGCCTTCCCTTTATCAACAGTAACGTTGCTGGATTCTCCCTCCTTCTTTTTGACAAAGCCGGAGTAAGGTTTCTTATTATTGCTAGTGGTGTTATTAGTGCTAGGGTCAACTTGGATTTTTCCAGCCTTGATGCATGTTTCGACACGCTCCCCAATAATGACCATGTCAGAGAAAGAAGTGGAAGTGCTTCCAAGCATGTACTGAAGGTAAGGGCCTTGTAGAGTACCTATAAACAGATCCATCAATTCTCGATCCCAAAGAGGAGGTTGGACCCTTACAGACAGTTCGCGCCACATTTGGGCGTATTCCTTAAAGGATTCCTCATAATTTTGAACCATATTCTGCAGTTGGACACGGCTAGGAGCCATGGCGGTGTTGTAATGATAATGCTTTAGAAAAGCATCAGCCAATTCTCCCCAAGTACTCACGTGCGTTCTTTCTAATTGTATATACCACTCCATAGGTTCCCCAGTGAGGCTATCTTGAAAGAAATGCATGAGTGAAGGCTCGTTTTCAGCATGTGCGGCCATTTTATGGTAGTAGGAACGAAGATGAGTCTCTGAGCAAGTGGTGCCTTTGTATTTGTTGAAATCTGGGACTTGAACTTTGGGGGAATGACAATCCCTGGCACTAAGCACATAGCAGCAACACTGAATCCAGATGTTTTAGAACCCTCCATAGCCTTGAGGCATTCTTTGAGATCATGATACATTTTCGTAGCTTCGGCAACATTAGTCATGATATTACCTTGTAGTCCTTCATGGTCTATGACATTTTCATGGTCGTCCACCTCTTTGTTGGCATTAATCAAAACAGTACGTTGAGGCAGAGGATTGCCATTGGCGGAAGTAGAAGAAGTAACTTCGAAAATCTTGGAAACGTTCAGTCTGAGCTCTTCTTGTCCTTGAATGATGGAATGGAGAGTCTTGAGAAGCTGGTTGACTCTGGCCCCCATATTATCCATATTTGTGCCGAGGGCGGTTTGGTTTTGCTCTAGATGATCCACGAGTCTTCGTTGGTTGTTTCTGGTACGATATGGATGTAGGGAAGTCAGTTTGGATAATCCAAATATCTGCTCTACAAAGAGGGTCCCCAAATAAGTTATATTTTGAAGTATGAGTGCAATTAATTATTATGAGTGAATGCATGGTTCGAAAATAAGGCCTGAGTGAAAATATGTGCAATGTTATGAATGCGTGCCTCAAAACAAGCTTGTAACATTCAGATCAAGGGTCATAGTGATAAGAGTTCACATAGTGGATATCTCTCCCCATGGGTGAGTTGTCTATTGGTTCACAAAAGGATTCTCCAAGGGCTTTCAGACAAGGTCCCTTGCATCATGCATCTCAAAATTTTACCATCACAACGACGATTTGTAAGACGGTAATTCCTTCAAGAGGACGTGTTTGGAGTTATGTCTTAGTAACCTTTGGAATAGGGTTCTAAAGGTCCTCAGAATCACGGACTCCCAGGTCGGAAACAATAACACCATTATGATTTCTCGTATGATATTAGCATCTCCAAAGGGGCCTCATCTGAGTGGGGAAGTCATACCAACTCAACGAGTCATATGTCTCGCAAGTTAATAAGCAACAACCTCCTAGCTTAGTGTATACTCAAAAGCTCGGGTAGAAAGCTTTTCCTCACATCCCATAACCAACAGATATATGAAACATAAATAAAGAAAGCAATAAAGAAAGTGATAAAACATGATAAAGAAAGACATCCACACATACGGAAAACAAAACTAGGCTTGACTTACTTAGGGATGTTTCCCCAACAGAGTCGTTAGCTGTCGCTATGCAAAAGATGAACAGAGTCTCCATCGAACTTTATTTATCCCAAAGGGAAGGGGAAACATCAAGAAAACCCTAAGAGGAATGATAAGATGGTCTCACGACCAAGATATGGGTTCAGATGCCGGTTATGCAAGGGGAAGGTATTATCACCCCTCACATCCATCGTACTCGATGGGAACCATTCGTTTGTCTTATGTGTAAGGATGTTTCTAAGTGTTCATGCTTTCTATGAATGCTTTATTAAAAGAAAAAGGGTTTTAAATTAGTGTGCTCGCCTTGGTTTTAAAACCTTGTGCCTACGTATCTCCATTGTGAAATGAAGAATCAAAGCTTCCGTAGTCCGTGGAACCAAATGATTGTGCATTTGTTGTTTTTAGTGGGCGATGTTAACGTTCATATCCTAGCAATAGGTTTTGCCGCTCGCACTTAAGGAGACTTATGCTTTAGCCTTTGTTGCGGTAGAATGGAAATAACACGCCCTTTTACGAAAAATTTATGATTTACGCCTTTGAGGCAAGATGTCACGTTTGATGGGTGATGTTGATTTTAGGGGAGAGATAAATCCTCGGATATGAACCCCTGCAGGTAGTACCCAATTCTTTATCTCAAAAGATTTGTTTGGAGAAAATGCGTGGTGAATATAGTCACATCTTCGTATTGAAAGACAAGTATCAAGACCACACACTCTAAAGTGAGCATCCCAATACTCGGAGAAGAAGAAGTATTCACTCAATCCTCTCTTTTTAGTTCAATACAAGGAGGACCTTACTTGTTTTATTTAGGAAGTGTTTTATTTTGGAAGTTAAGTGTTTAGACAATGAACCCTAAAGGTAATGTCAAACACTTGGGATAGGATATGGCCTTCGCCTAACCACTCCACAACCGTTCCAAGTTTACTTAGAAAAAGAGTTTGAAAATGCACTTGGTATAAAGACCATGGTTTTAATCTTGATGAAGAATGAGTGATAATGAAGGAAGTGGAATAAATTTGAAATGGTGGTGGATTGAGTTAGGGTAGGTTGATGGCGATGCACAAGGCAATCGACTTATAGTGTGAAGACATACAAGGCTTGCTTGTGGTGTAATGGAGTGGATTGGATGCAGGTGGATGAGAGGTGTAGGAAACCCTAAATGCGTGGTGAGACGTGAGGTTCAGTTAATTAGTTTGAAAATGGCTTGACGTTAAATCAAGCTTTATTTGTCTTTGTTTTGAAATTATTTTCTAAGCGCTTTGTTTTATCTTTTTAATCATACAAGCATGCGAGCATAAACGCTAAAATAATGTAAAGTCCTAATCTATTACACTTTAATGGGCATGGGGGACATATTTCCACAATGGGAGATGACATATGAAATAAAAATGAAATGAAATAAAGTGCAATAATTGGAAAAGTGAATTAAGGTCCAAGTTGCCTCAAAGTAGTACCTAAAAATGAGGAAAAAATTAGCAATATGCATTAATAATGAATGCAAGATGATGTAATCGAAATGATCAATGGAAGTTATGTAGAAGATATGAATCCAAATGAAGTGTACAAAAACGAGGCATAAGATCAACAAAGAGGCCAAAATTCTATTAAACTAATGGCACAAAACATCAACAAAAATAGCACAAAATGTCATTAAAATAATAGCACTAAATTTTGTCTAGATAATATTGAAGTCCTAACAAAAATAATAGTAGAAAATTCACTAAAGCGGACCTAAGAATTCTACCAAGACAATAGCAAAAAAAAAATTCAACCAAAGTGATAGCCAAGAAATTCAACAGAATAATCACAAAACTAATCAACATAATATTGCTAAGATTCAACCAAGATGATAATAAAATTTCTACTAGAATGGTAGCATAAAAACTTCAACAAAAATAGCTTAAAATTCTACCTAAATACTAGTCACAAGATTCAACAAGATAGTCATGAAGTCCTAACCAAGATAATAGCACAACATAAAATAAAAATAAAGAAAGAAAAAAGAGAACTAAAAGGAACAGAGGGAGGGTGTATTTGATTATGGCGGTGTATAACTTAATTTAGGTGGGCCCGACCCAACCGTTGCAAGCATAAGCAAGGAAGGACCAAAGAGTGAACTCAGTCACATGCCACGCTTCTCACGCATTCTCCCTCTTTCTCTCACCTACGTTTCTCATCTGAACCCTCGCTCCGTCGCGCCGGGTTTCACCACCGGCGGCGGCAGAGACTCTATTCCCTCAAAACACACAATATTCAGTTCATCTTCTTTACTTTAATCCAACTTCATCAAAATTTCATCCCAATTCTTTTTCCAATTCCTAAATCGAAACCAAAACCTAAAACCTAAAACCTGCAATGGAGACCGATTGAGAGGGAATCGAAGCTTATAAGGTTAGGGCTTACACTCCCTGACCTTGAATCTACATAGTGATGGCTTAATCGGAGAAAAATGGAGGTGTAAGAAATACTTACCTGCGGGGATTACACACTAAGACGAAGACGGACTCAGGTAATTCTTCGTGCTTGAAGCTCCTTATTCTTGTTCTTCTTCTACTCGAAATTCTTCTTCTACTCCACTTTCTTCCTCTGCTGTGATTGTTGTTATTGTTGTGTTCTTGTCGCTGCATGAGTTGAACGTGTGATACAATGCTGAGAAATTATTTGGTGATGAGTGAAAAATTTTGAGGCTTGCGTGAAGTTGTTGTTAATCGCGTCCAAATTTGAGTCCTTACTGGGAATTATCGTTGCAAACTGTTGATGCTGTTGAAATGTGATGAATTGTTATATGTGAGGGTGATTAAGGAAGCAAAGAGAGAACTCGTGATGAGATAGTGATGATGATGAAAACTGATTGAGAGAGTGGGGAATCTGAGAGGTGGTGTGAGTGTCAAGAATCCCCCTGAACTGATGCAGATTGATGCCTTTATAGAGTGAAGATAGTGAGGGTAGATTAGAGATTTGGCTTTAGAGTTAGTTAGAAATCGGTTATTGACAGCTGGAAATGAGGATTCAGTTGTAAGTTAGTTGGAATATGGTTAAGAAGTTAGTTATGATTTTTGAGATTATAGTTAGAGGAATTATTTAGAGGTTGTTGAATTCAGTTAACTATCTTTTATTTTTCTGTTAGTGGTAGTTGGCAATATTGAAAACAGTTATAGTTACAAGTTGAATTTTGTTAAGTTCTGTTTGCGAGAATTTGGATAGCTTTGTGTTAGTACAATAGTTAGGGAAGGTATGATTAAAGAGGTTAGATGATATGTTACTGAGGAAATTGCAAAATAGTTGGGAAGTGGAATTCGGTTAGGAGGTCTTTGTTGAGTTAGTTGATAGGAGGTCAGCTATGGATTGGTCCGACTTCAAATTATTATGGCCTCGAGTTTTTTATGTTAAGTGTGATGAAGTTAGTCTTGAATGTGGAAGTTAGTTAGAAAATCTGTTATGTTGTTGTTAATATTGGTCGTTGTGAATTAGATGTAAGTTGTGGTTCGATTAGTGCTATATGTTATTACTTGATGTAATCCTTGCTAGTTAGAAATGTGGGCTGTTGAAGTTAGTTGGCATAGAATTTGTATTGAACCTCCTCTACTGAATGAGTGAGAATTTTTTGTGACTTATAGCTTTGCCCTTTCTTGTAACTGAACATTAGCTTGGAATAGGTTATTTTCATGAAGTTAGTTGTGTGGTTTTCTGTTGTGATGAGTTAGTTGTTAGGCTTGACAGTTGGTTAAAACAATTTTCAATGAATTTGGTTTTTTCTTTTGTGTGATTGCAGCAGCTAGTTTGGATCGATTGGTTAGAATATTCGATGAATATCTAGCTGCAGTCGGAGTCCCTCCATGTCCCGCTAATTAACATCCGATGAAGTAAATTGAGAATTATGAACCGACCGATATTGTTGTAGCCTTGGTACATTATTTCCTGACTGTTGTTAATGTATATTCGTTAGATTACCTTACTGGTATATTAACTATATTCTGAATTTAAGTACTTCCTGAACCAATTTACCACAGGCTTGCATTCCTCCTAGTTGGCTCTACAGTGTGAAATTTGGACCAGAGAAGGTATGGACGCTGCCCGAAGGAAAGCAATCAGAATTTCACCGCCATGAGCAGAGTAAACAATTTGCACAAGTCTAACATCACTTGGAAGTTTAAACACCTTTTCCATATCAGTAGTAATTCTAATAGCAGGCGATTGATGGCTCGAAAACATTTTATGGAGGTATGCTCAGGTTCACTTCATTGAGTAGATAAATCGAACATTCAAAGGACGATAAATCCTCTAAGTGTAAAATGCTCAACGACTTAAATAGTTTTTTTATATCGTGCTAGATGTTATCACAAATGACACCGCTGGCTTGAACCTCAAACGCAAAGAAAATATTGAATCACAATGTAGCTTGTATAACTTTTATTTTCATGTTCACTGTGATGTAGGTCAAATATATGGCAGCAGAGATGGTACTAAGAATGTGTTCAAAATGTGTTGTGAAATATCTTAACAATGAAGTCATGTCAGAGTTCAAAAGCATTGTTCAAGGTATGGCGGCTAGTAGTCTACGTTGTATTACTTCCGCATATGCTGAAGTTGAGGTTCAAGAACTGGGAGATGAACGAGTAAACCACAAGATAATGGTAAAAGACAATAATTTAACATTATTAGGACTTGTCGGAATTAAGGACCCATGTCATATGGGGGTGAAAATGCCGGTGTGAGCGTCAAGATGATTACAGGTATTTCTGAAATATCTCATTTCTCGATAACTTACTGATGCACCAGATTTTCATTACAGTTCGGTTATGGACAAACCAATAACAGGTGACAATACTTTCACTGCAAAACCTATAGCATTTGAAAGCGGAATTCTTCAAGCTAAGCAGGACACGGATGAAACCGTGGTTGAAAGCGAACAATTTCGTGATCTACCCTTGTTATCAATTTTGTAGCAGCAGTTTCGTTAAGTTAAATTCCATTAATAGCAGTTCCATTATTATGGATCACTTTGATTATGGACACATTAGGTGCTTGAGATTGAACTGCACTAGAAATATTTTCCTGCTGAGCATGCATTCCAACTGCTTTAGAATAATTATTTTCCTTCCATCAGGATGTCTATAAAACCCAAATATAAAACTCATATATGAATCCAAGTGTTTGGTACTGAAACACCATAAGCTCCTAGTTAACACATTATATATATTGCATGCCCCAACATACAACAACTAAAAGTTCTAAAGGCATAATATACATAAGATGTTCAAAAGATAAAAACTAAGAACTAGATCAATAATGATCTCAAAATAAACTCCGCTACGGAAGCTAGCCATCAACAAGCAAGGAAAAGATCACACGACCTTATCCTTACCCTTCTCGGAACCTGAAGCACCTGAAATACATCAACAACGTGGGGTGAGATACATCAAATCTCAGTGAGTTCCCTATCTTATGGGTTCTCTCAGATTAACAAGGTTCTAACAATCCTAACTCAAGTCCGGGGAAAAAGGGAAAAGGACCCTTGAGTTCACACTTTATAATTCTCACACTATATGAAAACATGACATGAGTTCATTAACTCACAACATCACTAATCGATAACCATACAAAGACATCTCGTCTTCCCGTCCGCTTCTACGTCTAGAAGGCGACCCGAGTCATAGATCCTTGTAGTTACTTGGCATACGAATTGGATTCGGGATCATCGGCCTATTAACCGTGAACCGTCACTTCTCATGGACTGTTATCCATCACAAGTCTCTACCCATAGCATAGGCTCCAATCGTACTACACGTAGGGAATCAAACCTACCAAGTAATTGTGTACCCGTTTCAGAGGAGCTCGAGACCCATGAAACTACACTAAAAAATATACCGGTTATGATTACATGATCACATACAACAATACGATTGTATTCGACAATCACAAGGCTATAACGCCTTAAGGCCTCTCTTGCCTTTTCACAACCACAAAGGTTAACCACATGTTCCATACTAGTGTTCACTCTCAACTAGGCCAATACTCGGCAAGGATGTATCTTCCAACAACACGTGCCTGAGCATCGCCATCTAGGGTTGTCTACAATATCTAGTTCCTTACTAGATTCTCCTATAGTTCAAGTTTGAGGTTTCCTCACTCTTCCTATATCATTTTCATATTTGCATGCATATTCACTTACAACCATGCTAAACAATAGTAGGATAGGCAAGACATATCATATTTGCATAGTAGAACAATATATAACAATTAAAACATAAATATATTGCTTTTGGAACTTTCTCGATTATTTAATCGGTCGGTAAATTCGACATATTTCAGCTCCATTCCATAGAATATTTCCTCGGCTTTACATCGATATAAAGAATGATCGAATCTGATAAACGAGTCGAAAGTTATGAATTTTCACGTTTTGGAAGAAAACTTTAAGTCCCAGGTCGCGCTAAGCGTACCCCTGAGTGCGCTACTCTCTGCCATCTGAGGTTGCAGGATTTCAACTACGCGCTGAGCGGGCTTCTACGCGCTAAGCGCGCTCTGCGAAACTCAGAAAAATACCTGCGAAGACAGTTCAAATCCAACCCTCTTAATCCCTCAACATCAGTCTCAAACAACCAAACAGAGGTATATAACATGTTCTACCATGGTTTCATCATCAAACTTTCATAAAACCTCATTCTCATCAAGAACACATATTTTTCATAAACCCTAAGATTTTCAATTTATTCAAAGTACACCAAAACATCAAAACAAACATCAATACATGTTTCTACAAGCATATTGATCATTCCTTTCAATTTATATCGAATTCCAACCGTTAGAACATCAATTTCTACATTCTAACCTAAAAACTCATAATATCAAAAACTCTAAACAATGGTACTAACTAGAACCCACCTCTTAAACAAGATGAAGATGAAGACAATGAGATGATTGAGCAAGGATTGGATGAATGGATGATGATTTGCTCTTGAATTTTCTTCAAATTCCTCTTTCTCCTCTTTTTCTCCTTCTTTTCCTTTTCTTTCCTTCTTTCTTCTTTCTCTCTCTTTCTTACTATCTTTTTCTTTTGTGTTTGGAAAGTGGGAGGAAAAGAATAAGAGTAAACTTAGTATTAGAAATAATACTACTAAATGTCTAAAAAGTCTCTTAAGTCCAAATTAATAAAATACCTCAGACTCAGATAATATTAATTGGATTTATTCTAAGTTCCACAGTTACTCTAATTATTTTATCAAATAATTTCTCAGAGTACACCGGACTCAGTTGATCACAATATTATATTATCCAGAGTAATAAAATACGGGGTTATTACATCCTCCCCCCCTTAAATAGAAATTCGCCCTCGAATTTAAAGATTACCTGAACAGATGAGGGTAAGCATCTCGCATTTCTGATTCAAGTTCCCAGGTTGCATCACCCGGATGTGTTACATGTAACACCCTAATTCCCATCGCGAATAAATAATACATAAATAAATCAGAGTAGATAAAAATTTATTTTTCCGACAGAAACAAGGATGCCACATTTAAAGAAAGAAAATATAATCCCTGCTCATATATTTTTGATACATAACACAAACAATTGAATACCCTCAAGGGGAAACTTTTTCCATATAAAAGGAAAGGTCAATTATGGAATAAAGCGGAAAGATCCATAACCAACTTGTTTTACAAACTAAATTGTTTTATAACGTCAAAATATTCATACAAAGCTAATACAAAATATATTCAACAAATGTATACATATATATAATAAAAGCGTTCCCCCGACTCCTGTGTTACATATCAGAGCAGACAGACGACAAAGGACGGAGGACTAATCTTCACAAAAGCCTCCAAGACACTAATCTGCAATTGCCTCATAGAGCAATAAACCACAGCAGAAGGGTGAGAAATAACAACTAAACCAAGATTGCATAATAATATGCAAACATATAAATTCACATACATAGTTATTCTCACCACAAGCATCACATACTAATACATATAACCTATTTCTAACATTCCAACAACATAGCATATAT
Source organism: Lathyrus tuberosus (assembly GCA_022829125.1). Taxonomy (NCBI): domain Eukaryota; kingdom Viridiplantae; phylum Streptophyta; class Magnoliopsida; order Fabales; family Fabaceae; genus Lathyrus; species Lathyrus tuberosus. The sequence continues at coordinate 8,317,051 of JALAZF010000264.1, forward strand.
CAATTATTTCAACATAATCACATATTCACACATAAGGCACACCAAGGCTATGACATATGGAAACACACCACCACATCACATATTTTCATACATATCATATCGTCCATAAACAATGCATTTATCACGTATGCACATCAATTCACTAATCCAATCATACATCTCAACACACACTCAATCAATTCACAATTTTCCACACATAATGCATCCACTTACAATTCTCACACATAATTAATCCATTCATGATTTATGCAAATGCACAGAGACCGACACAAAGACTCTATGCAATGCATATGCGGTACCATCCATCCATCATTTCTCAACACTAGTTCACTCAGGAACTCTGCTGGAATCATCGCTTGTTACTTAGTGTAACTCCCCGTCGGGCAAATGATGTTCCCCGTCGCTTTAGGTCCTCTTATTTTTAAGGCGCACGATCCGATCCGATCCGATCCGATCTGATCGCTTTAGGTCCTCTTATTTTTAAGGCTCACGACGTTTATGGATTGCTTTAGGTCCTCTTTGTATAAGGCGCACAATTCGATCACTTTAGGTCCTCTTTGTATAAGGCGCACGATCGTCTATAACCATCGCTTTAAGTCCTCTTATTTTTAAGGCGCACGATCCAATCCGATCGCTTTAAGTCCTCTTATTTTTAAGGCGCACGATGTTATAGCGGATTCCATCTGGAACCAAATCGTTGCTCACACCCACTATGGCACACAACATCACAAGATGCATATCATGATGCTTGACACACAAGAACTCATGACATTCAAATGCATCTTGACACATATATGCAACCATAACTATACATATATTCAACTCATCAATTCCATGCATTCACAATTCAACAATATGAATTATCTCATCATCAATATTCATGCATTGGAAACCAATTCAAACAATGCATTTCATCACAAACCACAACAATCATGCAATCACAATTACTTCCACAAGGAATTCACACCACAAAGGATACTCACAACACATCATAACAACATTTCATCACATATGTGCACATCATACAATAGTACACAAGACATACGTTATATATCAAAAACATATTGTATGATAACACATCAAATACACACAGTTACGACGGTAAAAGTCGACCAAATGACACATTTCCAAATTCTCGACATAATTTAATCGTCCAACAATATCAAAACCATTATTATAAGAAAGAACATGTCAAAAGCTTTCCAACGCACCAAACCGCGCCTCAAACCGACTTACGGATCAATAGTTATGAATTTTCAAAGAAAAGAATTTATTGAGAAACAGCCAGATTCGCCTGGCGACTTAGGATTTTGCCTGGAGGATCCCCATTCGCTAGCACTTCACCTGGCGAACTAGTGGCGAACCACAAAATTAGAAAAACCCATGAGTTACAGAAGCTAACACATTTCTGTCTTTCCGATTTCGCCTGGCGACTTACGATTTCGCCTGGCGAATCACCCTTCGCCAGCACTTCGCCTGGCGAACTAGTGGCGAGACCTAATCTGCCTGGCGAATTCCCAATTTGCCTGGCGAATTGCACCAGACCCAGAATTTCCTGTTGCGGGTTACACGGTTGAAAAACCCCCAAAAATCCCATTTTCACCCCAAATCAATTCCAACAGCAAAAACAAGTATCAGCAAATGTTCTTATGCATAGAAGGATCATACAACGCGACTTATAACGATTTCCGACCGTGGAAACATCAGTTTCTATCAATTGTTCGTCAATTTATCAAATGAGAAAAAGTTGTAAAACAACCAAAACAATTACCACAAACAACGCATATACATACACAAGCAGGATATAATTGAAACTTCTCACCCTTACCCGATTAATCGCGCTCGAAACGGAGTTTTCCCGATTTTTCCTCTTTCTCCTCTTCTCTCTTTCTTTCTTCTCCTTTTCTTTCTCTTCTTTTTCTTTCACTTTCTTTTCTCTCTTTTTCTCTCCACTTTCTATTTATTCAAAATATCTAATCTCCTAAAAAGACTATTTTACCCCTCAACTCAAATATCTCTCAAACGCTTTCAAAATGCGATAAAACATAAACATACCGATGAAAAACATTTCGGGAAATAAAAGTTAAAAAGAAATTATAATTTAATGAAAATATTTTATCTATCAGGAAAATTAACCAATTAACTCAATTAGCAGGTAAAATACAATAAATTCACACATTTCACAAAATTCACATAAATGAAATAAATAAATGCAATTAAACAAATCGGGGCGTTACAACTCTCCCCCACTTAGAAATTTTCGTCCTCGAAAATATAACCGATACGAACAACCCAGGATACGACTCTCGCATCCGACTAACCAACCAACATGCTAACCAAAGGCACACTACGAATAACACAATAAACCAACCACCTTGCTAACAGCAACCACAACAACGACAAGATGCAAAGCCCATACAATGCACTTGACGACCAACTCACGACTCAAGGAATACCCAAGTTACGAACACACACAGGTTCACTCTTGAACCGAAACACAACAAGAACATAAAGTTCCACGACCCAACATCGTTTCAACAACCTCTACAAAACCAGAATACCACACATCCTTGTCACACAACGGTATTACAACAATGCTACCCTCCAACAATCAAACACATAACCAAAATATCCATCTACATAGCAGCCCATGAATAATATTTAAACCTTTCACCTAACACTTCCATTCTGAAACGTTCAATAATCTTACCAATCCTACATGCTTCCAATGTTCCACCTTTGAACCCTTACCAGTCACACACGCATATACGAAATGTGCCACATCACACTTTCGTTGCACACTCTGATTACTCGTAACCATCAAAACTACCAGTCTCACGTCCAAAGTCTAACTCTTTCTCATATTCTCCAAAAATCACTATTCACTTTAATATCCCCAACCTCACACTCTATTGTGTTATCTCATACCCCAGACATAAGTCTCTGAACTGCTCAAATAATTCTAATTCTCTGACCATCAAAACAGACATGCATAACAACTTTCGACTTAACTTTTCAGGCACAACCTTAGCTTTTCCCGAAGAATAATCCTAGCCAAATCCATAGCTCTCCGCGAATTCTAACTGTCCACGTTGTCTCATACTCTGTTCCTTCAGACCAAACAAGTACTCTAAACTCTTGCGGTTACCAAACCCTTCGAACTGAGAACCATAAAGATAATACTTTCAAATATTCCAACACGATATAACCGCACCCAATTCCAAATCCTGAATAGTATAGATTCCTTTTATGGATCCTCAATTATCGTAAAGCGTAAGCCACGACTTACCCTCTTGCATTAACACACTAACTAAACTCATCAAAGACACTTCACAATACCTCACCACCGGTTTATTAGGATCACACAGAATCAAAACTGAAACCGTAGACAACTTCTACTTCAGCTCACCAAAACTTACTCACAACGAACATCCAAAACAAACGACTCACCCTTTGCAAGCCAACTGAGATAACAGAAGTGCGAACTTAGCAAAGTCTTCCATAGCCTTCTGTAACAACCAACTGAGCCCAAAAGTTTCTAATCTCCTTAACCAACTTCGGAACCTCTCATTGTAGAACTGCATCTACTTCCGATGGGTCCATTAACATAACCAAGAAAACTAACCTTTTCAACCAAAATTCTCACTTGAATAACTTAGCATAAAACTTCATCTCTTTTCAACACTTGCAATTCCAATCTCAAACACTCTACCTGTTCTTCCTCTGAGTTTATAACAGATCCGAATATCCTCAATCAAAACCACTACGAACTTATCTAAATAAATATAGAAGATACGTTTCATATACTCCACAAACATTCCTGACGCATTACTAACACCAAATAACATCACTTCCCATTATAATGCTCAACCAAATTCCAAAAGATATAATTCTTAAAGCTTTTGCAAAACTTTCCACTGGGTAACTGGTTACTCACATACAAGCTTAACCGAGTAAATAACAGCCTATTCCGATGATAACAAACATAACCAGTCACATGAAATCAATCAAAGCCTCAACTCACACAAATTCACCACTCTTATCAAATGTTCCAAACAATTGCAATTTCACTCAAACTCAGCCAAACCATTCCAGTTATCTATTCCTAAAAGTGGACACTTATTCTCAATCGTTACCTTATTCCATTGTTAATAATCCATACACAAGCTCTTCTCTTAACAATCTAAATTCCCTAAATCCCAACATGTCACAACAACCAGCCGAAAAGAACTCTCAAACGCAATGTTACATCCACCCACAAGGGTTTCCTCATAATTTCCATTAATGCCATTAAAACTCCAAAGACTTCAAACCTCATCAGAACTCTAAGTCTTGCTTCCCATAGTCTCAATACCAATACCATCATACACATCATACTTGTTATTCCATTCAATCATCATTCCCTTTTGTTACTAACAAAGCAGGAGCTCTCTAAGACAACACCTTAATGTTCCATCCAAAAACACATCTGAAACCATGCACAACTGACAGCCCATCACTATGACTTCCTGCCAATTTCCCAGAACACTATCATCACCGACAAAACAAACCTCTTAGTCCCATCTACTAAGAGTTTTATACTTTCTTAGCAGATCCAAACCTCAAATCTTCCGATATAAGAATCTTCATCGACTCGCCAAAACAATCCGTAATCATTTTCTTAATTCCAAACAAATCATTGCACACACTATCACAGCCGGAAAGACACGTCTATTCCATCCAACACAATTCCCTTCCGCTATCAACAAGAGATTAAGGGTGATCAGTTCCTCAATTTGTCAATAGACAGCCGACAATCATGATGGGGCATAAACCGTCTTCACCAAACTATAATAGCATTTCTTGCATCTTATGCACAAAACTACCTAAGGCACAAATCCTTAGTTGACATAAACCTTACCTCCGCATTCGCTCCGAAATCAGGAACAACACTGTCCAAACAACACTTACAATCTTGCAACCAACGGCACACAACTGAAGCAACCTAGAGAAGTTCCAGCTTCTCCCCCACTTTTCTCATTCTCAATCCTGAAGACAAAAGATTAGGAAACCAGAACATACTGACAGTGTTTCACACACATATCACATACTAAGGAACAAACAACATCGACAGTATTCAACTGTCACACCAACTGACTCAACAACTTGGCCGGACGGACCGACCTGCTCTGATACCACTAATGTAACACCTTAATTTCCATCGCGAATAAATAATACATAAATAAATCAGAGTAGATAAAAATTTATTTTTCCGACAGAAACAAGGATGCCACATTTAAAGAAACAAAATATAATCCCTGCTCATATATTTTTGATACATAACACAAATAATTGAATACCCTCAAGGGGAAACTTTTTCCATATAAACGGAAAGGTCAATTATGGAATAAAGCGGAAAGATCCATAACCAACTTGTTTTACAAACTAAATTGTTTTATAACGTCAAAATATTCATACAAAGCTAATACAAAATATATTCAACAAATGTATACATATATATAATAAAAGCATTCCCCCGACTCCTGTGTTACATATCAGAGCAGACAGACGACAAAGGACGGATGACTAATCTTCACAAAAGCCTCCAAGACACTAATCTGCAATTGCCTCATAGAGCAATAAACCACAGCAGAAGGGTGAGAAATAACAACTAAACCAAGATTGCATAATAATATGCAAACATATAAATTCACATACATAGTTATTCTCACCACAAGCATCACATACTAATACATATAACCTATTTCTAACATTCCAACAACATAACATATATCAATTATTTCAACATAATCACATATTCACACATAAGGCACACCAAGGCTATGACATATGGAAACACACCACCACATCACATATTTTCATACATAGCATATCGTCCATAAACAATGCATTTATCACGTATGCACATCAATTCACCAATCCAATCATACATCTCAACACACACTCAATCAATTCACAATTTTCCACACATAATGCATCCATTCACAATTCTCACACATAATCAATCCATTCATGATTTATGCAAATGCACAGAGACCGACACAACGACTCTATGCAATGCATATGCGGTACCATCCATCCATCATTTCTCAACACTAGTTCACTCAGGAACTCTGCTGGAATCATCGCTTGTTACTTAGTGTAACTCCCCGTCGGGCAAACGATGTTCCCCGTCGCTTTAGGTCCTCTTATTTTTAAGGCGTACGATCTGATCCAATCCGAGACGATCTAATCTGATCGCTTTAGGTCCTCTTATTTTTAAGGCTCACGACGTTTATGGATTGCTTTAGGTCCTCTTTGTATAAGGCGCACAATCCGATCGCTTTAGGTCCTCTTTGTATAAGGCGCACGATCGTCTATAACCATCACTTTAAGTCCTCTTATTTTTAAGGCGCACGATCCAATCCGATCGCTTTAAGTCCTCTTATTTTTAAGGCGCACGATGTTATAGCGGATTCCCTCTGGAACTAAATCGTTGCTCACACCCACTAGGGCACACAACATCACAAGATGCATATCATGATGCTTGACACACAAGAACTCATGGCAATCAAATGAATCTTCACACATATATGCAACCATAAATATACATATATTCAACTCATCAATTCCATGCATTCACAATTCAACAATATGAATTATCTCATCATCAATATTCATGCATTGGAAACTAATTCAAACAATGCATTTCATCACAAACCACAATAATCATGCAATCACAATTACTTCCACAAGGAATTCACACCATAAAGGATACTCACAACACATCATAACAACATTTCATCACATATGTGCACATCATACAATAGTACACAAGTCATACGTTATATATCAAAAACATATTGTATGATAACACATCAAATACACACTGTTACGACGGTAAAAGTCGACCAAATGACACATTTCCAAATTCCCAACATAATTTAATCGGCCAATAATCTCAAAACCATTTTTATAAGAAAGAACATGTCAAAAGCTTTCCAACACACCAAACCGCGCCTCAAACCGACTTACGGATTAAAAGTTATGAATTTTTAAAGAAAAGAATTTATTGAGAAACAACCAGATTCGCCTAGCGACTTAGGATTTCGCCTGGCGGATCCCCATTCGCCAGCACTTCGCCTGGCGAACTAGTGGCGAACCACAAAATTAGAAAAACCCATGAGTTACAGAAGCTAACACATTTCTGTCTTTCCTATTTCTCCTGGCGACTTATGATTTCGCCTGGCGAATCACCCTTCGCCAGCACTTCGCCTGGCGAACTAGTGGCGAGACCTAATCCGCCTGGCGAATTCCCAATTCGCCTGACGAATCGCACCAGGCCCAGAATTTCCTGCTGCAGGTTACACGGTTGAAAAACCCCCAAAAATCCCATTTTCACCCCAAATCAATTCCAACAGCAAAAACAAGTATCAGCAAATGTTCATATGCATAAAAGGATCATACAACGCGACTTATAACGATTTCCGACCGTGGAAACATCAGTTTCTATCAATTGTTCGTCAATTTATCAAATGAGAAAAAGTTGTAAAACAACCAAAACAATTACCACAAACAACGCATATACATACACAAGCAGGATATAACTGAAACTTCTCACCCTTACCCGATTAATCGCGCTCGAAACGGAGTTTTCCCGATTTTTCCTCTTTCTCCTCTTCTCTCTTTCTTTCTTCTCCTTTTCTTTCTCTTCTTTTTCTTTCACTTTCTTTTCTCTCTTTTTCTCTCCACTTTCTATTTATTCAAAATATCTAATCTCCTAAAAAGACTATTTTACCCCTCAACTCAAATATCTCGCAAACGCTTTCAAAATGCGATAAAACATAAACATACCGATGAAAAACATTTCGGGAAATAAAAGTTAAAAAGAAATTATAATTTAATGAAAATATTTTATCTATCAGGAAAATTAACCAATTAACTCAATTAGCAGGTAAAATACAATAAATTCACACATTTCACAAAATTCACATAAATGAAATAAATAAATGCAATTAAACAAATCGGGGCGTTACATTACATCCCACTGCACCTTAACGAGAGAAATGTCCTTGTTCCTTAATACTTTTGTTTCTCTTCCCACAATGCGGCTCGGTTGAGGTTCAAATGTTAAGTCTGCTTCTATTTCAACAGTATCCGGTAGAATCGACTGAAAAGGATTTGGAACAAACCTCCGAAGTTGAGATACATGGAAAACATCGTGCATTTCCGACAGAGAAGGTGGTAAGGCCAATATGTATGCTACTTCACTAACCCTTTCTAAGATCTGATACGGTCCCATGTATCTCGGCTTAACTTGCGTGACTTAACCGGTCCTTTCAATCTCAATCTAGGAGTGACTTTCAAAAACACATGGTCACCTTCTTCAAATTCTAAAGGTCTCCTTTGATTGTCCGCATAACTCTTTTGTCTATCTTGTGCTTGCCTAATTTTCTCGCAGATCATTCGAATCTTTTCCGTAAATTCTATCTTGGATAATTTCGGGTCCCAAAATTCTATCTTCACCAACTTTCGCCCAACACAAAGGTGTCATACACTTTCTTCCATACAATGCTTCATAAGGAGTCATTCCGATGCTCGCATGGTAACTATTGTTATAAGAAAACTCAATCAGCGGTACTAGTTCCTTCCAATTCCCTTTACTCTCTAACACACAAGCTCTCAACATATCTTCCATGGTTTATATTGTTCGTTCAGTTTGACCATCCGTCTGAGGATGATTAGACGTGCTCAAACGCAACTCCGTACCCATAGCTTGTTGAAAAACTTTCCAAAACCTTGAAGTAAACTTTAGATCTCTATCCGACACAATATTAGAGGGAATACCATGCAATCTCACAATTTCAGCAATAAACAACCTCACAAGATGACTTGCTTTGAAAGTAGTCTCCACGACTAAGAAATGTGCAGATTTCGTTAGTTGATCCACAATCACCCAAATTGAATCATAACCACCTTGCGTACGGGGTAAACCTACTACAAAGTCCATAGAAATGCTATCCCACTTCCAAACTGGAATTTCTAAAGGTTGCAATAGACCGCCCGATCATTGGTGTCCAATCTTAACCTGTTGGCACACTGCACATTCTGACACATACATTGCGACATCCTTTTTTATTCCGGACCACCAATAGTCCTTCTTTAAGTCGTGATACATCTTTGAAGAACCAGGATGTATCGTAAACGTACCTTTATGAGCTTCATCCAAAATCTTTCTTCTCAACATTGCATCATTCGGAACACGAATTCTTTGGTTGAACATAATAATACCGTCATTAGCATGCACAAAACCCGGTTGAATTAACATCTCTTGCAACTTCTCATCCAACGTTTGACCTTGTTGAGTCTCAACTCTTAGAGTAGAATTGACATTTAAATTCCCCATAATCACACCATCTTGAGTACATACAAACTGAAGATTAAGATCTCTAAAATTCTCCAACAAAGCATACTCCAAAATCATCAATTTCGCACTATGAACTACTTTCCGACTTAATGCACCTGCTACCTTATTCGCTTTTCCTGGATGATACTTCAATTCTAAATCATAATCCTTTAAGTACTCCATCCACCTTCGTTGTCGCATGTTTAACTCCCTTTGGTTAAATAAATACTTCAAACTCTTATGGTCACTAAACATTTCGAAACGTACACCATACAAATAATGCCGCCACACCTTCAGTGTAAACACAACTGCCGCCAATTCCAAATCATGAGTTGGATAATTCTATTCATGAATTTTCAATTGTCGGGAGGCATAAGCTACTACCTGACCGCCTTGCATCAGAACACCTCTCAATCCCATCTTAGAAGCATCACAAAACACTTCGTAAGAGTTGTTAGGATCAGGTATGATTAACACAGGAGCCGTTGTCAATCTTTCCTTCAACTTCATGAAACTTTGCTCACAACTCGAATCCCACTCAAAAGCAAAATCTTTACGGGTAAGTTTCGTCATTGGTAAAGTCAACTGAGAGAAACCCTCGATGAACCTTCTATAATAACCCGCCAGTCCTAAGAAACTTCTGATTTTCGAAGCATTTCTCGGCCTCTCCCAATTTATCACTGCTTCTACCTTCGACGGATCCACTGCTACACCACCTTGTGATATAACGTGACCAAGAAACTTAACTTAGCAAAAGTTGCTTCTCTTGCAACACGGATAAAACAATTCTCAGATGCTCTTCATGCTTTTGTGAAGTACGAGAATAAATAAGAATATCATCAATGAAGATTACAACAAACTGGTCCAAGTAAGCTTGAAATATATGGTTCATGTAGTCCATAAAAACAGTTGGAGCATTAGTCACACCGAAAGGCATTACTAAGAATTCGTAATGACCATAACGGGTCCTAAATGCAGTCTTAGGTACATCGGAACTCTTCACTCGAATTTGGTGATAACCCAACCTCAAATCAATCTTCGAGAACACACGGGCTCCTTTCAATTGATCTAACAGGTCGTCTATCCTGGGTAAGGGATACTTGTTCTTAATGGTGACTTTATTCAACTGACGATAGTCGATACACAACCGCATCCCACCGTCCTTCTCCTTTACTAAAAATACTGGAGCTCCCCACGGTGAGACACTAGGTCTAACCAAAATGCCTAGCCATAAGCTCTTCCAATTGTTCCTTCAGTTCTCTCAATTCAAGCGGTGCCATCCGATACGGAGACACGGATATAGGAGCCATTCCCAGTACCAGGTCAATAGAAAATTCCACTTCTCTCTTCGAAGGAAGAAAGTGACATCTTCGGGGAAAACTTCTGAAATCTCACAGGCTATCGGAAATACACAAGACTTGAAGGTCGCTACTCCCTTAACTTCAGACAAAACACAATTTCACACACTGCATTGACACAAAGGAGTGTGTTGCTCCATAATCAAATAAAACAAAACAAGGATGTCCGTTTACGAAACACGTACCCGCTATTAAAGAGTTGTCACTCTTCTTCCTCCTTGTATCCAAAGTGTAAACTCTTTCGACATTCTTCCCTTGTGTCTGATTCCCATCTTGCGGGCAGTTTCTTGCCAAATGACCCACTTCATCACAATGATAACACCTAGAGGCTCCATCTCTACACTTCCCAAAATGATACTTGTTGCACAACCGGCACAAAGAAGGAGTATTAGGTTTACTACTTTGCACTTGTTTCCCTTTGAAGGTTTATTGCCTTGGCCTAAACTGTTGGCTTGACCTCTCATAATCATTCCGGTTTGACCTATGCAAATTCCCTTCTGTCTAAACACTCCTCAAATCGTTCTCTATCACATAACCTTGCCGTAACTCTTGGAATTCAAATTCTCTTTGGATCCTTAAAGAACTAGGAAGGTACTTCTCCATAAAAGTAGCCTTGAATTGTTCCCACACTTTAGGCACGCCTTGAATAGTCATAAAAGCTGAAGCAATATCCCACCACCTCTTAGCAGGACCTCTCAACGAGTGAGAAGCAAACGCTACCTTGTCCTCCTCCCTGCAGTGAAGTATCTGAAAGATTCTCTCTATCTCGGCCACCCAATCGTGAGCTTTCATAGGATCTACTCCACCTTGAAATTCTGGAGGATTCATGCGGATGAAATCCAGGAAATTCCCACTTACAGTATCTGGAACAACCACCTCAGGATGAAAACCCCCATTCATGTGTCGTTTCATCTGTTGCATGAATTGGTTTTGCTACTGCTGCATCTGTTGCAAAAACTGATACAAGGGAACATTCCCATTGCCGCCCAGCGGATTCGTCACATGATGGTTTGCTCCGGATCTACCACGGTTTCTGCATCCGCCATCCATGTTCCTAAACGTCATATAGATAGGATTAAGTTGATCAGGCTCAATACTATACATATAACACTTAAGATCAATGGCGACACAACGCATATGAAACAGAAAGAAATACTTATACTATTTCATGGCTAGGTCGAGGATACAACCTGCTCTAATACCAACTGTAACACCCATATATAAAACTCATACATCAAAGCATAAATGTTATATATGAATCCAAGTTTTTGGTACTGAAACACCATAAGCTCCTAGTTAACACATTATATATATTACATGCCCCGAAATACAACAACTAAAAGTTCTAAAGGCATAATATACATAAGATGTTCAAAAGATAAAAACTAAGAACTAGATCAACAATGATCTAAAAATAAACTCCGCTATAGAAGCTAGCCATCAACAAGCAAGGAAAAGATCACACGACCTTATCCTTACCCTTCTCGGAACCTGAAGCACCTGAAATACATCAACAACGTGGGGTGAGATACATCAAATCTTAGTGAGTTCCCTATCTTATGGGTTCTCTCGGATTAACAAGGTTCTAACAATCCTAACTCAAGTCCGGGGAAAAAGGGAAAAGGACCCTTGAGTTCACACTTTATAATTCTCACAACATCACTAATCGATAACCATACCAAGACATCTCGTCTTCCCGTCCGCTTCTATGTCTAGAAGGTGACCCGAGTCATAGATCCTTGTAGTTACTTGGCATACGAATTAGATTCGGGATCATCGGCCTATTAACCGTGAACCGTCACTTCTCATGGACTGTTATCCATCACAAGTCTCTACCCATAGCATAGGCTCCAATCGTACTACACATAGGGAATCAAACCTACCAAGTAATTGTGTACCCGTTTCAGAGGAGCTCGAGACCCATGAAACTACACTAAAAAATATACCGGTTATGATTACATGATCACATACAACAATACGATTGTATTCGACAATCACAAGGCTATAACGCCTTAAGGCCTCTCTTGCCTTTTCATAACCACAAAGGTTAACCACATGTTCCATACTAGTGTTCACTCTCAACTAGGCCAATACTCGGCAAGGATGTATCTTCCAACAACACATGCCCAAGCATCGCCATCTAGGGTTGTCTACAATATCTAGTTCCTTACTAGATTCTCCTATAGTTCAAGTTTGAGGTTTCCTCACTCTTCCTATATCATTTTCATATTTGCATGCATATTCACTTACAACCATGCTAAACAATAGTAGGATAGGCAAGACATATCATATTTGCATAGTAGAACAATATATAACAATTAAAACATAAATATATTGCTTTTGGAACTTTCTCGATTATTTAATCGGTCGGTAAATTCGACATATTTCAGCTCCATTCCATAGAATATTTCCTCGGCTTTACATCGATATAAAGAATGATCGAATCTGATAAACGAGTCGAAAGTTATGAATTTTCACGTTTTGGAAGAAAACTTTAAGTCCCAGGTCGCGCTAAGCGCACCCCTGAGTGCGCTACTCTCTGCCATCTGAGGTTGCAGGATTTCAACTGCGCGCTGAGCGGGCTTCTACGCGCTAAGCGTGCTCTGCGAAACTCAGAAAAATACCTGCGAAGACAGTTCAAATCCAACCCTCTTAATCCCTCAACATCAGTCTCAAACAACCAAACAGAGGTATATAACATGTTCTACCATGGTTTCATCATCAAACTTTCATAAAACCTCATTCTCATCAAGAACACATATTTTTCATAAACCCTAAGATTTTCAATTTATTCAAAGTACACCAAAACATCAAAACAAACATCAATACATGTTTCTACAAGCATATTGATCATTCCTTTCAATTTATATCGAATTCCAACCGTTAGAACATCAATTTCTACATTCTAACCTAAAAACTCATAATATCAAAAACTCTAAACAATGGTACTAACTAGAACCCACCTCTTAAACAAGATGAAGATGAAGACAATGAGATGATTGGGCAAGGATTGAATGAATGGATGATGATTTGCTCTTGAATTTTCTTCAAATTCCTCTTTCTCCTCTTTTTCTCCTTCTTTTCCTTTTCTTTCCTTCTTTCTTCTTTCTCTCTCTTTCTTACTATCTTTTTCTTTTGTGTTTGGAAAGTGGGAGGAAAAGAATAAGTAGTAAACTTAGTATTAGAAATAATACTACTAAATGTCCAAAAAGTCTCTTAAGTCCAAATTAATAAAATACCTCAGACTCAGATAATATTAATTGGATTTATTCTAAGTTCCACAGTTACTCTAATTATTTTATCAAATAATTTCTCAGAGTACACCGGACTCAGTTGATCACAATATAATATTATCCGGAGTAATAAAATACGGGGTATTACAAGAAACCCAACAAGGAGGTCATTATAAATAACTAATTTTATTGTTAATAAGAAACTGAATTCCATTAACAACAAACCTAGTCATTAATATAATGCAATCTTATCCAATGAAGATGTGAAAGCCAATTAACAATTCCAAAGTCATTGGATGTATTTGATAATGTGCGAGCAAAGGGAAATCCCTCCTGATCCATGAACACTAAGAAACCTTATCTTCAAATTTAACCTTCTACCCAAGGTGCCTGATGGCATGACTTGTAGTGCAAGTAACCAATGAGATCATTCCTCATATGACGAATATCCCCAAGCGTTGAGGAGGGGGATCCTGATATTTGTAAGGTCAAACCTTAATTGGACATGTACATCAAGGCTTTCTCAATAAGTTGTACCTTAAGCAATGATGGAACCTTGATTGAGGCAATGATGAATAGTCTTCACAAGTAAACCCTTGAAAGCCACATAATCAGGGAAATAAACCCTACTCATGTGATAATGAGCACCAGAAGATGATGCTCCTGATGATTTCATAGCCAAAACTTTGAGGATTCATCTGATGATCCTAAGCATAAGGGACAAACCCTAATTCCATGATCTTTGTATCTGCACTTGAAACATACTTGCAAAAGGGAAGATGAAACCCTAATTCCATGATTATTGATCCAATGTGCCAAGCTTGTTGTTAATGAATGCATGATGTGTCAGATGACCAAATTGAGGGTACGTGCATGAGGAATGTGAGATGCATAAGCCATACGATATGAATGAAAGGGTAGGATATATTTGGGGTATGACACTCTGAGAGTTATAAGTTGGGATAATTAAAGTAACTAGTGAGCTCAGATTGACTCAATTAATATTATTCAACACTGTCATTTTATTTATTGGTACAATAGAGACATTTGGGTAACCTTAATAATGAGTCAGTTGCTCTAGTAGAACAAATATTAAGCATTTTACCACTTAATATTTATTCTTCTACTAAACTTACCTTTTCTACCACACTTACCAATTAGTCTTGCTAGCTCTAATGATATTGTTCTATGTATCATTTTTACCTTCTTTCCAACAAAGTGGGAGTATTAGAGATGAGAAAGATAAAAGAGGAGAAATAGAGAAAAAAGAGGAAGAAAACCTAGAGGAAAGAAGAAGAAGCTTGGATTCTCCTCACCCTTCATCAACATCATCTCATCTTCATCATCCATAACTTCTTCATCATCATTCAAAGGTGGGTTCTAGGTAGAAGCATCAGGATAGGGATTTTAGATAGAATTGATAATATTGAATTTTAATGTGTTTCTTCCATTTCCATGAAAAATACTATGATTGTTATTGTTTTCATGTGGTTGTGATGAAATGTTATGTTCATGTGTTGGTGTTTTGGTTGGGAATGAATCATGTTTGAGGGTTTAAGGGAAACCCCCTTTGTTGCTGCCTTGATTCTACAGGTTATTATGCATAAAACAACGCGGTCGTCGGGCGACATGTTTTTCTGCTACGGTCGTCGAGCGAGGTTTGGCCAACCGAAGGCGAGCTACCTCGCTGATGCCCGCCAGGCGACCATGATGCACTTTTGGTTATGTCTGCCCCTCGCCTTGCGTTCGCCGGGCGAACCAGCCTCGCTGGCTGCTCGTCGAGCGATGGTGACAGGACTTTGACAATTTGTTTTGTTAATTGTTGGGTTACTTCACATACATGTCTAGCTATATTATGAGATGCTTTATATTGTTTACTACGGTTATTATGAATGCTTTCTATCCAGGAATAATTGCTTGTAAAGTTGGGATAACATGACTAAAGATGATTAAGAATGGTGCGGAGACCCTTAATGGCAACTAATAGAATGAACTAGTAAGATGATTAGGACATGGTAAATGGCTTAGATGGAAATGCTTGTGCAAATGATGCCTAGGTGTGTGTTTTTGACGAGTAGTTGTCTAGTGGTGAGGTGAGGCATTATATGGAGCATGTTGTATTATTGTGAATGTTAAGGTGATGTGATCGCCTTGTGATTGTCGAATATAATCCTGTTATCCTTATTGATCACGTAATCGGAGACAACCCCCTATTTGTGTCGTCCAAAGAGTCGATGCTTATGTTGAGCTCCTTTGAGATGTACGCACCATTACTATGACAGGTTTGAGACCACATAAGCGAGTGAAGCCTTCGAGCAAAAGGCTTGAAATGGGTTGGAAGTCCCATAGGAAGTGACGATTCTTAAGGTTGAGGAGTCCCTTAGAATTTGAATCCATTCGTATGCCAAAGTAAGATACAAGGATCCGTGTCCCGTTCCGAAAGTTCTAGACGTGGGTGAGGACGGAGAAGGATGCCTTGGTATGGTTTCCTATTAGTGATAGTTTGAGTTGGTGAACTTAAGCAACATGTTTCCATTAGTGTAAGAATTGCAAACTCAAGTGTACTTCCCCTTTTTGTTACAGCTAGTAACTAGTTAGAACATTGTAAAGCCGAGAGAACCCATAAGATAGGGAACCCATTGAGATTATTATCTCACCCCATGTCGTTGACTACTTTTAAGGTGGTTCTGATTCGGCGAAGGGTAAGGACAAAGTAGCTTGATCTCCTTACTTATCTTATCTTTTTGGATGCCTTTCCATTGTGAAGATGATTATTTTGAGATCATTCCATAATGATATAGTTCTTAGTTTCATTTTGGGCATCTTATATATATTGTGCCACTTTTAGTTGTTTTGTTTTGGCATGTAATATGTACAATGTGTCACTAGGAACTTATGTATTTCAATAAAAAAATTTCAATTATGTATAATATGTAAATTCTAGACATATATTATATATAGGTGTTACCGTTGGTATCAGAGCAGGTCGTATCCTCGACCTAGCCATGAAATATTATAAGTATTTCTTTCTGCTTCATATGTGTGTTGTCATCATTGTCCTGGATGTTATATTGAGCCTGATCAACTTGATTCTATTTGTATGATGTTTAGGATCATGGTTGATGGACGCAGAAGCCGTGGTAGACCCAAAACTCAAACTTCTGATTCGAATCCACCAGGTGGCAGTGAAAGTGTTTAGTGGCCTCAATTTTTGCAACAGATACATCAACAACAGAACCAATTCATGCAGCAGATGATGCAATAGTTGAATGAAGGTCTTCACCCTCTAGTGGTTCCACAAGAAGCTGTAGGTGGAAGTTTTCGGGATTTCTTCCACATGAATCCTCCTGAATTTCATGGCGTACTAGATCTTGTGAAGGCTCATGAATGGGTGTCTAGCATGGAAAGAATATTTTAGATAGTACACTGTAGTGAGGAGAATAAGGTTGTGTTTACTTTTCACATGATGAGAGGTCCTACTATGAGGTGGTGGGAAAGTGGTTTAACTCTGATGACTAACCAAGGAGTGCCTAGGGTGTGGGAACATTTTATGACTACCTTTCTGGATAAGTACTTTCCTAGCTCTTTGAGGACTCAGAAAGAGTTTGAATTCAAACTTAGACAAGTTAATATGACAGTGGCTACTTATGCTGAGAAGTTTGAGGTCATGGCTGCTTATTCAAGGCAGGCTATGTATGCATCGGATGAAAAGTGGAAGATTGATTAGTTTCTATTTGGACTAAGGGCTGAGATTTCTCATAGCGTGTCTTAGAGGGAGTTCACTACCTATATAGAGTTGCTAAAGCAATGTTATGTGGCCGAGAATAGTTTGAAGAAAGTTTAGAAAGAAAGAGATTTGAATAGGGTTGGTCAGAAGGACCAGGGAAGACCAAGTCACCAGTTTAGGCCTAGACCTCAACCTTTCAAGGGGAAACAGGTACAAAATACAAAGCCTTACCCTCCTCCCTCATGCCATAATTGTGGTAAGACTCATTATGGAAGCTGTAACCTCAGAGAAGTGAAATGTTATCGATGTCAGAAAAAGGGTCATATGACTAAAGATTGTCCTTAGAATACGAATCTAATGCAAGGGAAGAATACCGGTCGAGTTTATACCTTGGATACAAAGAAGGCTAAAGGTAACAACGCCTTGATGGCTGGTACATGTTTCGTGAATAGACATCCTTGTTTTGTATTGTTTGATTGTGGAGCAACACACTCCTTTGTGTCGATACAATGCATGAAGCGACTTGGCTTGTAAGCGATTCCTTTGTCTCCTCCCATGGTGGCTACTACCTCCGCCATGGATGATGTTGTTGAGACATCGTTGAATTGTGAAAATTATTCGCTATTGGTGGATGGTAAAGTTTTCCAGATTGACCTTATCTGTTTTCCGCTTAAGAAAGTTGATGTGGTATTGGGGATGGATTGGATTTCTACTAATTCGGTGTTTATTGGGTGTGAAGAGAAGTTAATCATCATTTCATCTAGTTAAGCTACTCCAAAGGATGTGTTAACTACTATTTTGGAAGGTACGGTTGGCATGGTTAATTTCTTGTTTAAGAAGGAAAAGTTCGTTCTCTTGGTTTTCACTAAGGAAGCAAGTGACGACCTGAAGGTTTCACAAATCCCTAGTCTGTGAGTTTCCAGAAGTTTTCCCCGAGGATGTCACTTCTTTTCCTTTGGAAAGGGAAGTGGAATTCTCTATTGATCTGATACCTGGAACAGAGCCAATATCCGTTTCTCCGTATCATATGGCACCACTTGAGTTAAGAGAATTGAAGGAACAATGGAAGAGTTATTGGCTAAATATTTCATTCGACCTAGTGTCTCACCCTGGGTAGAAGGATGGTAGTATGTGTTTGTGTGTTGATTACCGCCAGTTGAATAAAGTCACCATCAAGAACAAGTACTCTCTACCCAGGATAGACGACCTGTTAGATCAACTGAAAGGAGCCTGTGTGTTCTCGAAGATTGATATATGGTCGAGATATCATCAAATCAGTGTAAAGAGTTTTGATGTACCAAATACCACATTAAGGACCCGATATGGCCATTATAAATTTCTTGTGATGCCTTTCGGTGTGACGAATGCTCCAGCTGCTTTCATGGATTACATGAATCGGATATTTCAACCTTACTTGGACCAATTTATGGTGATCTTTATTTATGACATTCTTACTTACTCTCATACTCCACAAGAGCATGGAGAGCATTTAAGAATCGTTTTATCGGTCTTACAAGAGAAACAACTTTTTACCAAGTTAATCAAGTGTGAGTTTTGGATGACGGAAGTTAAATTTCTTAGTCATGTGATATATCAATGAGGTGTAGTAGTAGATCCATCTAAAGTGGGAGCGGTGATTAATTGGGAGAGACCGAAGAATGCTTCTGAAGTCATAAGTTTCTTAGGATTGTCAGGTTATTATAGGAGGTTCATTAAAGGCTTTTCTCAGTTGGTGTTACCGATGGCTCGACTTACCCGGAAGGAGATTCCTTATAATTGGGATTCAAGTTGTGAACAAAGATTTATGGGTTGGAAGAAAAGGTTGACGACTGCTCCTGATCTAAGTAAGTCATATGAAGTATTTTGTGATGCCTCCAAGAAGGGATTGGGAGGAGTGTTAATGCAGGGTGGTCACGTTGTAGCTTATGCCTCACGTCAGTTGAAGGTTCATAAAGAGAATTATCCAACTCATGACTTAGAGTTAGCGGCTGTTGTCTTTACACTGAAGGTGTGGCGACACTACTTGTATGGAGTGCATTTTGAGATGTTTAGTGATCACAAGAGTTTAAAATATTTGTTTGATCAAAAGGAGTTGAACATGCATCAAAGGAGGTGGATGAAGTACTTGAAGGATTTTGACTTTGAATTGAAGTACCACCCAGGTAAAGCAAACAAGGTGGCGGATGCGTTGAGTCGGAAAGTGATTCACTAAGCCAACTTTATGAGCATAGAATATTCGTTGTTAGAAAAGTTCCGAGATCTTAATCTTCAGTTTGTTTGGGCTCCGAGTGGTGTGATAATGGAAAATTTGAATGTTATTTCCACTCTAAGAGAAGAAATTCAACAAGGACAAATGAAAGATGAGAAGTTGCAAGAGATATTGGTTCAACCAGGTTTCACGCATGTTGCTGTTGGAGTTGTTCTATTCAATCAAAGAATTTGTGTTCTGAATGATGTAGAGTTGAAAAGAAGGATTTTGGAAGAAGATCATAAATGAGCTTTTACCATACACCCCGGTTCCCCCAAAGATGTATCAAGACTTGAAAAAAGGACTATTGGTGGACTGGGATGAAAAGGGATATTGTGGAGTGTGTGTCTGAATGTGTGGTGTGCCAACAGGTGAAGATTGAGCACCAAAGGCTGGGTGGTTTATTGCAACCTTTAGAGATTCTAGTATGGAAATGGGATAGCATTTCAATGGATTTTGCAGTTGGGTTACCTCATACACAAGGTGGTTATGATTCTATATGGGTGATTGTAGATCGGTTGACAAAGTCCGCACATTTCCTAGTAGTGAAAACTACTTACAAGGCAAGTTATCTTGCACAGTTGTTTGTTGCAGAAATTGTGAGACTACATGGTGTCCCCTCTAGTATTGTGTCCGATAGAGATCTGAAGTTTACTTCAAGATTTTAGAGAGCCTTTCAACAAGCCATGGGATCTAAGTTGTGTTTTAGTACGTCGAATCATCCTCAGACGGATGGTCAGACGGAAAGGACGATACAAACGTTGGAAGATATGTTAAGAGAGTGTGTGCTTGAAAGTGGAGGAAATTGGAAAGAGATTTTACCATTGATCAAATTTGCATACAACTTACCACGCAAGTATCAGAATGGCTCCTTATGAAGCTTTGTATGGAAGGAAGTATAGAATACCTTTGTGTTGGATGGAAGTTGATGAAGAACGGATTTTAGGACCAAAAATTGTTCAAGAAACTATGGAGAAGATAAAAATGATTTATGATAAGGTAAAGAAGGCACGAGACCGTCAGAAGGAGACCTTTAGAATTTGAGGAAGGTGACCATGTGTTTTTGAAGATTACTCCAAGATTGAGATTGAAAGGACCACTTAAATCGCATAAGTTAAGTCCGAGGTACGTGGGACCATATAAGATCATAGAAAGGATTGGTGAAGTAGCTTACGGATTATCCTTACCGCCTTCTGTATCCGAGATGCATGATATTTTTCACGTGTCTCATTTCCAGAAGTTCATTGTCGGTCCTCTTCAGCCAATTCTTCCAGACTCAGTGGAGATAGAAGCAGATCTAACTTTTGAACCTCAACCAAGCCGTGTTGTAGGAAGAGAGACTAAGGTGTTGAGGAACAAGGAAATTCCTCTTGTTAAGGTTTAGTGGGACGAATCGCATCCGAGTGATGCTACTTGGGAACTTGAATCAGAAATGCGGGAAGCTTACCCTTATTTTTTTAGGTAATCTTTAAATTCGCGGACAAATTTTTATTTAAGGGGGGAGGGTGTAATACCTCGTATTTCCTAAAGTGCTCTAAATAATATCAGTTGACATCAACTGAGTTCCTACGTGCTCAGAGAGTTATCAGTTGGGATAATTAGAGTAACTAGTGAGCTCAGATTGACTCATGTAATTTTATTCAACATTGACATTTTATTAATTGGTGCAATAGAGACATTTTGGTAACCTTAATAATGAGCCAGTTGCTCTAGTAGAACAAATATTAAGCATTTTACCACTTAATATTTTTCCTTCTATTAAACTTACCTTTTCTACCACACTTACTAATTGCTCTTGCTAGCTCTAATGATTCTATGTATCATTTTTTCCTTCTTTCCAACAAAGTGGGAGTATCAGAGAGGAGAAAGATAGAAGAGAAGAAATAGTGAAAGAAGAGGAAGAAAACCTAGAAGAAAGAAGAAGAAGCTTAGATTCTCCTCATCCTTCATCAACATCATATCATCTTCATCATCCACAACTTCTTCATCATCATTCAAAGGTGGGTTCTAGGTATAAGCATTTTAGGTTAGGGATTTTAGATAGAATTGATAATATTGAATTTTGATGTGTTTCTTCCATTTCAATGAAAAATACTATGATTATTGTTGTGTTCATGTGGTTATGATGAAATGTTATCTTCATGTGTTGGTGTTTTAGATGGGAATGAATCATGTTTAAGGGTTGAAGGGAAACCCCCTTTGTTGCTGCCTTGATTCTGCAGGTTATTGTGCAGAAAACGATGTGGTCGTCGGGTGAGCTTAGGCGAGCCCGAGGCGACCTGTTTTTCTGCTATGGTCGTCGGGCAAGATTTGGCGAACCAAAGACGAGCTACCTCACTGATGCTCGCCAGGCGACCATGATGCACTTTTGGTTCTGTCTGCCCCTCGCCTTGGGTTCGCCGGGCAAACCAAAGGCGAGCAGCCTCGCTGGCTGGTCGTCGGGCGATGGTGACAGGACTTTGACAATTTGTTTTGTTAATTGTTGGGTTGTTTCACATACATGTCTAGCTATATTATGAGTTTCTTTATATTGATTACTACGGTTATTATGCATGCTTTCTTTCCATGAATAATTGCTTGTAAAGGTGGGGTAACATGACTAAAGATGATTAGGAATGGTGAGGAAACCCTTAATGGCAACTAATAAAATGAACTAGTAAGATCATTAGGAAATGGTAAATGGTTTAGACAGCAATGCTTGTGCAAATGATGCCTAGGTGTGTGTCTTTGATGAGTAGTTGTCTAGTGGTGAGGTGAGGTATTATATGGGGCATATGGTATTATTGTGAATGTTAAGGTGATGTGATCGCCTTGTGATTGTCGAATAGGGGTGGCAAAACGGGCCGTGGCCCGCCGGGCCGGCCCGCGCACCCTCCAAAAAATGGCGGGTTGGGTTAGGATTTTGGGCCCACCGCCCACCAAAACCCGCCCCGCTAAAACCTGCCGCCCACCAAAGCCCGCCCCGCCAAAACCCGCCGCCCGCCAAAGCCCGCCCCGCCAAAACCCGCCGCCCGCCAAAGCCCGCCGCACCTACTCGTTCAGCTTGTCTCACCTTAAACCCGCCCTTTTTTAGTTAATTCTAGTAATTCCAATTCTTGATGGTTTTATTTTATACATTTATTTGAGAATATATGCAATATTTTTTGAAGTAAAATTTGTTAAAAAGATGCTTTATAAAAATTGTTCTAAGAAAATAAGGGAAAAATCTAATTGGAATGTAAAAACAAGCCTACTAATCTATTAAAAAATGAAAAAATAAATAAATAAATAAAGTAGGCGGGCAAGCCTGCCGCCCGCCAACCCGCCACCTTGGCGGGGCGAGCTTGATTTTCTTGCCCATTTCTACTTGGCAGGCTTGCCCTCCCCGCCTTTTTTTGCGGGCTTAAGGCGGGGTGGGGCAGGGCGAGGCGGGCGTCCCGTTTTTCCATCCCTATTGTCGAATACAATCCTGTTATCCTTATTGATCACGTAATTGGAGACAACCCCCCTATTTGTTTCGTTCCAAGAGTTTATGCTTATGTAAAGCTCCTTTGGGATGTATGCGTCATTACTTTGACAGGTTTAAGTCCACATAAGCGAATGGAGCATACGGGTAAAAGGCTTGAAATGGGTTGGAAGTCCCATAGGAAGCGATTATTCTTAAGGTTGAGGAGTTCCTTAGAATCCGAATCCATTCGTATGTTAAAGTAAGATGCAAGGATCCG
Source organism: Lathyrus tuberosus (assembly GCA_022829125.1). NCBI lineage: Eukaryota > Viridiplantae > Streptophyta > Magnoliopsida > Fabales > Fabaceae > Lathyrus > Lathyrus tuberosus. Next base: position 8,340,706 of record JALAZF010000264.1, read on the forward strand.
TGACCCATACCGAAAGTCCTAGACGTGGGTGAGGATGGAGAAGGATTCCTTGGTATGGTTTCCTATTAGTGATAGTTTGAGTTGGTGAACTCAAGCAACATGTTTCCATTAGTGTAAGAATTGCGAACTCAAGTCTACTTCCCCTTTTTGTGACTTGAGCTAGTAACTAGTTAGAACCTTGTAGAGCCGAGAGAACCCATAAGATACGGAACCCACTAGGATTATTATCTCACCCCATGTCATTGATTATTTTTTAGGTGGTTCTGATTCGGTGAAGGGTAAGGACAAAGTAGCTTGATGTACTTACTTATCTTATCTTTTTGGATGGCTTTCCATTGCGAAGATGATTATTTTGATATCATTCGATAATGATCTAGTTCTTAGTTTCATTTTAGGCATTTTGTATATATTGTTCCACTTTGAGTTGTTTTGTTTTGGGCATGTAATATGCACAACGTGTCGCTAGAAACTTATGTATTTCAGTACCAAATTTGCAATTATGTATAATATATAAATTCTAGACATATATTATATATGGGTGTTACATCACACTTCTCTAAATAAACGTACACATTGTTTTATTGCTAAATTATTATTACTTCTATATTTGATTAAAAATTAAAAGATTGTTTTATTATCCTTTTTATTTATTTTATTTTATTTAGTTTAAATTATAGTTATTGTCAATTTTTCATAAACACATACTCATTTTTATTTGAAAATCGTCAAATCTCTATTGTTCGAAAATAAAATGACAAAGAGAAAAATCCTAGCGAGATTAAAAAAATAAAATAGTTGAAAGTTTGGTCAATAGAAAAAGAAGAAAGAGTGGTTAAAAAATAAACATATAGTGGTTTCAACTGTTGGTAGAAAATTATTTTAATCAATTTATTTTTAAAAAATAGAATAAAGTATGAATGCTAAAATCACACAAAAAAAAATTTACATCATAGTGCGCTTATAAAAATAATTTTAACAAACTTTCATCAATTTAACTAAAAAAAAGATACTAAATTATGAGAGGTAAACCACCATATTTTACAATTTTTTTATTAAAAAATATTAATCCTATGAAATAAACTAGTTAATAATAATAATCTATTTAATATACATGATAATAAATTAATAAAACAGTAAATATAAATAACACAATATTAAAAAAAATTATATGATAAACAACTTGGTAATCTAATAGTTATGGCAACGATTCCAAAAAAATGTAAACTTTTTTTTTTTACAGGAAAAAAATGTAAACTTATACATATAACTTTAATAGATTTGTCCATAGATCTCATACACCTTTTTTTTATTTACAAGTGATACAAATTGAGATCAAGAATATTCAAGTTAGCTCCTCTTATATTAGGTATGCGTCTTTGTGTGTAAGACGAAAATTTACTTTAAGGTCATCTATATTAAATTAAAATATTTTTTAATTTAAAGAAGTCAATAAAAAAAGTTATAAATTCTTGATATATGTAGTGAGATCCTAAAAGGATCCTAGGGTGGATTTGAGGGATACATGACGAAAAATCTTTGAATCATTGGAGCATTAAAATTGATTTTAACACCTTAAACTTTGTCTTGCACAATAGACATTAGATATTAGTTATCACAGTTCTCTAAATAAATGTACACATTGTATTATTGCAAAATTATTATTACTTATATATTTCTTTAAAAATTAAGAAATTGTTTTATCATCGATTTTATTTATTTTATTTTATTTTATTTTTAAATTTTAGTTGTTGTACATTTCTCACAAACACAAACTCATTTTTTTTAAATCGTCAAATATTTATTGTTTGAAAATAAAATGACAAAGATAAAAAATTAAAGGGAGATTAAGAAAATAAAATAGTTAAAAGTTTTATCAATTGAAAAAAGAAGAAAGATTGGTTCAACAAAGAAACATATAATGGTTTCAAATACCGCTGTAAAACTACTTTTAAAATATTAAATCATTTCATTACATAAAAAATAATAAAGTGTGAATGCTAAAAACCACATTACAAAAAATAAATATTATAGTGGAGTTTTAAAAATACTTTTAACAACTTTTCATTATTTTACCATTATTTTATTAAAAAATATTAATCATATGAAATAAACTAGTTAATTATAATACCCTTTTTAATATACATGATAATGAATTTAAAAAACATAAAATATAAATGACTTGATGTTTTAAATATTACATGATAAACAACTTGGTAATCTAATTGTTATGGCAATGATTCCAAAAAAATTTGAACATATATAGATTACTTTAATATACAAGTCCATTGATCTCATACACCTTTTTTTTTTTTAATTTACAAGTGAAACAAATTGGGATTAAGAATATTCAACTTAGATCTTCCTATACTAGATATGTGTCATTTTGTGTAAGAAGAACATTTACTTTAGTGCCATCTACTTTAAATTAAAATGTTTTATAATTTAAAGAAGTCAACAAAAAATGCTATAAATTCTTGATATTTGTAATGAGCTCCTAAAAGGATCCAAGGGTGGATTCCAGGGAAATGTGAAGAAAAAACTTTAAACCATTGGATCAAAAAAAAGTTGATTTTAACACCTTCAACTTTGTCTTGCACAATAAACACTAGACACTATTTATCACACTTCTCTAAATAAATGTACACATTATTTTAAATCAAAATTATTATTACTTTTATATTTCATTACAAATTTTTTAAAAAAAGTTATTATCCATCCTATTTATTTTATTTTAATTTTTTTAATGTTAGTTGTTGTAAATTTCTCATAAACATATACTCATTTTTTTTATATCATCAAATCTCTATTGTTCAAAAAGAAAATGACAAAGATAAAAAATTAAAGAGAGATTAAGAAATTAAAATATAAAATATAAATGATATAATATTTTAAAATTTACATGAAAAACAACTTTGTAATCTATTAGTTATTTCAACAATTCTGATACATATATCGATTACTTTAATAGATAAGTCCATAGATCTCATACACCTTTTTTTAATTTACAAGTGATAAAAATTGATATTAAGAATATTCATGTTAGATCCTCCTATACTAGGTATGCGTCTTTGTGTGTAAGAAGAAGATTTACTTTAGTGTCGTCTACATTAAATTAAAATGTTTTATAATCAAAAGAAGTCAATACAAAAGCTATAAATTCTTGATATTTGTAATGAGATCCTAAAAGGGTCCAAGGGTGGAATCCAGGGAAACGTGAAGAAAAAACTTTGAACCACGGAGAATAAAAATTTGATTTTAACACCGTCTTCAACTTTGTCTTGTAGAATACACACTTGATACTACTTATTACCTTCTCTAAATAAATGTACACATTGTTTTATTGAAAAATTATTATTAATTATATATTTCATTAAATATTTTAAAAAAATTATTATCAATCCTTTTTATTTATTTATTTTAATCAACAAAGACGTGTATTAATTCAAAGGAACCAAAAGTACAAGGCGATCGCAAGAATCTAGCCCTAAAAAAAGACAAATGAGCCAAAAAAAGGGAAACTAGAACATCATCCACTTAGGAATGTGAGTTCCATCATCTTTGACTACCAGTCAACTAGCCTTGAAAAATATGGCACCAAGCCATCAATCCCAGGCGCCTTCAGATCACCAATGCCATTCAGAACTTTGAGAATTTCTTGTTCACTATCAAGGGCCACTAGATTCTCTCTCTGCTCCTTGCTAAGCTGAGGACCCTCTCTCATGGCCAAAACATCAATATGTTGAACTGTGCTATCAGTGATGCCCATTAATCCTTCACAGTAGTTCAAAACTTTAGTCTCAATGTCATTTTGGGAAGTGGCAATAGTTTTATCATCTTTGTATAAAATTTTCAAATGTTTTGCATTATGTTTGGCCTTGATGGAAGCATGGAAGTAGGAGTTATTTCCATCCCCCAATTTAAGCCAATCAAGCTTATATCTTTGTTTGAGGACTTTCTCCTCCAGCTCATTCCAATTGATGACATCTTCAGTGCATCTTTTGACATCTTCAATTTTGCTAATGTTCATGCTATCATATGTGAGGGACTACTGTGCTGTAAGAAGATATGACCTGACTTTGCTTATGTTTTGTTGAATGTTCAAAATAGGCTTGCTGAGATTCTTCAAGATAGGTTGGAACCTTTTTAATTTCTGCCACAACACATACATAGGTTTGCCAACAATAAGACCATTCCAACTTTTCATGATAGCCATAACCATCCAAGTCCACCACACAATTAAGGAACTTGAAATGAGATTTTCTTAAAACATGTTTTTGCTGCCCCATCAGACAGATGAGAGAATGATAAGAGACACTAGGTGGTAAGATTTGGAGGATTGAATCCAAATATTCTTGAAGCCACTCCATGTTCCCCAAAATCCTATCAATTCTAAAGTAGATAGCCCCTTTAGTTTGCTTGTTCGACCAAGTATAATAGTAACCAACACTATCTTTCTTAAACAGACCAACATTACTCATTATAGTAGTCATGTCTTTATATTCATCCTAAGTCACCAACCTACCACCAATTTTGCCCTTGGTTTTAAGAACATTGTTAAAGTACCCAAGCAAACACCAATAACCTTGTTGATGCCCATGAAGCTTCTCAATGTAATTCCATAAAGCCTTTGTCTGATAAAGCTTGTTAAGAGCATAAATAGCCGTTAGACAATGCATAAACTTACCACTCAAGTCATAAACACCACAATGAATATTTTGGCTAGTGTTACTAATATGTTTAATGTCTACCTTATTGGGATCCCAATGCAACCAAGTCCTAACATTATCATGGTAGTTATAGTTGTCAACATAAGTATTTCTCATAAACACATTCTCATTTTAATTTGAAAATCGTCAAATCTCTATTGTTCGAAAAGAAAATAACAAAGATAAAAAATAAAAGGGAGATTAAGAAAATAAAATAGTTGAAAGTTTTTCCAATAAAAAAAAGAAGAAAGAGTAGTTAAAAAATAAATTTATAGTGATTTCAGTAGCCGGTGTAAAATTATTTTAATATTTTTAATCATTTTATTTATATAAAAAAAAAAAGAGAATAAAGTGTGAATGCTAAAACCACATGCCAAAAAATTAACAATATAGTGTGGTTTTAAAAATACTTTTCACAACTTTTCATCAAATTAACTAAAAAATGATAATAAATTATTAGAGGTAAACCACCATATTTTACAATTTTTTTAATAAAACATATTAATCATATGAAATAAACTAGTTAATAATAAAACCCTATTTAATATACATGATAATAAGTTCATAAAATGTAAAATATAAATGACATAATATTTTAAAATTTACATGATAAACAACTTTGTAATCTGATAGTTATGGCAACGATTCCAAAAAAAAAAAACTTATACATAACTCTTTAATAGACAAGTCCATAGATCTCATACACTTTTATTTATTTATTTACAAGTGATACAATATGAGATTAAGAATATTCAAGTTGGCTTCTCTTATACTAGTTATGCGTCTTTGTGTGTAAGAAGAAAATTTACTTTAGTGTCATCTACATTAAATTAAAATGTTTTTTAATTCAAAGAAGTCAATAATAAAAAAGCTATAAATTCTTGATATTTTTAATGAGATCCTAAAAGGATCCAAGGGTGGAAACAAGGTAAACGTGAAGAAAAAACTTTGAGCCATTTGAGCATAAAAAGTTGATTTTAACACCTTCAAATTTGTCTTGCATAATAGACACTAGAACTTATCACACTTCTCTAAATAAATGAACACATTGTTTTTTTTTTGAAAAATTATTATTACTTCTATATTTCATTAAAATTTAAAAAATTATTTTATTATCCATTCTATTTCTTTATATATATATATATATATATATATATATATATATATATATATATATATATATATATATATATATATATATATTAGTTGTTGTAAATTTCTCATAAACACATACTCGTTCTTATTTGAAAATCGTCATATCTATATTGTTCGAAGAAAAAAAATGACATAGATAAAAAATCAAAGAGAGATAAAGAAAATGAAATAGTTAAAAAAAAAATTTAATTGAAAAAAAAAAGAGTGCCTAAAAAAATAAACATTCAATGGTTTCAAATGTTGATGTAAAATTACTTATAAAATTTTTAACAACTTTTCATCAATTTAAATAAAAAAATATAATAAATTATGAGAGGTAAACCACCATATTTTACAATTTTTTTATTAAAAAATATTAATCATATTAATTAAACTAGTTAATAATAATACCATATTTAATATACGTGACGATAAATTAATAAAATATAAAATATAAATGACATTAATTTTTAAAATTTATATTATAAACAATTTTGTAATATAATGGCAACAATTTCGAAAAAAAATTAAACTTACATAGATTACTTTAACAGACAAGTCCATAGATCTCATACCTTTTTTTTTTAATTTACAAGTGACACAAATTGAGATTAAGAATATTAAAGTTGGATCCTCCTATACTAAATTTGTGTCTTTGTGTGTAAGAAGAACATTTACTTTAGTGTCATCTACTTCAAATTAAAATGTTTTAATATTCAATGAAGTCAATAAAAAAAACCATAAAATCTTAATATTTTGTAATGCGATCCTAAAAGAAGCCAAGAGTGGAATCTAGGGAAACATGCAGAAAAAACATTGAAACATTGGAGCATAAAAAGTTGATTTTAACATCTTGAACTTTGTCTTGCGGAATAAACACTAGATACTACTTATCACACTTACCTAAATAAATGTACACATTTTTTAGTGAATAATTACTATTACTTATATATTTCATTAAAATATTACAAAAACAATATAACCATCCTATTTATTTTATTTTATTCTTTAAATTTTAGGTTTTTGTAAATTTCTCACAAACACATACTCATTTTTATTTGAAAATCGTCAAATCTCTATTGTTCGAAATTAAAATGACAAAGATAAAAAATCAAATAGAGATTAAGAAAATAAAATCCTTGCAAGTATTGTCAATAGGAAAAAAGAAGAAAAAGTGGTTTAAAAAATAAAAGCTATAATGGTTTCAACAGTCGGTGTAAAATTATTTTAATATTTTTAATCATTTTATTTATAAAAAACAAGAGAATAAAGTGTGAATGCTAAAACCATACGACAAAAAATTAAGATTATATGCAGTTTTAAAAATACTTATAACAACTTTTCATCAATTTAACAACTTTTATGAGAGGTAAAACCACCATATTTTACAACTATTTTACTAAAAAATATTAATCATATGATATAAACTAGTTAATAATAATACCCTATGTAATATTCATGAAAATAAATTCATAAAACATTTAATTAAATTATATAATATTTTAAATTTTACATGATAAACAACTTGGTAATCTTACAGTTCTGGCAACGATTCCGACATAATTTAAACTTACATAGATTACTTTAATAGACAAGTCCATTGATTTCATACACCTTTTTTTATTTTACACGTGACACAAATTGAGTTTAAGAATATTCAATTAGATCCTCCTATACTAGATATGCATATTTGTGTGTAAGAAGAACATTTACTTTAGTGTCATCTATTTTAAATTAAAATGTTTTATACTTCAAAGAAGTAAATAAAAAAAGATATAAATTCTTGATATTTATAATGAGATTCTAAAAGGATCCAAGGGTGGAAACTAGGGTAACGTGAAGAAAAACTTTTGAACCATTGGAGCATAAAAAGTTGATTTTAACACTTTCAACTTTGTCTTGCAGAATAGACACTAGATACTACGGATCACACTTCTCTAAATAAATCTACACGTTGTTTTATTGCAAAATTATTATTACTTCTATAATTCATTACAAATTAAAAAATTATTTATCATCCATTTTATTTATTTTATTTATTTATTTTTTAATTTTAGTTGTTGTAAATTTCTCATAAACACATGCTCATTTTTATTTGAAAATCGTCAAATTTCTACTAGTCGAAAAGAAAATGACAAAGATAAAAAAAATCAAAGATTGTTTGAGAAAATAAAATAGTTAAAATTTTTGTCAATTGAAAAAAAGTAAGAGTGGCTAAAAAAGAAACATAAAGAGGTTTCAATAGCCGATGTAAAATTACTTTTAGAATTTTTAATCATTTTATTTATATAAAAGAAAAAGAATAAAGTGTGAATACTAAAACCACACAGAAAAATTAAACATTATAGTGCGGTTTTAAGAATACTTTTAACAACTTTTCGTCAATTTAACTAAAAAATGATTATAAATTATGAAAGGTAGACCACTATATGTTACAATTTTTTTTTATAAATACATATTAATAATATGAAATATACTAGTTAATAATAAAACTATATTTAATATACATGACAATAAAGTAATAAAACGTAAAATATAATTGACATAATATTTTAAAAGTTACATGATAAACAACTTTGTAATCTAATAGTAATAGCAACGATTCCCCAAAATTTTAAACTTATACATAAAACTTTAATAGACAAATCCATAGATCTCATACACCTTTTTTTTTTTTTTAATTTATAAGTGATACAAATTGATATTAAGAATATTCAAGGTTGCTTCTCCAATACTAGATATGCGTCTTTGTGTGTAAGAAGAAAATATACTTTAGTGTCATCTACGTTAAACTAAAATGTTTTTTAATTTAAAGAAGTCATTAAAAAAGTTATAATCTCTTGATATTTCGAATGAGATCCAAAAAGGATCCAAGGGTGGAATCCAGGAAAACGTGAAGAAAAAACTTTGAACCATTGGAGCATAAAAAGTTAATTTTAACACCTTCAACTTTGTCTTGCACAATAGAAACTATATACTATGTATCACGCTTCTTTAAAAAATATACACATTTTTTATTGCAAAATTATTATTACTTCTATATTTCATTAAAATTTCAAAAAACTGTTTTATTATCCATTCTATTTCTTTTTTTTTTATTTATTTTAATTTTAGATGTTGTTAATTTCACATAAACAAATAGTCATTTTTATTTGAAAATCGTCAAATCTCTATTGTTCGAAAATAAAATGACAAAGATAAATACACAAAGCGAGATTAAGAAAATTAAATAGTTAAAAATTTTGCCAATTATAAAAAAAGAAGAAAGAGTGGCTAAAAAAAGAAATATATATTGGTTTCAAATTCCAATGTAAAATTACTTTTAAAATTTTTAATCATTTTATTTATATATAAAAATAATAAAATGTGAATTCTAAAACCACACAGCAAAAAATAAACATTATAGTGCGATTTAAAAAATAATTTAACAACTTTTCATCAATTTAACTAAAAAGCATAATAAATTATGAGAAGTAAAACCAACGTATTTTAAAATATTTTAAAATTTACATGATAAACAACTTTGTAATCTAATAATTATTGAAACGATTCCGAAAAAATGTAAACATACATAGATTATTTTACAAGTGACACAAATTGAAAAAAAAAACAGACAAGTCCATAGATCTCATACAACATATTTTAATTTACAAGTGACACTAATTAAGATTAAGAATATTCAACTTTGATCCTCCTATACTATATATGTGCCTTTGTGTGTAAAAAGAACATTTACTTTAGTGTCATCTCCTTTAAATTAAAATGTTTTATAATTCAAAGAAGTCAATAAAAAAGTTATAAATTCTTGATATTTGTAATGACACTCTCAAAGGATCCAATGGAGTAATCCAAGGAAACGTGAAGAATAAAATTTGAATCATTGGAGCATAAAAAGTTGATTTGAACACCTTCAAATTTGTCTTGCAGAATAGACACTCTATACTACTTATCACACTTCTCTAAATATATGTACAAATAATTTTATTAAAAAACTATTATTACTACTATATTTCATTAATGATTAAAAATATTATTATCAATACTATTTATTTTATTTTATTTTTTTAATTTTGGGTGTTGTAAATTTCTCATAAACATATACTCATTTTTATTTTAAAATCGTCAAATCTCTATTGTTCGAAAAGAAAATGACAAAGATAAAAAATCAAAGAGAGATTATGAAAATAAAATAGTTGAAAATTTTTTCAATAGAAAAAATAGAAGAAAGAGTGGCTAAAAAAAGAAATATATATTGGTTTCAAATTCCAATGTAAAATTACTTTTAAAATTTTTAATCATTTTATTTATATATAAAAAATAATAAAGTGTGAATTCTAAAACCACACGGCAAAAAATAAACATTATAGTGCGATTTAAAAAATATTTTAACAACTTTTCATCAATTTAACTAAAAAACATAATAAATTATGAGAGGTAAAACCAACTTATTATAAAATATTTTAAAATTTACATGATAAACAACTTTGTAATCTAATAATTATTGAAACGATTCCGGAAAAAATGTAAACATACATAGATTATTTTACAAGTGACTCAAATTGAAAAAAAAAAATTAACAGACAAGTCCATAGATCTCATACAACATATTTTAATTTACAAGTGACACAAATTAAGATTAAGAATATTCAACTTTGATCCTCCTATACTAGATATATGCCTTTGTGTGTAAAAAGAACATTTACTTTAGTGTCATCTCCTTTAAATTAAAATGTTTTATAATTCAAAGAAGTCAATAAAAAAGCTATAAATTCTTGATATTTGTAATGAGACTCTCAAAGGATCCAATGGAGTAATCCAAGGAAATGTGAAGAATATAATTTGAACCATTGGAGCATAAAAAGTTGATTTGACCACCTTCAAATTTGTCTTGCAGAATAGACACTCTATATTACTTAGCACACTTCTCTAAATAAATGTACAAATAATTTTATTAAAAAATTATTATTACTACTATATTTCATTAATGATTAAAAATATTATTATCAATACTATTTATTTTATTTTATTTTTTAATTTTAGGTGTTGTAAATTTCTCATAAACATATACTCATTTTTATTTTAAAATCGTCAAATCTCTATTGTTCGAAAAGAAAATGACAAAGATAAAAAATCAAAGAGAGATTAAGAAAATAAAATAGTTGAAAATTTTTTCAATAGAAAAAAAAGAAGAAAGAGTGGATAAAAAAATAAACATATAGTACTTTCAAAAGCAGGTGTAAAATTATTTTAACATTTTTAATCTTTTTATTTATATAAAAAAAAAAGAATAAAGTGTGACTGCCAAAACCACATGGCAAAAAATTAACATTATAGTGCGATTTTAAAAATAGTTTTAACAACTTTTAATCAGTTTAACTAAAAAAAGATGATAAATTATTAGAGGTAAACCACAATATTTTACAATATTGTACAATATTTTATTAAATTATTTTAATCATATGAAATAAACTAGTTAATAATAATACCCTATTTAATATACATGATGATAAATTAATAAAACGTAAAATATAAAGGACATAATATTTTAAAATTTACATGATAAACAACTTTTTAATTAAATAGATATGGCAACAATTCCAAAAAATTTAAATCTATACATATAATTTTAATTTACAATTCCATAGATCTTGTAACAACCCGAAAATTATATATCTATAATAATATCTTATTAGTGTTATTATTTGGTAGTGACACAATCATAAGTGCCTATTGGCATCATTTACATACTTGACCAATTATAAAACAAAATAGACAACAAATGATATAAGATATGGAAAGTGCCAAAAAAACTAAGATCTAAGTACAATATTCGTCATTGTACAAGATACACAGCGGAAAAATCTATAAATTGCATCCCTTAAAACATCAATGCATAACTCTTCATGTATATAAATCTGCAAACAGTACCTAAAAAATAACAACAATAATGGGGTGAGATAATAATCTCAGTGAGTTCCCCTATCCTATGGGTTCATTTGGCTCTACAGGGCTCTAATCAAAACCTAACACATGTTAAAAGAGTGAAAAAGACTTGAGTTCACCAAACCTACAATGTATGGAAACATGTCTCTTGAGTTCATCAACTCACACAATCACTAATTAGAAACCAGTTCAAGGTATCTTTCCCCGGTAAGCCATACGTCTAGAATTATCGACTCAGGTCACAGATCCCTATCTCATACTAGGCATGGCAAGAAAACCCTGGCCCGCTGGGGCCCGCCCGTACCCGACCCAAAATTAACGGGGGAAACCCGATTTGATTGGGTGCGGGTGCGGGTGCGGGTAAAACCCGGTTTGTAATTGCGGGTGCGGGGGCGGGGGGATGCTACTACCCGACCGCCCCCGCCCCCGCCCGGTCTTATAATATTTACTTTAATAGCCATATTTAAATTATTTTATATCACATTTATTCACTTTTGAAGAAGTAATTAAAAATCCTCATTAGTCATTTCTCACCATTCACTCAAACTCACATCTTTAGAAACAAGTTTATTATTAAAATGGTTAAGTTTTTAATAAAATTGTTAATTTTTTATTACTATTTAAAAATTTTTTTTTTTTGCGGGTGGGGGCGGGTGCGGGTGCGGGCAAACCCATTTCTATTGGGGGCGGGTCTGGGTGGTAAATTTTCACCCCCGACTAGGTTTGGGGGCGGGGGCGGGTCTATAACAGGGAGGCGGGTGCGGGTACGGGGCTAGCTAAACCCGCCCCCGACCCGCCCCGTTGCCATGCCTATCTCATACTTTGACATACGCATGGATTTAAGATTCTAAGGGATTCCTCAATCTTAAGAACCGTCGCTTCCTATGGGACTCCAGACCCATTTCAAGCCTTTCACCCGTATGGGACTCTAACCCACTTAAGGTTCCAAGGTTTCCTAGGGACTCAAACCCAGATCAAATTAATGGTACGTACATCCCAGTTCTTACTCTATGTTAGCATTGCAACTTGGGATGGCACAATCAGAGAGTTATTTTCGACTACGTGATTAAATATAACATAACGCGATTGTATTTGACAATCACAAGATGATCACATTCATCGTATCACATAACAACAACACATGTTCCATAAAAAGCATATTATTCATCAATTACATGACTACTTGTCTGTTGTACACACCGCGATACAATCACGTCCAAGCATCACTATCTAATCCATTTTATATCCTAAGTTATCTTACTAAGTCATTGTCCTAGTTATTAATCCTAGGTTTCCTCACTCATCTTCATAAGATTTTAGTCATGTTATTCCACAATTAAACATCCAATCCATATATATCATACACATTAGAATGTCACAATATCATACATGAAACACACTTAATAGCATAACATGTCACAATAATTCTTAGGCATATTCAAGTGGTTATGCACAACAAGTCAACATAATTAACCATAAATAGTTCACATACAACATTAAGGCATATAAATCATTACTATTCTTTACCAAGCATCCTTGGTTATTTTATGGTCTCTCCTCACCATGAAATAGCCCATTGGATCATCTTTCCAATGCTTCAAGTCCCATATCAATCAGATTCTCGATTCATGAATTATGGTGGAAACAAGAACAATAATATTCACATTCACTTCAATTTTATATCTATCCCATCAATAAATGGCTTATATCCATGTTTATACTTCACTATCACATAGAGCATTGAAATATCTTTCCAACACTTTCGATTGTGCCTCACTCTGAGTTACGATTCTCAAGTTATGACCCAAACAGTGCAAAGGGAAAACACAAATGCAGTCAAGCGCGCTAGGCGTCGTTGTAGGGTGCTTATAGCCCCAGAACAGCCCCGAAATGGACTCTAGGCTGAGCTAAGCGCGATACCCTGTGACCCCAACTTCCAAAACATCCAATTTCATGATTTCTACCCCAAATCTCATGATTTTTGCACCCCAAAGCATCAATGAACATGTAGAACAATAAGGTATCAACACCACATCAACTACTATCATGTACTCACATCCAATTCAAACTTGAATGTGTTATCACACAAAACCTAATTTCCCAAAATCATGCATTTTCCCAACCCATGCTAAAACTACCTAGGAACTCGCCTCTAGAGATGAAAATGATGAAGTTTGGTGAAGGAATGATAAATGATGATGACGATGAGATGATGTTTATCCAAGCTTCTCCTTTTTCTTCCTAAGTTCTTCCTTTTCTTCTTCTTTTTCTTTCTCTCTTTATCTTTTCCTCTGTTCTTCTATTCTTATCCACACTTTTCTTTCTTTCTTATCCCCACATAAATATATAACTTATAATATATAGGTAGTGATACAAAATATCTCAATTGATATTTTGTCTTCTAGTACCAATTGACCAATTGAGCATTTATGGGAATATGGGATATTACATTATCCCCCCTTAAATTGAAATTCACCCCCGAATTTCCTCCACTCAACAAATAACCACTTCTCGCATCACCGTCCCAAGTTAACACTTGACTTTGCTTCAGTTCAATCCTTTGACCTACTCTATCTTCCAATGTGTCTTCACTGGCAAATTCCCATATTTCCTCTCGAAACTTCATGGTCTTAACCATATTCTTATTCAAACATTTGATCAACATCTATACTTGATTCTACTTAATTCTTCTGACACACCACTCTGTATCACCTGATCACAACTCTCCCTAAAACCATGACTTCCTTTCCTTGCACTAAGTTACACGAAACATAACCACGACACTTTATCTTAATTTTAATAGTCAATACTTTTAGAACGTCATGGGATCATTTACTGATTCCTTGACTACATGCAATACTGATGACATTTCTCTTATAAATCATTCAACAATTAAGATAACTTTATAATCTATCAATTGATATCCTTATCAATTTCACTTAACTTGGTACTATACATTACGAGTTCAAACCTTGGTGCTTCACTTCTCTCGTACTATTCCAATAAGATACACACTTGGCACTAGATTGTCTTACTTTCATTATTAGGAGTAACTATCTCTCTGATCCCCATAAACTTGATTGAGCTCTTTCATCCATCACCTTCCACTGCTCTACTCTGATTCCAACAGTGGAACACCTGATATTCGTAGTAACTACTGGTTAGCTAATTACATTTATCCTCCAGAGTGCCCACCGCCCAAAACAGTACTAGAACCTTATTGACATACATTAGTAGAATAACTTCCTTATTGACACGCAAAAGTTTAGAATATGACCAACACTCTCCAGTAGACAGATATGCATGAGTCACGCAACTAAAACCATAAAAGTGTACAACCTTCAGATTTACCCTAAGCTCGAAGCAATTTATCCAATTTAGTTTGACATCCTCCAGTTCTGGTTACTATATCCCATATCTAATCCTCTTATAGGGTCCTGATTCATTCAAGGTTTCTACCGACACATGATCTCGACCAATACCAAAATAAAACCATCAAGGAACATCAAATCATAGAGGAGACACCACTTCCAAAGAACATAAGCAATGTATAACGTAATTGTGAGTGTTCATACTACACATAGAGTCACACACAATACTTCGCACACATCTGCAGATAACATTGCACTTCCTATCTAAATTTATTCGTCTTAATAGTCCTATTCCATTTCCCGCAACTCTAGCTCGTGCTCTCTTCCGTACACGGTCCAAGTTACATGCTTAACTTCAAAAATATCTCATTCCCACTCTTTCCTGGAAGGATAACTTACAAAATACTTTCCATAATGTAGGATAGCATTGCATACATCAGGTACCACTCTCATGGGGTCTACCCCCGACGCCATGCATATGGGTGAACTGGCTAGATGTCATACCCTAAATTTGTAACCTAAATAGATTACTAGGTTAACTCACTTAGTTCATCAAGTATAAATATGTGGTTTTTAGCATCGTCATGTAATTAGCTTTTGTTTGATCAATTTTGTGTAATCTTGTAGGTTTCATAGCCTATTGGAAGCATTGGATACTTAAAAGCACACAACAAGACCAAAAGTTACTTTTTGGAAAATTTTGTGTTTTGCAAAGCAGGCTAAGTGCGGTCCTAGCGCGCTTATAGAAGCATGGGCAGTGGCAAAAATGTAGTTTTCACGCTAAGCACACATCCATCGTGTTAAGTGAGCTTTAAGGTGATTTAAGTTTGAATTTCCTGATCGCGCTAAGCTGGCTTCTGATGGGGCTCAGCGCAGTTCCGATTTCTTTGTTAGATACCTTGAAAAACAATTCATCCAAACTTATCCCAAGACCCATTCTAGATCAAAACCATCATGAAGCATCATACAACACCTACAATCATGCTCCTCCAAGTTTATGATTCTCTAACTTAAACAATAACAACATTCAACATATAACCCACAATATCATAGTCACCACGTCATCTAAGAGGTATCAGGAACAAACCACATCAAGCATACAACCTCACTCTCTCATTTGATTCCTTGGTGAGAATCAAGATAATAAACTTTTCATGACCAACAAAAGGTAGTTTCGGAATACTTCGACCATTCACGAATACGAGAAATTCTCCCACTCTTGACAACCACAATAATACCCCTCTTGAAGAACCTTAACATCTTCCACATACTTATTGACTGGGATCCTCTTCCAACCCAATATCCATTGAACACTTCACTACACCAAAACCACTTATTTGAATGGCTCGTAATCGAAAAATCTTATCAATTACCTATAAGACCACCCGGTATAATCCCTTCCAAGATTCAAACTCAGCCTCGTACTCAATCTTGGTTTGACTTCCGTTGTTTACCACAAACGCAACTTCTCAGAACCCCGACTCACTACTCAACAAAGAGTGTGTTACTTCGCATCCATCTCAAAACAAGGAATCAATTTCACATACCTGTGACCATAAATGCTACTATCACATATTTCATAATACCAAGGTATAACTTCTTCCTTTCCACTTCACACTCCCAAAGTCTTTGTATGTGAACAATCATTAATGACTCGCCCTGATCTTAGTCTTAACAAAATCTTAATAATTCCATTGTGCCTTCATCTAAAATACATTATGTTACCACTTTCATATTATAATGTTTACACCATTCTCCACTCTGCATTTGCTTCTCTCCCTATGGTATTTCTCTTAGTTTTCCAATTATAGCACCATCCTACTAGAGTTTCCTTGAATCCAGATTACTTGCTCTATCTCTCAGCACAAACCTCCTTCAACCCATACCACTACAACTTTTGTTACTATATAATGCTTGCTCTCTCTTCGACACAATCTCTTATAAATGATCCTTGGGTAACTCAACATTTCCAAATTGGTCTCTTACTGAATACTGAATTCCTGGCGAACTATCCTGAACCCGATCTCCCTTCCAAGACTGAATACACTTGATTCATCTTCTACTCCTCATTTGGTGCATACATGTTTCGCTTGGAATATATAGTCGTGTCCTCGAGCCTCCTCTCATACCTCACCACTACCTTAGACTCATACAAAGATGTTAAACGTCCTTATCTCTCAAGCTCTCAACCATTTGGAAGGTACCATTCTGAACATACTCATGTTCTTCCGAGATGCCGTAATGACCTTAGAAACTAAAACACTGATAAACTAACTCACTTCTAGACTTTACGTCACACACTCAACAAAACATCCATCCTTCCTCACTATATGGGATTACTTGAAATTTTTGTCCATAGTAGTGGTCAATCTAGTTCTACCACAGGCTCATCCATTTCTCAAACTTAGACAAATTTATCTGATAGAAATCCTTAATTTCTAACTTCTCTAGCACTATAAGATTTCAAACTCAAACACCATCTTGCACTTCCACACGGCCTGACACACAACTCTTACTACAACTTCATCCGAGCTCACCGGTTCTCCTTACTTGCTAACTTTAGCTTAATTATATCCTCAAAGCACAAGTTCCACCAACACTTTGAGGTCCTCGTTGTCACTCAACCATGATCCTACCTACCATGCACATAGCATTAGGTTGATCAGGCCCAATACAATATAATGTGGCATTAAGAATCATGTTGATATTACACACATATAAGGCATGAATAAATTTACTTATGATGTTTCAAGGCTAGGTCGAGAATTAACCTTCTCTGATACCAACTGTAACAACCCGTAAAATATATATCTAGAATAATATCTTACAAGTGTTATTAGTTGGTATTGATACAATCATAAGCGCCTATTGGCATCATTTACATACTTGACCAATTATAAAACAAAATAGACAACAAATGGTACAAGATATGGAAAGTGCCAAAAATAAAAATCTAAGATCTAAGTACAACATTCGTCATTGTACAAGATACACGGCGGAAAACTCCATAAATTGCATCCCTTGAAACATCAATGCACAACTCTTCATGTATACTAAACCTGCAAACAATACCTAAAAAATAACAACAATAATGGAGTGAGACAATAATCTCAATGAGTTCCCCTATCCTATGTGTTCACTCGGCTCTAAAAGGCTCTAATCAAAACCTAACTCAAGTCAAAAGAGTGAAAAGGACTTGAGTTCTCCAAACCTGCAATGTATAGAAACATGTCTCTTGAGTTCATCAACTCACACAATCACTAATCAGAAACTAGTTCAAGGTATCTTTCCCCGGCAAGCCGTACGTCTAGGGTTATTGACTCGGGTCACGGATCCTTATCTTATACTTTGACATATGCATAGATTTCGGATTCTAAGGAACTCCTCAATCTTAATAATCGTCGCTTCTATGGGACTCTAAAACCATTTCAACCCTTTCACCCGTATGGGACTCTAACCCACTTAAGGTACCAGCATTTCCTTGGGACTCAAATCCAGGTCAAATTAATGGTGTGTGCATCCTAATTATTACTTTATGTAAGCATCGCAACTTGGGACAACACAATCAGGGAGTTGTTTCTGACTACATGATTAAATATAACATAATGATCGTATTCGACAACCACAAGGTGATCACATTCACCTTATCACATAACAACACATGTTCCATACAAAGCATATTATTCATCAATTATGTGACTACTTATCCGTTGTACACACCGCGATACAATCACGTCCAAGCATCACTATCTAAACTATTTTATATCCTAAGCTATCTTACTAACTCATTCTCCTAGTTATTAATCCTAGGTTTCCTCACTCATCTTCATAAGATTTTAGTAATGTTATTCTACAATCAAACATCCAATCCATATATATCATACACATTAGCATGTCACAATATCATACATGAAACATACATAATAACA
Organism: Lathyrus tuberosus; assembly: GCA_022829125.1. Lineage (NCBI taxonomy): Eukaryota > Viridiplantae > Streptophyta > Magnoliopsida > Fabales > Fabaceae > Lathyrus > Lathyrus tuberosus. The sequence goes on from JALAZF010000264.1 coordinate 8,359,789, forward strand.
TAACATGTCACAATAATTCATAGGCATATTCAAGTGGTTATGCATAACAAGTCAACATAATCAACAATAAATAGTTCACATACAACATTAAGGCATATGAATCATTATTATCCTTTAAAAAGCATCCTTGGTTAGTTTATGGTCTCTCCTCGCCATGCTATAGCCCATTGGATCATCTTTCCAATGCTTCAAGTCCCATATTAATCGGATTCTCGATTCATGAATTATGGCGGAAAAAAGAACTATAATATTCACATTCACTTCAATTTCATCTCTATTCTATAAATAAAGGGCTTATATCCATGTTTCTAATTCATTATCACATAGAGCATTGAAATAGATTTCCAACGCTTCCGACCGTGCCTCATTCTGAGTTACAGTTCTCAAGTTATGACCCAAATAGTGCAAAGGGAAAAACACAAATGCACTCAAGCGCGCTAAGGGCCGTTGTAGCATGCTTACAGCCCCAGAACAGCCCCAAAATGGACTCCAGGTGATCTAAGTGCTATAGGTTGGGCTAAACGCGATACCATGCGACCCCAACTTCCAAAACACCCAATTTCATTATTTCTACCCCTAAATTTCATGATTTTTGCACCCCCAGAGCATCAATGAACATGTAGAACAAAAAGCACCACATCAACTATTATCATGTACTCACATCTAATTCCAAATTGAACATGTTATCACACAAAACCTAATTTCTCCAAATCATGCATTTTTTCCAACCCATGCTAAAACTACCTAGGAACTCACCTCTAGAGATGAAAATGATGAAGTTTGATGAAGGAATGATGAATGATAAAGATGAGATCATGGTGATTCAAGCTTCTCCTTCTTCTTCCCAAGTTCTTCCTTTACTTCTTCTTTTTCTTTCTCTCTTTCTCTTTTCCTCTTTTCCTCTCTTCTTCTATTTTTATCCACACTTTTCTTTCTTTCTTATCACCATATAAATATATAATATATAATAATATATATTATAATATTAGGTAGTGATACAAAATACATCAATTGATCTTTTGTCTTCTAGTACCAATTGACCAATTATTAATGTTACTAAAAATATCCCCTCTTGTACTTATTATTAATGATACTTCTCTTTTAATAAGGATTGATCCCTTCAGAGTCCATTGGTTACTCTATTGGTCCAATTGACAAACAATTGAGCATTTAAAGGAATATGGGATATTACAGATTTCATACACCTTTTTTTAATTTACAATTGATACAAATGAAGATTAAGAATATTCAAGTTAGCTCCTCCTATACTAGATATATATTATACAGGTTGTTACATTAGCTCCTCCTATACTAGATATGCGACTTTGTGTGTAAGAAGAAAATGTATTGTAGTGTCATCTGCATTAATTTAAAATGTTTTTTAATTCAATAAAGTCAATAAAAAAGTAATAAATTCTTGATATTTGTAATAAGATCCTAAAAGGTTCCGAGGGTGGAATCTAGGGAAACGTGAAGAAAAATCTTTGAACCATTGAAGCGTAAAAAGTTGATTTTAACACCTTCAACTCTGTCTTGCACAATAGACATTAGATACTACTTATCACATTTCTCTAAATAAATGTACACATTGTTTTATTTCAATATTATTAGTATTTCTATATTTCAGTAAAAGTTAAAAGTTTGTTGTATTATCCATTCTATTTTTTTTAATTCTAGTTGTTGTAAATGTCTCATAAACACATATTCATTTTTATTTGAAAATCGTCAAATCTCTATTGCTCGAAAAGAAAATGAGAAAGATGAATAATAAAAGAGAGATTAAGAAAATAAAACAGCTAAATATTTTATCAATTGAAAAAAAAAAGAATAAGAAAGAGTGGTTAAAAAAGAAACATATAGTGGTTTCAAATGCCAATGTAAAATTACTTTTAAAATTTTAAATCATTTTATTTATATAAAAAAAGAATAAAGTTTGAATGCTAAAATCACATGGCAAAAAACTAAACATTATAGCGTGGTTTTGAAAATACTTTTAACAACTTTTCATCAATTTAACTAAAATACCTAATAAATTATGAGAGGTAAAACCACCAAATTTTACAATTATTTTATTAAAAAATATTAATCATATGAAATAAACTAAATAATATTAATACCCTATTTAATACACATGATAATAAATTAATAAAACATAAAATATAAATGACATAATATTTTAAAATTTACATGATAAACAACTTTGTAATCTAATAATTTTGGCAACGTTTCTGAAAAATTTAAACTTACATTGATTACTTTAACTATAATATCCCATATTCCCTTAAATTCTCAATCAGTTGTTAGTAGAGACCAATTGAGCTCCTATGTACTCTAAATATTGTCAGTTAGGACAAATAGACTAAGTAGTGGGCTCTGAAGATATCAATTCTTAATAAAATGAGATTGACCTTTAGTAATATGTACAATATGGGACATTTTGGTAACATTAATAATTGGTCAATTGGTACTAGAAGACAAAATATCAATTGAGATATTTTCTCTCTTTCTATATATATATATATATATATATATATATATATATATATATATATATATATAAGGAAAAACAAGATGTGGATAGGAATAAGTGGAAAGAAGAGAAAACTAGGAAAAGAGAAAGAGAAAGAAAAAAGAGAAGAGAAAAAGAAGGAAAGAAAATGAGGAAGAAGAAGAGAGTCGAAGAAGTAGAAGAAGAAAACTCATGGAAGTCATCATCATTACCATCAATTCATCTAATCTTTTTCATCATCTTCATCTCTAGAGGTGATTTCCTAGTTAGATTAGCCTTGGGTGGGAGAAGTTTATGCGTGGGAAGTTAAGGTTTATGTGTGTTTTCTAATACATGATTTTCTTGTTGATTTACATGCTTCTATGTGCTGCTATTTGACCTCTATATGTTGTTTGAGATTATTTTGTTGTGTTGGAGTTTGTGTTGATGTTATGAGAATATATGAAAGAACAAATTTGTTGATGCTCTTGTGTTCTACATGTTTATTGATGCTTTTGGTGTAAAAATTAGGAGATTTAGGGTCGAAATCGTGTTTCGGGATGTTTCAGAAGTTAAATGTTCTAGTTTTTATGCTTAGCCAAGCCTAGGGGCGCTCAGCATGCTGCAAACGTAGCTTCCAGCACTTGTGTAGCCTAGCCCCACTTTTGGCGCTCATCTCGGCTGACAGTTTTGTGTGTTTTTCCTTTTGCACTGTTTGTGACGTAACATGAATTTCGTAACTCGAAATGAGACGCGGTCAAATGCGTTGGAAAGTTCTTTCAATACTCTATTTGATGGTGAAGTAAAAGCATTATTTTTATGCCAATGATTTATAGGAAATTTTTGTTAAACTATCATGTATGATGTGATGGGATTGAAGTTGATTAAATACCTTATTCCCTCTTTCCACCATAAAACGAGAATGGTAACCCCAAATGATGCGAGAATAGATGTGTTAGGAAGCTAACGTAGAGGACTATGATATAGAGAGAAGTCTCTATGAGTTATTCCACTGTACTTTCCCTTTGAGTCCGGTTAACCCCACCATAGGATGATCTGACAGATGTTTGCCAATTAGCATAAAAGTGGAATAAGATAGATTGAGGCGGATTGTGTAATAGCTTTGAATACGATTATTGCAACATTTTATATTGTCATGGTGCTTTATATATGTTATGAATCATATGAGGATGCATGTTATATGTTGTTGGTTTTGATGCTTGTTTCTATGTATAACATGATTAAAAGTCTATGATGATGAGTGAGGAAACCTATGAGAATAACTAGGTAAATGACTTTGAAAGATAATCTAGGTTATGAAAAATAACTTAGGTTATGATACACAGACACAACGATACCTCGGCGTGCATCACATACAAGTATTCGCTTGATTAAAGAATCAATATGCTTTGTATGGAACATGTGGAACAATTTGTGGATGGGTGGATATAATCACCTAGTATTTAATGAATACCATGAGATTTGGTTTGATATTTGGTGAGGAACCTTTGTTTCGAAAGCCCTATTTGGTGAGGAACCTTTGTTCCGAAAGTCCTATTTGGTGAGGAGCTTTGTTTCAAAAGTCCTATTATTGTTTAGACCTAATCACATATTCGGATGTGATTTGTGCATATACCACTTCAAAGGCTTGTGTAAAGTGGTACTTGGGGATATGGCACCAATGATTCGTGCCTCAATTGGGTTTGAGTCCCAACCATGGCGGACTTAGGGGAAAGGTGGACACCTAACTGGGTTTGAGCCCCACATGGTAAAAGATACTCTAAGTAGGTTCGAGTCTCATACGAGTGACGATCACTTGAACATGGTTTGAGTCTCAAAAAAGGGCTCGATATCCACTGCGAAAGTCAAATCATATGAACATGTTGTTTCTTTTCACGTGTTGTTTGCAGGTTATATAAGAGAAGCTATGTATTGATGTTTCGATGGATTCTGACTATTGTAATCTTCCGTTGTGGATTGTGTGCAATGAAGAGATTACAACTTGACCTTAGTTTTTATTTTTAGGCACTATTGTATGGCATGTGCCATACCTTGTATTTTATTTATGGACATGTATATAATGATGTCGTTATGCACTTGTGTTGTATAAGTACCAATTAATACTACGTATAGTGTATTTTCTTTAAGTATATTATATGGGGTGTTACAAAAACAGACAAGTTCATATATCTCATACACCTTTTTTAATTTACAAGTGACACAAATTGAGATTAAGAATATTCAAGTTAGATCCTCCTATACTAGATAAGTGTCTTTGTGTGTAAGAAGAATATTTACTTTAGTGTTACCTACTTTAACTTAAAATGTTTTATAATTCAAAGAAGTCAATAAAAAATCTATAAATTCTTGATATTTGTAATGAGATCCTAAAATGATCCAAGGGTGGGACCCAGGGAAACGTGAAGAAAAATCTTTGAACCATTGGAGCATAAAAAGTTTATTTTAACTCCTTCAACTTTATATTGCAGAATAGACACTAGATACTACTTATCACAATTCTCTAAATAATTGTACACATTGTTTTATTGAAAAATTATTATTACTTCCATATTTCATTAAAAAATTAAAAAAAATTATTATCAATCCTATTTTTTTATTTTTTTATATTTTTTTAGTTGTTGTAACTTTTTCATTATCACATGCTCATTTTTATTTGTAAATCGCCAAATCTCTATTGTTCGAAAAGAAAATGATAAAGATAAAAAAGTAAAAGAGATATTAAGAAAATAAAATAGTTGAAAATTTTGTCAATGGAAAAAATGAAGAAAGAGTGGTTAAAAAAATAAACATATTGTGGTTTCAATAGCCGATGTAAAATTATTTTAACATTTTAAATCATTTTTTAACTTAAAAAATAGAGAATAAAGTGTGCATGCTAAAACGACATGGCAAATAATTAACATTATAGTGCGGTTTTAAAAATACTTTTAAAAACTTTTCATCAATTTAACTAAAAAAAAATAATAAATTATGACAGGTAAACCATAATATTATACAATTTTTTATTAAAACATATTAATCATATGAAATAAACTATTTAATAATAATCCCAATTTAATATACATGCAAATAAGTTAATAAAACGTAAAATATAAATGACATAATATTTTAAAATTTACATGATAAACAACTTTGTAATCAAATAGTTATGGCAACAATTCCCAAAAAAAATTAACTTATACACATAACTTTAATAGACAACTCCATAGATCTCATACACCTTTTTTTAATTTACAAATTATACAAATTGAGATTAAGAATATTCAAGTTAGCTTCTTCTATACTAGATATGTGTCTTTATGTGTAATAGTAACATTTACTTTAGTGACATCTGCATTAAATTAAAATAATTTTTAATTCAAAGAAGTCAATAAAAAATGCTATAAATTTTTGATATTTGTAATAAGATTCTAATAGGATCCAAGGGTGGAATCCAGGGAAAAGTGAAGAAAAAACATTGAACCATTGGTGCATAAAAAGTCAATTTTAACACCTTCAACTTTGTCTTGCACAATAGACACTAGATATTACTCGTATCATTTCACTAAATAAATATACACATTGTTTTATTACAAAATTATTATTATTTCTATATTTCATTAAAGTTAAAATTTTGTTGTACTATTCATTCTAATCGTAACACCCACGTATAATACATGTCTAGAAATACATATTATACATAGTGTAATACTGGTACTGAAATACATAAGCGCCTATTGGCAACGTTGTACATATTTTTACATGCCCAAAAAGAATTACAACTATGGCACAATATATACAAGGGTGCTTAAAAAAAACTAGGAACTAGATCATTCTCAAAATGATCTCAAAAATAAACATCTACACAATGGAAATGCCATCCAAAATGCCAAGTAAGCAAGGACATCAAGCCATCTTGTCCTTACCCTTCACCTTCTTTGAACTTCCTGAAAATAAACAACAAATTTGAGGTGAGATAATAATCCCAGTGGGTTCCCTATCTTATGGATTCACTCCGCTCTACAAGGTTCAAATAAATTCCTAACTTAAGTCAAAAGGGGAAGAAGACTTAAGTCACGGGAAATTCGCAATATATGGAAACATGCCTATTGAGTTCATCTAACTCAAATAATCACTAATCGGAAACCATACTAAGGTATCTTTCCTCGGCCAACCCTACGTTTAGGATTATCGACACGGGTCACGAATCCTTGTATTATACTTCGAATTACTTGTGAATTTCATATTCCAAGTGATAACAATCCACTTCAAGAATCGTCGCTCCCTATGGGACTCCAAACCCATTTTGAGCCTTTTCCTTGTATGGGACTCTAACCCACTTTGAGGCCCACCTTTTATGGGACTTTAACCCATTTGGTTGAGCGAGGTATTGGTGCGTACATCCCAATTCTTACTTTATATAAGTTTCGCAACTTAGGACGACACAATAAAGGGGTTGCTTTCGACCACGTGACTAGATAGAAACACAACGTAATTATATTTGACAACCACAAGGTGATCACATTCACCCTAATAACATCGTCGTCTAATGTTATTCATATTATCTAAGTCATGTGTCTAATCTTCTTAACCTAATTAGACCACTAGGTTAACTCACTTAGTTCATCATGTATTTCTCCCAATTATTATAGATTCAGTGCATATATATATCATGGCATGTGCTTAGTAGTTGTCATAGTGCATTAAGAAACATCAAGATTCAACATATGAAGCAAACATGCATGAGCCAGTCAATTGGTTAGGGAGGCCCAATCAATTGGTTGAGTTCACGTTTCCATTTTTCAAATAAAAACCAAAGTCCAATCGATTGTATATTGGTGTCAATCAATTGATAGATGAACAATTTCAATTCTTAAAATCAGAAAGCTCATACAATCGATTGCAAGTGGATGCCAATTGATTGGTTTCATAAAGTTTACAACTTCTTCAAAACTAATGAGTCACTAGAATCGATTGGTGTGGAAGAAAACCCAGGACCAATCGATTGGTCCATGTATCTTTTTTAAAAATTTCCTCTACAACTTCCATTTTTCCAACCTGTTCAAACTTGTTTCACTTCCAACAGACAATACACAAAACATACAAGTAAACCCATATCACGGGTTCATCACACAACATATATACGCTTCATAGTTTCTCAAATTCATGAAACATGTAGTCATAACAATAACAACAACATTCAATCATGTGAAACACAACAATCATGGAGAACATAAGTAAATCATTTATTCATGGCAATTCTCATGAATAAGTAGAACACATGTCATACTATCATGAACCTTACTAACTATTCTATGATTCTAACATAAACCCTAACTTCTACAATCATAAATGTCCTAACTAGAACCCACCTTGATGAAGAGATTGTTGAGAAATGTTGAAAAGAGATGATGGATCCAAGATTTTTATGTTCTTCCAAGTTTCTTCTTCTTAAGCTTATTTTCCCAAATTTTTTCTCTATTACTGATAAGGAATGAATGATGCATATAGATATGGTGAGATGAGATGATGGAGTGGAAAATATGTGGACATAAAGAGAGGAAGATTTTTCTGGTTAGAAAAGAATAATGGTGGTAGAAAATATCCCAAGTGATACTACACTTTATTATTTGTTCTACTAGAGTAATTGACTCATTATTAATGTTATCAAAATGTCCCTTCTTATACCAATTAATAAAAGGTAAGTCTCAAAGAATATTAATTAAGTGAATTTGAGTTCACTAGTTACTCTATTTGTCCCAACAGATAACTTTCACAACACATATGAACTCAGTTGATCTCAACTGATATGAATTTGAGTATTTAAGGAAATACGGGGTATTACATCCTCCCCCCTAATTAAAAATTTATCCTCGAATTTAAAGATTACCTTGAAAAGATGAGGGTAATCTTCTCGAACCTTGGACTCAAGCCCCCAAGTAGCATCGCCCGGATGTGATTCATCCCACTGAACTTTAACAAGAGGAATCTACTCTTTCTCAATACTTTAGTTTCTCTTCCCACAACACGACTTGGTTGAGGCTTAAAAGAAATATTTGCTTTTATTTTTACTAAATTTAGAAGAACAAGCTAAAGAGAATCAAAAATGAATTTTTGGAGTTAAGATAAGATACGTGAAAAACATCATGCATCTCAGATAAGGAAGGTGGTAAGGCTAATTTGTAAGCTACTTCACCAATCCTCTTAATAATCTGGTATGGTCCCACGTATCTCGAACTTAACTTTTGTGACTTAAACGGTCCTTTCAATCTAAACCTTGGAGTAACCTTCAAAAATACATGGTCACCTTCCTCAAATTCTAATGGTCTTCTTCTATTATCTGCATAACTCTTTTGACCATCTTACGCTTTATTTAACTTCTCATAAATTATTCTTACCTTTTTCGTAGTCTCTTGAATAATTTCTGGTCCTAAAATCCTTTCTTCACCAACTTTTGTCCAACAAATAAGTGTTCAGCATTTCCGCCCATACAAAGCTCCATAAAGAGCCATTCTGATACTCGCATGGTAACTATTGTTATATGCAAATTCAATCAATGGTAAGAGCTCTTTCCAATTTCCTCCATTTTCAAGCACACAAGCTCTTAACATATCTTCCAAGGTCTGTATTATCCTCACAGTTTGACCATCTGTTTGAGGATGATTAGACGTACTCAAACACAACTTTGATCCCATGGCCTAATGAAATGCTCCCCAAAATCTTGAAGTAAATTTTCGATCTCTATCTGAAACAATACTATTGGGGACACCATGCAACCTCACAATCTCTGAAATAAACAACTGTCCGACATGACTTACCTTGTAAGTAGTTTTCACAGCCAAAAAATGTGTGGACTTAGTTAACCGATCCACAATCACCCATATAGAATCGTAACCGCCTTGCGTACGAGGTAACCCTACTGCAAAGTCCATTGAAATACTATCCCATTTCCACACCTGAATTTCTAAATGTTGCAACAAACCGCCTAACTTTTGGGTTGAATCTTTACCTACTGGCATACCACACATTCAGACACATACTCAGGAATATCCTTTTTCATTCCATGCCACCAATAGTTTTTCTTTAATCTTGATACATCTTTGATGAACCTGGATGTATGGTAAACACGCCTTTATAAGCTTCTTCCAAAAATTTTATTTTCAACTCTGCATCATTCGGGATGTAAATCCTCTGATTAAAAAGAACAACTCCATCCGTAGCTTGAGTGAAACTTGGTTGAATCAACATCTCTCACAACTTCTCATCTAACATTCGCCCTTGCTAGATTTCTTCTCTTAGATTGGAAGTAATATTCAAATTTCCAATCATCACACCATTCTAAGTCCAAGCAAACTGGAGGTCAAGATCCAATAAAGCATACTCTAACATCATCAACTCAGCTTTGTGTATCTCTTTTCCATTTAACGCATTTGCTACTTTATTTGCTTTAAATGGATGGTACTTTAGCTCAAATTCAAAATCCTTCAAGTATTCCATCAATCTCCTTTGTCGCATGTTCAACACCTTCTGAATAAATAGATATTTCAGACACTTATAGTCACTAAACATTTCAAAACTTACTCCATATAGGTAGTGACGCCACACCTTCAAGGTAAAAACAACAGCTGCTAACTCAAGATCATAAGTTAGATAATTTTCTTCATGAGTCTTCAACTGTCGAGAGGCATACGCTACAACCTGTCCACCCTGCATTAACACTCCCCCTAATCCTTTCTTAGAGGCATCACATAATACTTTATAAGGCTTACTAGAATCAAGAATAATTAAAACAGGAGCAATTTTCAACCTTTCCTTTAAAGTCATGAAACTCTATTCATACTTTGAATCCTAACTAAAAGAAATCTTCTTCCGAGTAAGTCGAGTCATTAGTAAAGCCAACTGAGAAAACCCTCTGATGAGCCTTCGATAGTAACCTGCCAATCCTAAGAAACTTCTGACTTTGGAAGCATTCCTCGGTCTTTCTCAATTAATAACCGCCTCGACTTTAGATGGATCCATTACTACTCCTCCTTGTGATATGACATGACCAAGAAACTTAACTTCAGTCATCCAGAATTCACACTTACTTAACTAGCCAAAAAATTGCTTCTCCTGGAGTACTGATAGAACAATCCTTAGATGTTCCCCATGCGCTTGTGGAGTATGAGAATAAATAAGAATGTCGTCAATAAAGATCACCGCAAACTGGTCCAAATAAGGTTAGAATATCCTATTCATATAATCCATGAAAATAGCAGGTGCATTCATCACTCCAAATGACATTACAAGGAATTCATAATGGCCATATCGGGTTCTAAATGAGGTCTTTGGTATATCAGAACTTTTCACTCGGATTTGATGATAGCCCGATCTCAAATCAATCTTCGAGAACACATAGGCTCCCTTCAATTAATCTAACAAATCGTATCCTTGGTAGGGAATACTTGTTCTTAATGGTGACTTTATTCAACTAGCAATAATCAATACATAACTGCATACCACCATCATTATTCTTTACCAGTAACTGTAGCGTCGATTTTTTGGTGACGCGACCACCTACCGCATATTTGGTGCTACTTTCTGATTTTTGTATTTATCCTATGAAGCTTGAAAGAAAGGGGAAGATATCTTAAACTAACCCTGCACGCAAGTGTTTTCTTTAACAAATGCTAAGAGACCGGGGATCCGGGTCTGGTTATACAAAGGGAAGCTATTAACACCCAGAGTATCTATAGTAATCTATAGGAACCTTCTTTTGTATGTAGTTTTTCTATTTGAAATGCTTTCTGCTGTCTATTTGCTATTGATTGGGAAAGTTTCTCTGGGAGAATCAAGAGAATGTTTTTTTTTGTTTTCGGGGTTTTCTATTGTTTTTGGAAAGGTACTGGACCTAAGAGTTTTGATTTGTGTGCTCGCTAAGATTTCGCAATCTTAAGCCTACGTATTCCCGGAAAGAGATCTCGGAAATCAGAGCAATCGAAGTTCCTCCTATTCTATGGGAGGAAAAATTTGGTGTCTTGTTCAAAGCCCAAGATTGAAGCTATCAGAGTATCTGTGTCTTGTTCAAAGCCCAAGATTGAAGCTAAATTTTGATTGAGAGAGAATTTGTCATCTCTAAAGGGAAATATCTCACCTATTTATCACAAAATGTTCGGTAATTGGCTATAAGGGAAATTACTTTAACTGGGATGTTGGGAATCCAGCAATGCCATAATTTCCTTTATAAGAGAGATGTCATGAAGGAAGAAGCTTTAACTCTATGTAGAGCAATGCCACTTTTCCTTACGAGTCTTCCATGCTAAGAGAGGGACATTGGCTTGGATGTGTAGAATCCAGAGGCTTGCCACTTATAGTTGTAAGATGAAAGAGAAATTTTAGCCATGATAAAGGAGGGACTCCAACTTGTATTTTGAATCAATAAGTGTGCCACTTACATCAATTATCTGGAAAAAGGTTTTGATTATTTGTTTTTGAGATGTGATGTATAGAGGAGATATCAACCTACAGAAAGAACTCATGGCCTCATCTAAGGGGATGTTGATTTTTGTGTGCCTTGTTCAAAGCCCAAGGTTGAAGCTTGAAAGAAAAAAATGACTCCTCCGGGGAGTGTTATATCTGTCTTGTACAAAACCCAAGATTGAGGTTGACTGGGGAAATTCTTATATGAAGCCTAAGAGGAAGCTGTCTCCTGTTGAGGATTCTTGAAATCCAGGAGAAGGTCTAAATTGTATTGGGGAATCCAAAAGGAATTTACTCTTGCCGAGAATTAAGGAAGAGTTGAAGTTCCAGATGCCATGAGGCTCGGATTCTTCTAGGGGTTTTGTAGATGGTAAATTAACCCTGGCTGGGACTTTCAAGGTGAAAGTTAAGCCTTGTTGGGGGTCAGGGGAGTTTAGAGGTGAGTTTGAAAACCTTAGAGATTTTTAACTCTGCTGGAGACTAGTGTATTGATAAAATGATCAGGGTTTTATCCTATGCCTTTAGGAAGTCTGAAGGTCTTGGTGTGAAGTCCAAAGAGAGACTATGATAATGAGACGTTCCAAGTATACTTGAATGAAGCCCAAGAGGAGGCTGAGACTACCCAAATCTCTTAAGAAGAGGTAGACTCTGGTGTAGAGAGATCATGGTATGATGCCCAAGAGAAGGTTGTTGGTTCAAGGGATGAAGATCAACCTTCTTTTTTTGTGATAGGATGTTTTGGAATTTTGACTCTCTTGGGGATTGAACTAGTAGGGATGACTAAATTTTATCCTATGCTTTTAGGAAGCCTGTGGGTCCTTGTACTAAGCCCAAGAGGAGGCTGGGGATACTTCTAAGAAGCCTGTTGGTCCTTCTACTAAGCCTAAGAGGGGGCTGGGGATACTTCTAAGAAGCCTGTGGGTCCAAGCCTAAGAAAAGTTCAAGAAAGGTTTCACCGGGAATTAATCCATTCTTTGTTGAACAGTTCTAAGGTTTGAAGAAATTCAAAAGAGGTTTCCTTGGGAATTAATCCTCTCTGGGGAAATGAATTTCTTGTAATATATGTTTCTAAGTTTTGACAGTCTTGAGAAAAGTTTCACCGGGAATAATGCTTTTCTCTGTTCCATATTGAATAAAGCCCAAGAGGAGGCAGACTGTATTGAGGGAAGTTTCCTATGAGGGAACTAGTTATTGACTATGTTAGATGTAACCTCTGGTTTGACCTAAGTGTAGACCTAACTACTGGGGAAACTCTAGATAGATATGCACAAGTATATACAGATAAGTGAATTAATAGGTATATAAACTAGTATGCATTGAATTAAAAAAATTTGGGTCTTATACTCTGAAAAGAGGCCCAAGTGTATTGTGATTGGTTGTATAATTTTAACTTTATGATCGGGGTTGTAAGAAATTGAAGAAAGTTTTGAGAAAACTTTGAGTTTGAATTTGAATTAAAAGAAATTTGTTTAAAAGAAAAGAATGTTTGGGGCTTATAACTCAAAGAGAGGCCTAAGTGGTCTAAGAGCAGTTTCACAGGGAATATTGCTCCTCTTAGTACCAGTTTAAAAAAGACAGATGAATTTGAAAATAGATGTATGGGGCTTACAACTCAAGGATAGGCCCATGGAAGTTGTTTATTGTTTAAAACAAAGTTTATGTACAAGGGATTGGGGCTTATACTCAAGGAGATGCCCAAATGACTTATTTGAAAATAGTGATCGCACTGCGATACCGAAAGACGTTGTGGGACTTATACTATATCAGATGCCCAAAAATTATTTATGTACAAAGAGGAGTGGGTCTTACACTTTACAAAGAGGCCCAAAGTGTTTATTGAAAGAAGAAAAATGGGGCTTATACTCAAGGAGAGGCCCATGGTCTTTATTTGAAAAGCGACGATTGCGCCGCGGTTTTGAAAACCACAGTGGGACTTATACAATGACTGAGGCCGAAATTATTTATATACGAAAAAGAGTGGGTCTTACACTCTACAAAGAGGCCCAAAAAGTTTCAAATGAAATTTGAAAAATTAAAATCAAAGGGAAAACCCTAATTTAAATTTTAAAATGTATTTTTCAAAGAAAAATCAAATAAAAATGATGAAATTTATCAAATATATTCCAAAAAACATGTTATGAATTTTGATAAATATTTGAAAATTGATGTTTTATTCACATGAATGCTTGAAATTCATTTGGTTTTGAAAAATCAAGAGAAAGAATTCTTTTAAAATGTTTAAAAACAATTAAAAAGAAATTCTTTAGAAAAATTCAAAATATATTAAATAAATAATATCTTTTTTATTTTTTGGTGGAATAAAATATTTTAACATATTTGTGAATTTTGAAAAAAATAATTAATAAAAAATGATTAAAAATCAGAGAGAAATTAATTTTTGAAATCAATTAAGAAAATTAAATAAAAATTCAAAAATTCAAATTATTTGAAAAAAGGCGCCAAGAACATCTTCTTCCTCGCTCGTGCCCAGTTTCCCCAAATTTGCAAAACCTCTCATAACTCTCAGATTACTCAATGATTTTGCTTGATTCAAACATCAATCTCACTCGTTTTTTAACAAGGAACAAGATGGTACCATTTAATTTAATTTCTTTTAAGTGTGGAGAGAGTTATCATGTATGAACATAGAAACCCTAGAATTTGCAAAAACTATCATGAAATCCTAAACACGAATAAAACATGGCAATTGATTGAGGGTTATCACTCTATGAACTACCAGAAACAAGTTGGTAACTTGAAAACAAATTTATGATGCATGTAGTATAGAGTTTGAGAGCTTCAGGCTTACTTGTGCAAGAGGAATTCAAATTCAAATGTAGAGGTGTTACAAATGTTGTGTGATGAAGCTTGGAATGGATTGGAAACACCTTAAACTCTTGGTGGTACCTCAACTGCAAATTGGCTCAAGTGTGTTTTGGAGGTTTGTGATTCTGATGTTACAGATGATGGAGAAGTGTTTGGAAAGCTTCTATATGATATATGTGATATGTCTACACTCTTAGTTTTAATAGAATTGCTTCCTATTGAAAAATCTGAATGTTGCTTGAAAAGGAAGCAAATTCTGGTTTTGGAGAGTGAAATGATGGAACACATGAGTTTCTATGTTTTGGTGTGTTTAAACCAGTCACAAATAACCTGTTTTGCAAGGAATAGTGATTGGCGGCTGGATCACCCTATTATCCATTGAACTTTGTCATGTAGCCAAAGTCTCCTCTAGCCATTGACTTGAGATCAGCTTTGCAGGTTTAGGTCTTCTGAACTTTGGATATGTCTTGACTCATTTAGATAACAATGCATCAGTTCATGCCACCTATATGCACCCATTGAATGCCTCATGACAAAATTAAAAGTTTTGGAAATGAATCTTGAATGCCACATGCCTAAGTGATAGAGTTCTTTGACTTGAGAGACTTATGGTTCAGAGTTTGTTGTTTTGATAAGATTCTCTAAGTTTCTAGAAGCATGACAAGGCTTGGGGTATCATAACTTGGCCAATTCAAGCAAAAGGCACAAAATCTGCTTTATGAAAAATCAGTTTTAGGTGCCATGTTCCAAGGGATGTAACTTCTTACTCAAGTTGAATTAGGATGAGTTCTTGTACTTTTTGGAAAGCTTGTATAAGGTACTTCAACTTTTATGTTTACCTTTGGTCTTGATTCATCTTGGATCGTAATGAAAAGTGGCCCCAAAGTTGGTAAAAATACAAGACAGATTCTGTCCAAAAATTTCACTAAGTGTCCAAGTTCAAAAGTTTTGAAACCCTAACTTCATGGCTCTATAACTCAAAATCCAAGCTTTTCTTGGCTCATGGAGAACTGTGGCACTTTTGTAGTATGTAATGAGGGCTTTCATTTGAGCTTTGTGAAATTCTGGTACCAGACGTGTGATGTTAAGGTGCGATGTTACAACAACACACTCTGCAATAATGGACAGAATAAGCAACAGGAAAACACAAGGAATTATTCACCCAGTTCGGTCTAACTACCTACGTCTGGGGGCTACCAAGCCAGGGATGAAATTCACTACTTGTAGATATAATTTACAAACTCAACACACCAGTTGACAATCTCCTAAACTTATACTCTACTAGTGACTTTCTACCTAAGAAACCACTTAGATATGAGAACACTACTCAATCCCCTAAAACACTCAAAGAACAACCTCTTTGAGATCCCTTGATCTTGCTTCCTAGCTTCGATCAATCAACAACTCTCTATTGCTTCACAGCTTCTAGAGAGGACAGAAAATTCAACACCTATTCAAACCTAGAATAGTGTGATTACAAGTACTCTAAACAAACCCTAGACTCTAAGCCTCCAGCTCTTGATCTTCAATCTGTTTTCGGTACCTTCTTCCTTGGTCTTGTGCGCTTTATATAGCTCCTTGAATTTGGATTGGATTTGTCACAATATTTGATCAGATTTGTTAATTAAAAACTGAATCTTTTAAAACAGATTTTATCCCCAAAATCTTTTTAAATCTTCCACCTTTTAATTCTCCAACAAACCTGCAATCAAATCTCCCATGTAACAGAAAATATCTAGCCCAAGATATTCTCATCCAACGAGTCAACACTCTCCACAATTCCAGCTAATACGCGACCCTAATAACAACAAGCCCATGCTGTCATTAGCTTCAGTTCTGCAGGTCTGATGTTACAACATCACCTATGTGACATCAGACATCCACTTCAGCAACTAGCAACCTTAACACAGCCCAGTGTTAAGTGCAATGTTATGACATCAAGCCCATGACATCAAACATAGTTATCCTTCAAAAATTAGTACAGCCCAGTACTAAGACTCAATGCTGCAACATCAACACCATGACATCAGCATTGAACACCTTGTTGTTTTACCAAAATTCCAGCCAATCCAGGAACTTACAATCTCCCCCTTTGGCTAATTTTGGCTAAAACAATCTCTGCATCTTCAGAGACTTCAGCAGCGGAATATCTTCAATATTTTGAACCATTAACTTGCAGCAGTTTGAAAATCTTCATATAGTCTTCATTACTTGATCTGCTGCAGCACCATCTTCATTATTGACAACAGCCAATTGGTGCTCCCCCTCAAAAACTTGAACCAGCATCACAGCTGTTCAGAAGCTCACAATGTGCAACACATCTCCCCCTTGATATCTGCTTTGCTGCACTCTGCACTCTTCAATGCTATGAATTCTTCACTAGCAGCTCCATAACTATGCTGTCTATACTCCCCCTCCACAGCATCAGCACACTTTCCTCTTTTTAACTAGACACCTTTTATTTTTACTCTTTTAGCAGCAACTACTCTTCTCCTCATGGCAATTTATTAACTCTCCCCCTTTTTAGCCATAATTAGGCAAACTTCAATTAAAAGCCCTATTAACTATAGACAGTATACCCTAGCTCTCATTGTTAGCCTCTCAGTTAGTAAATAGGCACAACAAATCATAGAACAAAAATAGGTGCAAAAACAGCACAATATTCAAATTACACAGGCAAGCACATTTAGTGCAAAACAACAAAACAAGAAAACTAAACTACTAACAAACAGCAGATGGAATTCAGTCCTCATCCGAGCTGGTACTCTCACCATCCTCATCACCTTCACCTGACCTGGACTCCTCAATGTCACCATTCCCATCATCTTCTCCCTGTTCCAAGTCTTTGATCATCTGCTCAATCTTCATCTTCCTAACAGTGCTGGTACTGATAACCATATCAAGGTCCTTGCAGGTTAACTTCAGTCCTTCAATCAGCTTTGTTTTTGTAGTGACCTTCTTACCTCCAGAACTTGATGTCACGACAATATCTGGAACATGACTCCCAGAAAACAATTTAGGGTGAAGGGACACGGCTGTCTTCCTTTGGCAAACTATGTCTGAGCTTGTTAAAGTCTCAGGTTGCTGATCTATAATGATTCCACACACCAAAGAAGGGAACGCTATAGGTAATTTGACAGCATTGGTTTCAGCATGTTTAACTACTTGGTTAAAGATGTAGCTTCCAAAGTCGAATTTCACTTTCTTTCCAATTGCATAGATAAACTTTGCAAGACCAACCGCAATTGTTGTTTTATGGTTGGTTGGCACCCAGTTAGCTGCACCAATCCTGTGAAGGATGGCATACTTGATGCTGAGCTTGCTAGTTTTTAGCTTCCCTTTCAAAGGCCAAATCTTCACTTGCCCTGCCGTAATCTCCCTGCAAATCTCGTTATCAGTAGACTCAAGAACACTGCATTCTCCATCATTTCTTCCTAGGTACCTGTTGATGATACTAGGAGAGAAATTAATACCCTTCCCTCTAACAAAGACTTTCATGAAGTCTGTGCTTCTCTTATCAGTAATGCCGACAGGGATGTTTACAACAAACTCTTTGACAAGTCCTTCGTAACATTTAGGAAGCTGTGTCACAGTCTTCTTTAGCCCAGCAGTGTTAATTAATTCCATAATTTCCTCCATACCCAAGGCTTCCTTACCCAGTTCCCTTTCCAGGGCTAGTCTTCTCTGACACACGAACTTCCACATCGATGCACTACTGGCATAGTGGAAGGAGATGTTATCAATTGGAACTTCAGGCACCTTATCAGATATTCTCTTTAGAATAGTTTTCCTGACAGGCGTGATGTCCTGAACATCATCTTCGACATCATAGTCTGACTCAGAATGCTCCACAGCCTTCCTCTTCCTAAGATTTATCTCCACTTTACTCCAAGATTTTGCTGGTCCAACAGCAATGTTCTTCTTCTTATCAACCGATGACTCCTTAGGAGAGGGTTCAACCTCCTTTCCCTTCCTTGTTTTCAACCTCCTGGCAATGCTTGGAACAGCCCTAGCTATTACTTCATCATCTGATAAATCAACTACGTTTATTGCATCAGCATTGTCTTTACCACCAGAAGCAGGGTCAGATGATGTTCTAACATTTTCTTCCACATTTGTTTCCTCAGCCATGTCTTCTCTCTGATCAGCGTCTTTACTAACTTCAGACTCTTCAACAACAGACATGGCAAGTCTATGGAGATTCGTTGCAGCACTTTGCATGTCCTCCTTCTCCTTTTCAGCAGGCATTTGTCTCAGTGGTCTCGATATACTTTTTACAGGAAGACCTTTATCAAGGATCTTGTCAACAATCTGATCAACGCTCTTGTCAACATCCACCCTTTCCTCAACGTTTTGAGACGTGGATGACCTAGGTGCTGCCTTATCATGAAAGAGAACACTAGTAACAACCCTCTTTGTTTCATTATCTTTAAAGATAGTCCCAGCCCTTTTAGAAACAAGTTTAGGAGGCCTAGATTTACCAGATTCGGGGAGCATCACAGAGATGGGTTCCACATTCAAAGCTTCTTCTGTAAACCCTTCTTCTGTGGAAACCCTAGCCATTCCTTTTGCCGACCTTTGACCCGCAGATTTCTTAGACGGAGACGCCATGAATCCTTTGAGATGGGTACGATTGAGTGAAGATTGATTCTTGAAGGCGAAGAAGATGAACCGTTGTGAGAACAGGACTTTGAAAAACCGTGATGTTGTTCCAAAAGAAAATGATGGTCTGAGGTATGGCGCCAGATTTTCTGTGTTTATTACAGACCAATTACTAATTTTCTCCCTCCATAAATACTTTCCTTTAAAAAAATTCACATCAGAACAAACTAACTCTGAGTGCCCTTTCAGCATCCTGATGTCATAATTTGATGTTATAACATCAACCTGAGCATAAATAGTTGAATTTCCTTCAAGAGAAATCCACTGATAGCAGTTATCCTTGGTTCTGGCACCCTTCATAACAATCTGATTATGCTCATCAGAAACCACACACTCATGCTTAGTGTAGTTTACCTTGTACCCTTCATCACACAACTGGCTTATGCTGATCAAATTTGCACTTAAGCCATTGACAAACATAACATTGTCAAGTTCAGGTCTACCATCACCTTGGACTTTCCCAACTCCTGCAACACTACCTTTTCCTCCATTGCCAAACACGACCTCATGAGAGGGGCAAGGCCTAAGATCATCAAACATGGATCTACATCCAGACATGTGCTTGGAACACCCACTGTCAAAATACCATGTATCTTCTTTAAACTCCTTGTCAGCCATGTGAGCCAATAAGCACTTCACCTTCTCCTTAGGTACCCATTGTTTAACAACTTTGGGCCTATCCTCCCTCCATCTGTTTTGAGGCTGAGGGTATCCATGCAACTTGTAGCAAGAGTACTGCATATGTCCAAACCTTCCACAGTAATAACATCTCACCCTTTCATCTCTGAATCTTCTGCCATGATGAGATTGCTTAGGCTGCCATCCATAATGTGGTCTCCTCCTGCCATAACTAACCTGCCTTTTATTATGCTGATATCTTCTTACATAAGAAGGCTGAGAATGCTGTTTTCTGGATTGTCTCCCATGATGGTGAGGCTTTCTTCTTCCGTAGACATAAGGCACATCATGGTTAAATCTAAAGCCATGACTATACCCGTTGACCTGATGTTGAGACATCTGATGTGACATGCCCTGTTTGAACCTAGCAGCTAGCATGCTCTTATGGTATTGTGGGGGCATATACTGACTAGCTCTTTGGGGCTGTTTTCTCTTCTGATAAGGACCAGTCTTCTTCTCAATCCTCTTAGGTTGTGAAACATCAGCTTTCTTAGGAGTAGAATCCTGCACCTTTGGCTGATGTTGAGACAATGGTTGAGACATCTCCACTTTGGTTCCTGAAGTGCTTGCTTCAGTAGATACTTTTCCCTCAACCACAAATCCTAATCCAGTCCTGTCTCCAGCTATCCTTTCCGTCTGAAGAATCTTGTCAAGAGTGTCTGTACCACTGTTCAGCATCCTAACAGACTTGGTCATTTGATCAAGATGAGCTCTTACTAGCACCACTTCATTTTCCAGATCAGCTTTTTCATTCTCAAGCTGAGCAATCTGTTCCTTGTGACACTTGTTCTCTTGACAAATCTCAGCACTTTTAAAACACAGCTCTCTGTAGGTTGAAGCTAGCTCATCATAAGTGACTTCTCCATCACTATCATCATCAGATTCAACAATTCCTGTCAAAGCTGTAACATGCTTTGCTGACTCACTTTCACTTTCACTGTCAGAGTCAGACCAGGAAATTGTCAAGCCTTTATTCTGCTTCTTCAAGAATGTGGGACACTCTTTCTTGACATGTCCATACCCTTCACATTCAAAGCACTGAACACCTTTATCTTGGACAGTCTTCTCTTCACCTTTCTCTTTTGACTTACTGATGTCAGAGGAGATGTTCTTGACATTAGGCCTGTAGTTATAGTTCATCTTCTTGAACACTTTGTTGAATTGCCTTCCCAACATAACTATAGCCTGAGGCAGATCCTCCTGGGACTCATCATCTTTAGCTGCTGCAGGAGTGGAGACTAAGGCTATACTCTTGGGCTTCTTTTCTGGTTCTTCCTCATTCAGCCCAAGTTCAAATGTTTGAAGAGATCCAATAAGCTCATCAACTCTCATCTTGCTGATGTCTTGAGATTCTTCAATGGCTGTTACCTTCATCTTATACTTCTTAGGGAGGGACCTAAGAATCTTTCTCACCAGCTTCTCTTCTGTCATCTTCTCACCAAGAGCGCTGGATGCATTTGACAGCTCAAGCACACTCATGTGGAAGTCATGAATAGTCTCATCTTCCTTCATCTTCAAGCTTTCAAACTTAGATGTTAGAAGCTGAAGTCTAGACATCTTAACTCTAGATGTGCCTTCATGAGTAGCCTTCAAAACATCCCAAGCAGCCTTAGCAGTTTCACATGAGTTGATCAGCCTGAATATGTTCTTGTCAACCCCATTGAAGATAGCATTTAGGGCTTTTGAATTCCCAAGGGCAAGCTCATCTTCTTCCTTGGTCCATTCTTCTTCAGGCTTAGGCTTTGAGGTGCCTTCTTTATCCTTGCCAGCCTCATCTTTCTCACATACCTCTGGAGCTTTCCACTCTTTAATGACAGCCTTCCAAGCTCTGCTGTCTAATGACTTTAAAAAGGTAGTCATTCTAGGCTTCCAATACTCATAGTTTGAGCCATCCAATATAGGGGGTCTGTTGACAAATCCTCCAACCTCTTTGTCAATCTTTCACCAGAAAGTACTTCCCTAGATCTCACCCAGAGACAGACAGGATGCCTGCTCTGATACCAATTGAAATTCTGGTACCAGACGTGTGATGTTAAGGTGCGATGTTACAACAACACACTCTGCAATAATGGACAGAATAAGCAACAGGAAAACACAAGGAATTGTTCACCCAGTTCGGTCTAACTACCTACGTCTGGGGGCTACCAAGCCAGGGATGAAATTCACTACTTGTAGATATAATTTACAGACTCAACACACCAGTTGACAATCTCCTAAACTTATACTCTACTAGTGACTTTCTACCTAAGAAACCACTTAGATATGAGAACACTACTCAATCCCCTAAAACACTCAAAGAACAACCTCTTTGAGATCCCTTGATCTTGCTTCCTAGCTTCGATCAATCAACAACTCTCTATTGCTTCACAGCTTCTAGAGAGGACAGAAAATTCAACACCTATTCAAACCTAGAATAGTGTGATTACAAGTACTCTAAACAAACCCTAGACTCTAAGCCTCTAGCTCTTGATCTTCAATCTATTTTCTGTACCTTCTTCCTTGGTCTTGTGCGCTTTATATAGCTCCTTGAATTTGGATTGGATTTGTCACAATATTTGATCAGATTTGTTAATTAAAAACTGAATCTTTTAAAACAGATTTTATCCCCAAAATCTTTTTAAATCTTCCACCTTTTAATTCTCCAACAAACCTGCAATCAAATCTCCCATGTAACAGAAAATATCTAGCCCAAGATATTCTCATCCAACGAGTCAACACTCTCCACAATTCCAGCTAATACGCGACCCTAATAACAACAAGCCCATGCTGTCATTAGCTTCAGTTCTGCAGGTCTGATGTTACAACATCACCTATGTGACATCAGACATCCATTTCAGCAACTAGCAACCTTAACACAGCCCAGTGTTAAGTGCAATGTTATGACATCAAGCCCATGACATCAAACATAGTTATCCTTCACAACTTAGTACAGCCCAGTACTAAGACTCAATGCTGCAACATCAACACCATGACATCAGCATTGAACACCTTGTTGTTTTACCAAAATTCCAGCCAATCCAGGAACTTACACTTTGTTTGGAAGAAAATGGATGTGTGGTTTGGGAGTTATGACCTTGCAAAGTTGGGAAAAATCATCCTTTTTTCATAACTTAGAGAAATTTTAAGTTTCTTAAGATTACCCCTTTTGTAAGTAACCTCACTTTTCTTTATTTTTCTTGATGGATGAAGATCCAAACCACGAGTTAACATTGTTTTTGACTTAAGGAAGCCATGTTTGTCAAAAAATCTCAAAAGTCAAACTTGGTCTTAGGCACAGTTGACTTTTTATCAGATGAATTTCAAACTTTGTGATCCTTGATGAAATTAAGTCCTTGGGCTAAATTGAACCTAATGGATGTATTACATAGGTGTTTTAGAGTGTCTTGAACCATGCCCCAAGGTTTGGGATCATGTCTTGGTCAAAATTCAAAGGCACGGTTGACTTTTCATCAGAAACCCTAATTTGTGATTCAGATGAATTTGAATCCTTGCATTGCTTATGGATCAAGTTCCTTGAATCAATCCAATCTTACAAATGGGTTAATATGATGTATTTAAGACCCTTAAATCATGTCTTGAGGTCTTGTCTTATGTCTTGCTCCAAAAGTCAACTTAGGGGTGAATTAGGTCAAGAAACCCTATTTCCTAATTTTTGATGAATGCATCCCCTGAGGCCATTTTAAACTTATGATTGGACTCATAAGGTCCCTTTGAGCTTCTTGAATCATGTTTTGAAGTATTGGCTCATGCCCAGTGTAACACCCATACATAACAACATACATCAAAGCATATATATTATACATGAATCCAAGTATTTGGTATTGAAATACCATAAGTTCCTAGTTAACACATTATATACATTAAATGCCCTAAATACAAAGTTCTAAAGTCTACGGCATAACATATACAAGATGTCCTAAAATACACTAAGAACTAGATCAATACAATGATCTCAAAATAAAACGCCATAGCGGAAGCCATGCCATCTCAAAAGCTACGACCCGTAAGGAAAAGTCAAACCACTTTGTCCTTACCCTTCGCCGAACCTGTAGTACCTGTGATGTAAACAAGAACGTGGGGGTGAGATACATCAAATCTCAGTGAGTTCGTTATCTTATAGTCCTCTCGACTTTACAAGGTTCTAACAATTCCTAACTCAAGTCAAAAGGGAAGGGGAATGACTTTGAGCACTCACACACCCTATATGGATCCACAATCGTGAGTCTGTTAACTCACACTAGTACAAAGGTAAGTCCTGAGCCTGTTAACTCAAGAATCTTGCTAATCGATAACCTTTCCAAGGTATCCCCTTTTCCCGTCTGCTTCAACGTCTAGAAGTCGACCCGAGTCATGGATCCTTGTAGTTACTTGGCATACGAAATGGATTCGGGATCATCGGCCTGTTAACCGTGAACCGTCACTTCTCATGGCCTGTTAACCATCACAAGTCTCTTTACCATATAGGTTCCATTCGTACTACACGCGGAATCAAACCTGCCAAGTAATTGTGCATACGTTTCAGAGGAGGAGCTAGAGTCTCATGAAACTACACCGCAAGATAAATGGTTACGATTACGCGATTAAAACCCAAAGCGATTGTATTCGACATTTTCCTAGCCGTTACTAGGTCCCAACATAATTCAATGGTAATATTCTCACTCTACCTATTTCACCTTTTAACATGCATACCTTCTCAAACATGCTGAACAACAAGAGAAAAATAGGTAAAACATAAGCCAATTGTATAATGGGATCACATATAACATATCACATATCACTCATTTGCCTCTAAATAATTTGTCCTACATCATACCCCTAATTTCCCCTTTTTATTGGGTAGAGGGTCGTCGTGGCTTTCTAACGGTACCAAGAACGTCCCGATCCGAGTTACGGATCAAAAGTTATGAAGGAAACAAAATGGGAAAATCTGTCATGTTCGCTAGGCGAACTTCCCAGCGAGCATTCGCTCTAGCCTTCGCTAGGAGAAGCTCCAGGCGAATGAACAAACAGAATAAAACAGACCTAAAGTTCGCTTCGCAAACTCCCTGGCGAAGCAAGGCAGAACCAACCAGCACTGAAAAGGCACAAAGTTCGCTAGGCGAACGTCGTTGGCGAACCTTCGCTAACCTTCGCTGCCGGGTTCGCTAGGCGAACCCTCGAAAGTTTGTTCGATGTGACTCACCCCAGGTTCGCTAGGCGAACCCTGGGAAACCCAACTTCCCAACAGCACTGTTCTTCATAAAAAATCAATAGTTTTTCCATTCAAAACACCTCCAACCCTTAACATAACAATCAAAACACAGTATAATCATAACAACAAGTATTAAACAACATTTATATTGCATTTCATCCGTTAGATTCATGATTTTAGCACAATTACTCATTTTCTCACAATTTCAACCTAATTCTAAAACTCAGGAATTTCTACAACTAAGGTATCTATCTAGAACCCACCTTGAATAGAGGATAATGATGAAGAAGATGAGATGATTTGATGAAGAATGGGTGATGTTCTTGATCTTTCTCTCTTCTAGGTTTTTCTTCCCTTTTTCCTTCCTTTCTCCTTCTTTCTCTCCAACTTCTTTCTATCTTTTTCTTTCTTTTGCTCTTATGTGGAAAATGAGTGGAAAAGAAATGATATAGTAAAATATCATCAATGGTAACACTACTAATTATCCAAAAATCTCTAAAGTTACAAATACTTAAATATCTCAGAGTCAGATAATATTAGTTAGATTTGCTCTGAGCTCAACCGTTACTCTAATTATCTTTGCAGATAATTTCTCAGAGTACACTAGAACTCAGTTGATCACAAATAATATTATCCAGAGTAATAAAAATATGGGGTATTACATCCTCCCCCCCTTAAATAGAAATTCGCCGAAGAATTTAAAATAATTACCTGAAAAGGTGAGGATAGACCTCCCGCATCTCCGATTCCAATTCCCAAGTTGCATCGCTCGGATGCGTCTCATCCCACTGGACCTTAACAAGAAGAATCTCTTTATTCGTTAACACCTTAGTTTCTCCTCCTGTGATATGACTTGGTTGAGGCTCAAACGCTAAATCTGCTTCTATCTCAATTGTATCTGGTAAAATTGATTGAAGAGGATCTGGGACAAATTTTCGAAGCTGAGACACATGAAAAACGTCGTGCGTCTCCGACAGAGAAGGCGGTAAGGCCAATCTATAAGCTACTTCACCAATTCTTTCCAAAATCTGATACGGTCCCACGTATCTCTGACTTAACTTCCGCAACCGAAATGGTCATTTCAACCGCAATCTCGGAGTAACTTTCAAAAACACGTGATCGCCTTCTTTAAATTCTAAAGGTCTTCTACGGTTATCCACATAACTCTTCTGACGATCTTGTGCTTGTTTGACCTTATCACGGATCATCCTAATCTTCTCCGTAGTTTCGTGAATAATCTCGGGTCCCAACATTCTATCTTCACCAACTTCTGCCCAACACAAAGGTGTCCTACACTTCCTTCCATATAATGCCTCATAAGGTGCCATACCAATACTTGCATGATAATTGTTATTATAAGAGAACTCAATCAACGGCAAAAGTTCTATCCAATTTCCTCCACTTTCAAGTACATAAGCTCTCAACATATCTTCCATTATTTGTATTGTTCGTTCCGTCTGACCATCCGTTTGCGGATGATTCGACGTACTCAAACACAACTTCGTTCCCATAGCTTGTTGAAAAGCTCTCCAAAATCTCGAAGTAAACTTTGGATTTCTATCCGAAATGATACTAGTAGGAATACCATGCAATCTCACTATCTCCGAAATGAACAACCTTGCGAGATGACTCGCCTTGTAGGTAGTCTTCACAGCTAAGAAATGCACGGATTTCGTTAACTGATCCACAATTACCCAAATCGAATCATAACCACCCTAAGTACGGGGTAGTCCAATGGCGAAGTCCATAGAAATACTATTCCATTTCCATACTGGAATTTCTAAAGGTTGCAACAAGCCACCCGATCTTTGGTGTTCAATCTTTACTTGTTGGCACACTGCACATTCCGACACATACACCGCAATATCCTTTTTCATCCCGGACCACCAATAGTCCCTCTTTAGATCTTGATACATCTTTGAAGACCCCGGATGTATAGTAAAAGCACCCTTATGCGCCTCTTCCAAAATCCTCCTTTTTAACTCTGTGTTATCCGGAACACAAATCCTTTGGTTAAACAAAATAATTCCGTCGGTAGCTCGCACAAAACCCGGTTTTGCTAACACTTCTTGTAACTTCTCATCTAACCCTTGCTCTTGTTGGATTTCTTCCCAAAGAGTAGAATTGATATTCAAATTTCCCATAATCACACCATTAGGAGTCCAAACAAATTGAAGATTTAGATCTCAAAATTTTTCCAATAAAGTATACTCTAGCATCATCAACTCAGCATTATGCAACACCTTCCTACTCAATGCATCCGCCACCTTATTCACTTTACCCGGATGGTATTTTAGCTCCAAGTCATAATCCTTCAAATACTCCATCCACCTCCTTTGACGCATGTTCAACTCTTTCTGATCAAAGAGGTACTTTAAGCTCTTGTGGCCGCTAAACATCTCAAAACGGACACCATACAAATAGTGACGCCACACCTTCAAAGTAAATACAACTGCCGCCAATTCTAAATCATACGTTGGATAATTCTCTTCATGGACTTTCAACTGTCGAGAAGCATAAGCCACCACATGTCCATCTTGCATTAACACACCTCCTAATCCCATCTTCGATGCATCACAATATACCTCATACGGCTTGCTAGGATCAGGAATAACCAAAACAGGAGCGGTTGTCAATCTTTCCTTCAAACTCATAAAACTTCTTTCACAAGCCGAATCCCACTCGTACGAACAATCCTTTCGAGTAAGTCTCGTCATTGGTAAAGCCAATTGAGAAAAGCCTTTGATAAACCTTCTGTAATACCCTGCCAATCCCAAGAAACTTCTAACTTCAGAAACATTCTTCGGTCTCTCCCAATTAATCACTGCTTCAACTTTTGATGGATCAACCGCTACACCTCCCTGAGATATGACATGTCCAAGAAAATTAACCTCCGACATCCAAAACTCACACTTACTTAGCTTGGCAAAAAGTTGTCTCTCTTATAAGATAGATAAAACGATTCTTAGGTGTTCTCCGTGCTCTTGAGGATCACGAGAATAGATAAGAATGTCATCAATGAAAATTACTACAAATTGGTCCAAATAAGGTTGAAATATCCGATTCATATAATCCATGAAAACTGTCGGAGCATTCGTCACACCGAAAGGCATCACCAAAAATTCATAATGACCATAACGGGTTCTAAACGCACTCTTTGGTACATCTGAACTCTTCACGCGAATCTGATGATAACCCGACCGTAAATCAATCTTCGAGAACACACAGGCTCCTTTCAATTGATCTAACAGGCCGTCTATCCTTGATAATGGGTATTTATTCTTGATGGTGACCTTATTCAATTGACGGTAATCGATACACAACCGCATTCCACCATCCTTTTTCTTTACCAACAACACTGGAGCTCCCCAGGGCGAAACACTTGGTCGAACAAAATGCTTAGCCATCAACTCTTCCAATTGATCCTTTAATTCTTTTAATTCAAGTGGTGCCATCCAATATGGAGAAACGGATATTGGAGCCGTTCCCGGTATCAGGTCAATAGAGAATTCCACTTCCCGCTCCGGAGGAAGAGAAGTGATATCCTCGGGGAAAACTTTAGGAAACTCACAAACTACCGGAATGCTCAAAACTTGAAGGTTACTACTCTCCTCCTTAGTAAGAATCAAAAGAACGGATTTTTCCTCCTCAAACAAGAAATTTATCATTCCAACCGTACCTTCTAAATAGTAGTCAACACATCCTTCGGGGTAACCTCTACGGATGGAATAATGATTAGTTTTTCTTCACACCCGATAAATACCGAATTAGCTGAAAGCCAGTCCATTCCTAGAACAACATCCACTTTCTTAAGCGGTAAGCAAATCAGATCAATCTGGAAAACTCTTCCATCCACAGATAAAACACAATTTTCACACATTAAAGGTGTTTCAAGCATCTCATCCATGGCGGTAGTGACCACCATGGGTGGAGACAAAGGAACTGCTTGCAACCCAAGCCGCTTTACACATTGCATCGATACAAAAGAGTGTGTGGCTCCACAATCAAATAAAACAAAGCAAGGATTTCCATTCACAAAACACGTACCAGCAATCAAAGAGTTGTCACCCTTTGCTGTCCTCGCATCCAAGGTATATACTCGGCCGATATTCCTCCCTTGTGTCTGATTCCTCCTCTGAGGACAATCCCTTGATACATGGCCCACCTTATTACACTGATAACACCTTATTCCCTCCAAACTGCACCTACCATGATGATTCTTTCCACAAGTACGGCATACAGGAGGTGCACTAGTCCTGGAACTCTGAACTTGTTTCCCTTTAAACATTTGTTGTCTCGGTCTAAATTGTTGATTCAACCTCCCTCGGTCACTTTGATTCACCCTACTCAACTCTCCTTTTGCTTGTACTTTCTTTAAGCTATGCTCTGCCACATAACACTGTCGTAACAATTCAGCATAGTTAGTGAATTCCCTCTGCGACACGCTATGCCAAATTTCGTCCCTCAAACCAAAAAGAAACTGATCAATCTTCCACCTCTCATCCGGAGCATACATAGCCTGCCTAGAATAAGCAGCCATAACCTCAAACTTTTCTGCATAAGAAACCACGGCCAAGTTGCCTTGTCTCAACTATTGAAACTCGAATTCCTTCTGAGACCTTAAAGAACTTGGAAAATACTTCTCCATAAAATTTATCTTAAACTGCTCCCATACTTTCGGTACCTCTTGAATTGTCATTAAGGCCGAAGCACTCTCCCACCACCTCATTGCAGGACCCTTCAACAAGTGAGAAGCAAAAACAACCTTATTTTCCTCACTGCACTGAACTATCAAGAAAATCCGCTCCATACCGAATATCCATTCATGAGCCTTTACTGGATCTAATCCTCCCTGAAACTCCGGAGGGTTCATACGAATGAAATCCCTAAAGGTTCCCCCTATAGCTTCGGGAACAGCCACTGGAGGATGCACGCCACCAGCCATTTGTTGTACCATTTGTTGCACAAACTGATTCTGCTGTTGCTGCATCTGCTGCATGAATTGATACAAAGGGGCATTCCCTTCGTCCCCTGGCAGATTTGTCCCTACTGGAGTAGTTCTTGGTCTACCACAGTTGTTTCTGCGCCCGTCGGCCATGTTCCTAAATGTCATACAGATAGGATTAAGTTGATCAGGCTCAATACCATAAATATAACACGTAAGACAAATGGCGACACAACGCATATGAAACAGAAAGAAATACTTATACTATTTCATGGCTAGGTCGAGGATACGACCTGCTCTGATACCAACTGTAACACCCATACATAACAACATACATCAAAGCATATATATTATACATGAATCCAAGTATTTGGTACTGAAATACCATAAGTTCCTAGTTAACACATTATATACATTAAATGCCCTAAATACAAAGTTCTAAAGTCTATGGCATAACATATACAAGATGTCCCAAAATACACTAAGAACTAGATCAATACAATGATCTCAAAATAAAATGCCATAGCGGAAGCCATGCCATCTCAAAAGCTACGACCCGTAAGGAAAAGTCAAACCACTTTGTCCTTACCCTTCGCCGAACCTGTAGTACCTGTGATGTAAACAACAACGTGGGGTGAGATACATCAAATCTCAGTGAGTTCGATATCTTATAGTCCTCTTGGCTTTACAAGGTTCTAACAATTCCTAACTCAAGTCAAAAGGGAAGGGGAATGACTTTGAGCACTCACACACCCTATATGGATCCACAATCGTGAGTCTGTTAACTCACACTAGTACAAAGGTAAGTCCTGAGCCTGTTAACTCAAGAATCTCGTTAATCGATAACCTTTCCAAGGTATCCCCTTTTCCCGTCTGCTTCTACGTCTAGAAGTCAACCCGAGTCATGGATCCTTGTAGTTACTTGGCATACGAAATGGATTCAGGATCATCGGCCTGTTAACCGTGAACCGTCACTTCTCATGGCCTGTTAACCATCATAAGTCTCTTTACCATATAGGTTCCATTCGTACTACACGCGGGAATCAAACCTTCCAAGTAATTGTGCATACGTTTCAGAGGAGGAGCTCGAGTCTCATGAAACTACACCGCAAGATAAATGGTTACGATTATGCGATTAAAACCCAAAGCGATTGTATTCAACATTTTCCTAGCCGTTACTAGGTTCCAACATAATTCAATGGTAATATTCTCACTCTACCTATTTCACCTTTTAACATGCATACCTTCTCAAACATGCTGAACAACAAGAGAAAAATAGGTAAAACATAAGCCAATTGTATAATGGGATCACATAAATAACATATCACATATCATTCATTTGCCTCTAAATAATTTGTCCTACATCATACCCCTAATTTCCCCTTTTTATTGAGTAGAGGGTCGTCGTGGCTTTCTAACGGTACCAAGAACGTCCCGATCCGAGTTACGGATCAAAAGTTATGAAGGAAACAAAATGGGAAAATCTGTCATGTTCGCTAGGCGAACTTCCCAGCGAGCATTCGCTCCAGCCTTTGCTAGGCGAAGCTTCAGGAGAATGAACAAACAGAACAAAACAAACCTAAAGTTCGCTTCGCAAACTCCCTGGCGAACATTCGCCTCGCCCTTCGCTTCACGAACACCCTGGCGAAGCAAGGCAGAACCAACCAGCACTGAAAAGGCACAAAGTTCGCTAGGCGAACGTCGTTGGCGAACCTTCGCTAACCTTCACTTCCGGGTTCGCTAGGCGAACCCTCGAAAGTTTGTTCGCTGTGACTCGCCCCAGGTTCGCTAGGCGAACCCTGGGAAACCCAACTTCCCAACAACGTTGTTCTTCATCAAAAATCAATAGTTTTTCCATTCAAAACACCTCCAACCCTTAACATAACAATCAAAACACAGTATAATCATAACAACAAGTATTAAACAACATTTATATTGCATTTCATCTGTTAGATTCATGATTTTAGCACAATTACTCATTTTCTCACAATTTCAACCTAACTCTAAAACTCATGAATTTCTACAACTAAGGTATCTATCTAGAACCCACCTTGAATAGAGGATGATGATGAAGAAGATGAGATGATTTGATGAAGAATGGGTGATGTTCTTGATCTTTCTCTCTTCTAGGTTTTTCTTCCCTTTTTCCTTCCTTTTTCCTTCTTTCTCTCCAACTTCTTTCTATCTTTTTCTTTCTTTTGCTCTTATGTGGAAAATGAGTGGAAAAGAAATGATATAGTAAAATATCATCAATGGTAACACTACTAATTATCCAAAAATCTCTAAAGTTCCAAATACTTAAATATCTCAGAGTCAGATAATATTAGTTAGATTTGCTCTGAGCTCAACCGTTACTCTAATTATCTTTGCAGATAATTTCTCAAAGTACACTGGAACTCAGTTGATCACAAATAATATTATCCAGAGTAATAAAAATATGGGGTATTACACCCAGATGAGAATTTCCCTTTGGAGGCCTAGGTCGACCAAAACCCTAATTTGGTGACACTGATGATCTTGAGGCTTGATCAACTGGAAATGTTGCATCCTTGTGCTTAATTCTTGATATGGGAAATCTCTTGATCCTTCATGGATGTTTGAGAGGTTGGAAAAGTTGAAGATCAAGTCAATTCTTGATTGATCTTTTGTCTGAGTGCTCTGAGAGGGCTCAAAATCCTTACTTCTTGATTGAGTTGAATGCTCAACAATCTTTGAGGGGATTTGGTGAGGCATAAAGGTACATCCATATTGTGGTGATGATTTGCACAATGATGTGGAATTTTATGGTCAAAATTTAGGGTATGACAGATGCCCATATTTAATCTTCTTGGACCTGAAGGTGTGAATGGCGAAGACGTTCAGACATTCAAGGTAAAAGAGGATTAAATATCGGAATACCCAAAATTTTGATTGTGGTTGTGAATGGTAGCTATTTGCCCATCCATCTTCTATTTTTTTTGCTAAGTAATGTTACTTAGAAAAAGAGTAAAAAATCCCCCTCGATCCTGGTCTTCAGCCACGAAACTGGTCTTAGTTTTCTTTGAAATAAACCTCCCCTCGATCCTGGTCTTTAGCCACGTAACTGGTCTCAGTTTTCTTTTGAAATAAACCTCCACTCGATCCTGGTCTTCAGCCACGGAACTGGTATCAGTTTTCTTTTGAAATAAACCTCCCCTCGATCCTGGTCTTCAGCCACGAAACTGGTCTTAGTTTTCTTTGAAATAAAACTCCCCTCGATCCTGGTCTTCAGCCACGGAACTGGTATCAGTTTTCTTTTGAAATATACCTCCCCTCAATCCTGGTCTTCAGCCACAGAACTGGTCTCAGTTTTCTTTTGGAATAAACCTCCTCTCGATCCTGGTCTTCAGTCACGGAACTGGTCTCAGTTTTCTTTTTGTCGAGTTCTTTTCTTGACAAGGAATGTTAACCGTGATGGTTTTCATCGAACTTCTCGCCGAGTTTTACTGGGGAGATGCCATTCGATGGAAAAAGATTTGATGTCAGACTTGCTGGGGAGAACCATTTGTCTGAACTGCAGAGGTGTACAAACTTCTCTGTGGGAGATGCCATTTGTCGACCTACTGGGGAAAACAAGTCTCTTGAGAGATCGCTTTTTGCTTAGTGTTTGATAAAGACTTCTTTGGAGGTTATGACGTCCAAGATTTTTTTCGTTGAGAAGCTTCCGTTAGGGATTTTCTTTAATCCGGGAAGGCAAAATATCATCTTCAATGGCGAAGAGTGAAGTTCCAAAGGTGTACATCTAAATGCCTTCTAGTTTTTTTTTCATTTCTTTTCAGAGGTTCAAGTTATCAAAGTGGCCAAGGACCGATTTCAATCCAAGAACGAACTGGAGAGAGATTGTTTAGACGATACTTTTCCCGACGAGGAAAGAATGCAAACTGGGATTTTATCCTATCCAAGGGTGGAAAGGAAAACCGACGACTCTAATAGAGAGAGGACATTTATCACTAGGGGATAAACGTGACCAAAGCGATTGAAATATGATATGCAATATGAATATGAATATGAATCAATCATGCAGGATGTATGTATGAAATGCTGTTGCTGACAAAACTGACATGACATATGGGCTGATGATAAGTTTAACACTGGATACTCGGCCACTCTGGGAGATGGGGGTACCTTTGGAGATTTTGAAAGTAGTATCTTTGTTTGGGAACAGGAATTCCTGTGTTCGTTCTGGATTTTGGGGGTACAAACTTGCTAGGGATAGAAATCCGTTCTTGTTTTTCAGGGGTAGACCCCACTGTGGAGAAAAAACCAATCATTGGTTCTTAGAGGGGTAAGAACTCTACCGGGTGTGATAGATGGGTCATTCTATCTGAAGTAATTGATCCTTTATTCAGGGTGTACTGATTACAAGGAGTATTTTGATTCTGCATTTTTTAGGTTTGATCACTTCCGGAGAAGCTGTTGATATTCCCTTTGGTGCTCAGTAATCAAAAATAAATTTCCATCTTTATTTTAAAAGCAGAAGTAAAATTTTGAAAGCTCCATTTTTAAAACAAAAGTAAATTCGTTTTTGTTTCAAGAATGTTAATCATATAAACATGTCATTTCGCAAAGCAGAATGAATGAGATTTGCAAACAAAAGCACATGGGCTCAAATTTTCATTGATATAATGGTAATCAGCCAAACGCATGATCCCAGGGAGCATTACAACGTTTAGAAAATGGTAATTTAAAGGGAAATGGGCTACATTGAAACATGACGACCACTATCCTTCCACCAACTTTGAATTTTGGATATTTTTGAGCTTCTGCCGAAGATGACCTTAATTGAAGTTTTCCTGACGGATGACGTTGCCGTTGAGGAGTCAATCTCGTCGGATGTAGTTACTTGCCATGAATCCCTAACTTTTGCCTAGATCGCCCTTTCAGGTTTTCAATCCACCAGGATGATCATTGTTTATGTCCCTAACTTTTGCCTAGATTGCCCTTTTCAGGTTTTCAATCTACCGAGACATTTTTTTCATTTAGCCGAAGTATTTCTTTACTACATCAACATTTGTGGGGTAGGTGAACTCCTCTCCATCCATGGTTGCGAGTCTCAAGGCACCGCCTGAGAATGGCTTCTTAACAACATAAGGGTCATCGTAATTCAGAGTCCATTTTCTCCTGGAATAAGTGAGAAATGGTTGTATTTTCTTGAGTACGAGGTCTCCTTCTCTGAAGACACGAGGTCGGACCTTTTTGTCAAACGCTTTCTTCATTCTCTATTGATATAAATGACTGTGGCATAAAGCCGTCATCCTTTTTTCTTCGATTAGGTTCAGTTCATCATATCTGCTTTGACACCATTTAACTTCTGTTAACTTGGCTTCCATCAATACTCTCATTGACGGGATCTCTACTTCTATGGGGAGCACTGCTTCCATGCCATATACTAGAGAGAAAGGGGTCGCCCCCATTAAAGTGCGGACAGATGTGCGATAACCGTGAAGAGCAAAGGTTAGCATCTCATGCCAATCTTTGTAGGTTACAACCATCTTCTGATTGATTTTCTTAATGTTCTTATTAGCTTCTTCTACCGCTCCATTCATTTTAGGACGGTAGGGAGATGAATTATGGTGTTCAATCTTGAACTCAACACACAATTCTTTCATCATTTTGTTGTTCAGGTTAGATCCATTATCAGTAATGATCTGGCTTGGAACACCATAACGACAGATGAGATTGTTCTTGATAAATCGAACCACCACTTGTCGGGTCACATTGGTGTATGATACTGCTTCGACCCACTTGGTGAAGTAATCAATGGCTACTAGGATGAATCGATGTCCGTTCGAAGCTTTGGGTTCAATCATGCCAATCATGTTGATTCATATAGAAAAAGGCCATGGAGAAGAAAGAACTTTGAGATGCGTTGGTAGTACATGGATTTTGTCGGCGTATACCTGACACTTGTGACATTTCCTCAAGTACTTGTAGAAATTAGATTCTATTGTTAGCCAATAATATCCTGCTCTCAGAATTTTCCTTGCCATTGTGTGTCCATTGGTATGAGTGCCAAAGGATCCTTCGTGAATCTCTTTCATCGGCATGTTTGCTTCATGTCTGTCTACGCATCTGATCAAAACCATGTCGAAGTTTCTCTTGTAGAGTATATCATTATTCAGGAAGAAGTTGCCAGCCAGTCTTCTGAGAGTCTTCCTATCTTTTCTTGTTGCCCCAGGCGGGTATTCCTGTCTTTGAAGGAAACACCTGATATCGTGATACCATGGTTTGTCATCTATGACTGCTTCAATCGCAAAGATATAAGCAGGCCTATCAAGGCGCATTATGTCGATCTTGGGTACATCGTTCCATCGACTCACACTAATCATGGAGGATAGAGTAGCCAATGTATCAGTCATGTGGTTTTTTTCACGAGGAATATGATGAAACTAAATTTTGTTGAAGAATGGCAACAACCTTCTTGCGTAATCTTTGTAAGGAATCAGTCCAGTTGATATGTATTCCACTCTCCTTTAATCTGATTTATAACCAGGGCTGAGTCCCCAAACACATACAAGTTCTTTATCCTTAAGTCGATAGCTTATTCGAGACCCATGATACAAGCTTCGTATTCAGCCTCATTGTTTGTACATTTGAATGCCAATCTGGGAGTGAAAGGAATATGGGTACCCTGAGGTGTTATAATGATTGCCCCAATTCCATTTCCATAAATGTTGACAGCTCCGTCGAATATTAGTCCTCATCGGGAACCTGGCTCTGGCCCTTCGCTTGGTAGTGGTTCATCGCAATCTTTCATTTTTTGGTACCTGACATCTTCATTCGGGAAGTCAAATTTGACTAGTTCCTGATCGTCAATCGGTTGATGAGCCAAATGATCGGCTAAAATACTTCCTTTGACAGCTTTTTGTGCATGATACTCGATGTCGTATTCTGATAACAACATCTGCCAGCGGGCAATCCTTCTTGTGAGAGCAGGCTTTTCAAAGACGTATTTGATCGGATCCATTTCGGAGATTAACCAAGTAGTGTGACAAATCATATACTGGTAAAGACGTTTGGCTGCCCAAGCCAGAGCGCATCAAGTTTTCTCAAGCATAGTGTATCGAGTTTCACAGTCCGTGAACTTCTTGCTTAAGTAATAAATGGCTGACTCTTTTCTTTTTGTCTCGTATTGTTGGCCAAGTACACAGCCTATGGAGTCTTCCAAGACTGTTAAGTAGATGATCAGTGGTCTTCCTTCCACTGGGGAAGACAGAATCGGTGGATTCAACAGATATTCTTTGATGCTGTCGAAAGCCTTTTGGCAGTCTTTTATCCATAAACAACATTGGTTCTTTCTGAGTAGCTTGAAAATTGGCGCACATGTCGTGGTCATGAGTGATATGAATCTTGAGATGTAATTGAGACGTCCCAAAAATTCTCTTACTTGCTTTTCAGTCTTTGGAGAAGGCATTTCTTGAATGGCCTTAACTTTGTCGGGATCAACCTCAATTCCCTTTTGGCTGACGATGAATCCCAAAAGCTTTCCTGAGCGTACACCGAATGTACATTTGTTGGGATTCAAGCGGAGTTTTTATTTTCTCAGACGCTCGAATAACTTTGATAGGTGCTTCACATGTTCTTCTTCTATTTTAGATTTGGCAATCATGTCATCGACGTACACTTCAATCTCTTTGTGCATCATGTCGTGAAACAGAGTTGTCATGCCCCTTTGATAAGTTGCCCCTACGTTCTTCAGACCGAACGACATTACCTTATAACAAAAGGTGCCCCATGGGGTGATGAATGAAGTTTTCTCCATGTCTTTTGGCGCCAGTCTAATTTGATTATAGCCTGAGAATCCATCCATGAAGGAGAATACTTTGAATTTTGTTGTGCTGTCAACCAACATATCAATGTGTGGCAGGGGAAATCATCCTTTGGACTTGCTTTGTTTAAATCCCTGTAGTCCACACACATTCTGAATTTTCCTTCCTTTTTGGGAACTGGCACTATGTTGGCTAGCCATTGAGGATACTCTGAGGTGGCAAGGAAACCTGTGTCAATCTGTTTCTACACTTTTTCCTTAATTTTGATGGCCATATCAGGGTGAGTCCTTCTCAGTTTTTGTTTGACTGGTGGACATTATGTTTTTAGTGGTAAGTGATGTTCCACGATGCTGGTGTCCAACCATGGCATGTCTTGGTAGGACCAAGAAAACACATCTGGAAATTCTTTGAGGAGATTTATCAAGATTTCTCTGGAAATTAGGCTGAGCAGTGCTCCAATCTAAATTTCTTTCTTTTCCTCTTCTGAACCTAAATTGACTATTTCCAACGGCTCTTTGTAAGGCTTAATGAACCTTTCCTCTTGTCTGAGTAGTCGAGAGATCTCTTTTGGAATTTCTTCGTCCTCTTCTTCTTTGGCTTCAAATATCGGAAATTCAAAGTTGGGAGAAGGCATTGGATCGTACGTTTCAATGGGGTTTAAAACAAGCAATCTGCATGACGTGATGATTCCTTTTCTTAGAAAAGACAGAGAGAATGCAAAAGTGTGTGCAGTGTATTTTCTGAAAATGCTTGTTTTTATTTTAGGTTGTTTTTTTTTTAGGATTACCATTTTCTAAAAAAACAAAAAGTGAAAATAGCAATAAATGCAGGAATTCAGAATGACATTATTTATTTATGATTTGTCGATTCTTGAAATACAACCCTATAAAACAAAACTTTGTCACTTTGGGTGAAGTGAAGAGGGACATTTACAGAATAGTAAGCCCTATAAAACATCCATTTCACCAGGGCAAGGTGAAAGGTCAAAACAAAGATGCGACAATTGCTTCGATTTATGAACAACATTTGGGACATCAACCGCAACCCAATGGCGACGAACTCCTTTGTGAATCACAAAGTTCGGTACTTTCCTTCTTGGTTTGTCTTCAGAAATGATACTGATTTCTGGCGGAGTGGGATCCTTGGAGTTTTCTTCTCATGCAGAGTTATCATAAGAGGACTCTTCTGTCGCATCTTCCATAGTATTTTCACTCTCAGGAGGATCTCCCTATCCAGTTGGATGGATGTCCTCGTATCTAATGCGAGAGCTTTCAGGAGCAGTGTATTTGACTAGAAAGTCGTACTTGCCACTTGGCTGCCCAAAGGTATCCCAAGTTTCTGTGGGAATGGATGAGTCATCTTCTTCAATGACGTTGACCTCAGGAAATGCATAGTTAATAAATTCTTGTCCTGCGATCCTTGCAAATTCATCAACAGGGTGTTGGACTTTGGAATGTTCAGGGTAAGGATTCCATGATTTTGAGAGAACAGACGTATTCTTTGCAAGATCATTTAGCAGATATGTATTATCTGGCTGACTCTTTTGCCCCAAGTTTTCCATCCAAGGCTTCTAGATAGGAAAATCATCCAGGGGATCATAATAATCGTAGTTAAAGTTGTCTTTCATCAGAGTGTCTTCCTCTAATAAGTTGGGTGGAGCACGACATCCTTCGGGATCACAATCTCCATTGATCATTCTGACATTTGATCTCGGTATATATCTGGGTTTTTGCTTTGGAGAACAGAATGGCATGTACGTTTCTCCCGAAGATATATAACCTTCATTGTTGAGATAAGATTTCCACTCTTCATCTGTATCAGAAGATTTATTCCCATCGATGGTGTGGACTTCTTGAGATACTGGGTGGAGGAAGCCTCCACTGTGGAAGAAATCCTGAATGGGACGAAAACTTTCATCCATCTTTGTAGTCTGGGTACATGTTAGAGAAAAACCAAGACCTTTTCTTGTCTTGTTATCAACAGGAATTACAACCTTCCCCCATCCTTTTATGTCATTACTCCCTATTACTTTGAGAGCGTCTTTATACGAGGAAATTGGCGTTCCTCTTTCTTTGTGATTCTTATTGCTCACCGAGAGTGTTTGAAATTGAGTTCCAACGACTTCCTCAGGTTCTACATAGGAGAATGATGATAAGTTGCTCATGATTAAAGCTTTTTCTCCGCATACTGTGATCAACTTGTCGTTCTTGACAAACTTCAGCTTCTGGTGAAGTGTCGAAGTGACTGCCACGACTTCGTGTATCTAAGGTCTTCCTAATAAACAGTTGTATGCTGCTCGGATGTCCATGACCAGGAGAGTGACTTGGAAAGCTTGAGGAATAATGGTTATGGGAATATCTACTTCGCCGATAACTATTTTCCGGGATCCGTCAAAGGCTGTGACGATAATTTCACCGCCTCTCATGGGAGTACCCTGAAAAGATAGTCGTACCAAAGTTGACTTTGGCATGACGTTCAAAGATGAACCTGTGTCTACCAATACACTGGCTAAAGCATCGTCCTGGCAATTGACTGTGATATTGAGTGCCATGAAGTTCTTCATCGCTGAAACCCAAATTGTTGCAGGAAGTGATGTTGGAGATAATGCTATCGAACTGACCCACAATCACACCTTGTTCTATAAAGTCCTGTTGTAAGACCTTCTGCAGAGCTGGAGAGATAACATAGAGATCCGAGATGGAGTTTGCAACAACTGATCTACGATGTTGTACTCGCTTTTCTGGATGAGTTTTATCATTTCATCGTTGTTCTTTACAGGTTTCGTGTTGCTGGATTGACCGGTTTGTTGGATAGGAAACTCGGCTTGAGGTTCCTTTTCTTTTGTAGGCTCTCCAATTCCTCTATTGAAGACCCGACCGCTCCGGGTAACCCGAATGATGTCAGCAATATTTACAACGGATGGTAGTGAAATTTCTTTTCCATCTTCTATGGTGGTTGCACCGTACTTATACAGAATAGCCTTTTCTAACTTGTATGGTATTGGACCTGGCAGGTAGATAACCACAAGGGATTTTTGGGCCTTTTGACCTTCGTAGGCAACCTCAATCGGCTTTAGGTTGGGAACTTTTCTACTGTCAAGAGGGATCTTTGACTCATTGACCAGAGGAATTATGGTGCAAACATCCTTGGTAATTCCATGATTGATAGGTTCTCTTTTATTGGAGACTGTGACAATGCTTTTGTCTTGCAGTCCTTGGTCCTTGTTTTGAACAGGGAGGCAACTTTGTACCATGTTGATTGATTCAGAATTCAAGCATGGCTGAATTTTCTTTCGGTCTAACTGATGCTGGAGAGCTGCTCGCACGAGGTAATATCCTTGGTTATTTTCCTAACATATTCTGCAATGCTCGTAATTGTGAGGTGGTACCCGACCGTACCTATTTTGTATGCAGTGCATCCTTACCAGATCCGTTTCCAGTAGAAGGATATCATAACTTTGGTATCTATCAGGATTTTCATTAGTTATGCTAACTTGTTGCGTGTCTTCATCCTGGTAGATTGGAAGCCACCAATGGTCCAACAGATGTTGAAGAGTTCTTTGTACAAGTGCGCAACCTTGATCGTTTCTGGGGCATTCTTCGCAGTCTTGATAATCATGCGGGGACAGGAAACCAAGTCTGACCTGCTTGGCATGCAATTCCACTAGACTGGTATTAATTAAGCAAATGTTGAAGATCTGAACCATGTTAACCTGATGATCAATCCTTTCATGGTAGTCTTGGATCCATCCGAGATCCATTTGGCGCTGGAGGGCCTCGTGTACAAAAGAACATCCCTGATTGTCTTTTGAGCAATAATCGTGTCGTGGTAAATTGTAATACTGGATTTTTCTTGAATGCATTGCCACTAGATTGACGTTCATTGCTCGGATGTCATTGTTTTGAACAATTTTCGGATGTGCATGGGCCATGTTTACTTCACGAATCCTATGATCCTGGATCTTGCCTAGGTCTATTTTCTCTTGAAGAGCTGCATGTACTTTGTCACATCCTTGATTTTTCTTGGAACAAATATCACACTGATGATAGTTGTGAGATGGTACATGGTCGTACCCGCTCTGTTTGCAGTGCATTTTCACCAGATTGGTTCTTAGTAAGCGTACATTGTGAACTTGATAACTGTTGCCAGGTTCTCCTTCTATCAAATTCACCGTAGTCTTCTCATGTTGTGGTAATGGGTTCGTCTGAACATTCGGATTAGTATCTTTGAAAGATAAAACCCCATTTCTGACAAGCCTTTGTACATCGGATTTGAAGCTGAGGTAATTCTCAATGTTATGTCCTGATCCTCCTTGATGGTAAGGACAAGTTTGATATGCTTTGAACTAAAAAGGTGGATTTTTTGGCACCGTAAGAGGAGTCCTGGTTTGAACGTGCCCCTTGGCTAGCAGGAGTGGAAATAATTTTGCATATAACATTGGTATAGGGTCAAACCCTAGTGATCTTGTAGTACGATTGTTGTTATTGTACTGTGGAGGAGCATGCGGAAGAGGCTGTTGCTGCCTTTGTTGATACTATTGTTGATTTGGTTGGCTCTGAGCAACAGGAGGTTGATATGTCGGAGCTGGCGCTGGATTGATAGCGGGAGTTACTGCTGCTACCAGTTGATACCTTCGCCTTTGCTTTCCCAGAGAGATATTACTGATATCTTGTTATTTCTTCTTTTGGAAAGCACTACCGTATCTTTTAGTACTGCTAGATGGTTCTGCATATTTGACCAATCGTCCTTCTCGGACTGTTTCCTCAAGGCGTACCCCCATGTTCACCATTTCAGTGAAATCACTAGGTGCACTGGAAACCATTCGGTCATAATAAAATAAGCTTAATGTTTTCAGGAAGATCTTCGTCATTTCCTTTTCCTCGAGAGGAGGACAGATCTGGGCGGAGATTTCACGCCATCTCTGAGCATATTCCTTGAAGGTTTCTTTATCTTTCCAGGACATTGCTCTGAGCTGGTCCTTATCTGGTACCATGTCCAAGTTGTATTTATACTGCTGAACGAAGCTACCCCAAGATCTCTGAAAGTACTGATCTTGTTGTGGTTTAAACCCATGTACCATTTGAGTGTGGCACCGGTTAAACTGTCTTGGAAGTAATGGATTAGTAGCTGTTGATTTTCTATCTAGGTAGACATTTTCTGAGCATACATTACCAAATGACTTTGAGGGCAAGAGTTGCCTTTGTATTTTTCAAAGTAAGGCACCTTGAATTTGTGTGGTATCTTTACATTAGGGACCAAACAAAGGTCAGCGGTGTCCTTACCAAACAAGTCTTGACCACGAATGGAATGCAGTTCCTTCTTCATTTCCAAGAACTGTTCCTGGAATTCATTCATCCTTTCATATACTTCTTCGTTTCTTCCAGAAGCATCCTGTAGAATCTATTATTCTAGAATAGTGTGTACCACCGGTTATGGTATAGTCATTACGGAGGTAACTCTTAGTGCTTCAGTGACCTGAAGTTTGTAACCTTCAGGAGCTTCTGTTGTAACCCTTGCATCTTCATTTACTTGAAGTTTGTAACCTTCAGGTCTGGCGGTTCCTGCTACGGCTTCCGGGTCTTCAGCGATCGGAGGTATATATCCCTCAGGTATAAAATTGAGAGGCATGCCCCAGGGGAACCCTTTAGGCATGTTGTATTGAGGATGACTGACAGGTGTCTCAAATGCTGGTGTAGATGTAATCTCCGAGATCACAGCCCTTTAATGTTGTTGTTCCTGGGCTGCTGCCAAGGATTCCAAGGGGTTGTGGAGTTTCTCCAAACTCTCCTTTAGAGCGTTGATTTCTTCTCTCAGCTCTTTGTTCTCTTCCTCGAGATTGTCCATTTTCTTTTGTCGGTTGGCCCGAGTATTGTACGAATGAGACAGTTTGAATCTAGAGTGCGACACATGTGTAAGACTCAATGACAAAGAAGTGTTATGTGAGAATGATGAATGTTATGCAAAGAATGAGAATGATATATTTTTTTTAGTTTTTGTTTTCAAAATAACTTTTAACAATTATATTGCAAATATCATACAGCGGGGGAGACCCTTTTATTGAACTCGAAAGATTGCAGTATTTTACATGGAAAAGTACAGTATTTTACAAAGTGCGAGAAGGAAAATTAGGCCTATGGATCCTGAGTTTTCTCTGAGGAAAGCTCAGATGCTGGTTCCTGAATTTTTCTTTTCTTTGATCGAGTCTCTTCAATTGTTGTCGGGTCGACGATCCTTTGCCAAGTGAAAG
This sequence comes from Lathyrus tuberosus, assembly GCA_022829125.1. Lineage (NCBI taxonomy): Eukaryota > Viridiplantae > Streptophyta > Magnoliopsida > Fabales > Fabaceae > Lathyrus > Lathyrus tuberosus. Next base: position 8,404,072 of record JALAZF010000264.1, read on the forward strand.
GAGAGAGTAATTTTCTTCGTTCCTCCTGACTTTCTATAGCGTGCTGCTCTAGTATCTCAATTAGAGCATCCTTTTCCTTCAGCAGTTCTTGAATCTTGGTACATTCCAAATTAAGAATCTGGCACTTATTTTTCCAAGAGTTCTTCTCACGTTGGACTTTGTTAAGAACGATCTGGAGTTTTTCCGCATCATACATGAAATAAAGGATAAATTCCTTCAAGGGAAAAACTTCTTGACGAGGGTAAGGCATATTCAGTTTGATGGCCCTAGTTTGAACCCAGTGGAGATAAGGCTTTGTAGAGACGCAATTTGGCCTCCCCAGGGACTCTCTCCCCATCCTGTGAACATGTTGCCAGGCATGCACTATTTCTTTCTTTAGTGCCCTGTCATTTTCTCCTTCCTTGAAGAAAAGACCTTCCAGATGAACCTTATGTGGGATATTCTTCATCGGGTATCCAAGTTGACGGCGAGCTAAAATTGGATGGTAGTTGATTCCTCCTTTGGTACCAATGAGGGGTACATTGGGGAAATTTCCACACTTTTCGATGATTTTTATTCCTTCATAAATCCAATTGTACCAATCTATGTCAGAATTGGTAAGAGACATAATCTTCTACGACCATCGTAGACTACTCATGTGATCCCAAAATGGAGCAGACTTGGGTAAGTGGGAAATAAACCATTTGTAGAGTAATGGTACACAGCATGTGATCATCCCTCCACTGTACAAATTCCTTAAGTGTACAGAATGATAGGCATCCGCGAGAAGGATTGGGACTGGGTTCCCAATTAGGAATAACTTAAAAGCATTGGTGTCAACGCAATGTTGGGAAAGAGGAATAACCCATTTATGAGCAGAACAAAGACATCCTCGAAAGCGGTTATATTTCCTATACTAACAAAGTATAGAGCTTTCTCCATCAAGAATTTAGCTGGTAAACCCTGGATTCCTCCCTTGGTGGTCATGTGAGTCCTGATATCCGACTCCTCCAATGAGATTGCTCTTGCAATGGCTTGATCTTTTGGAATTTCTTCTAGTCCAGAGAATGGATCTTGATGAGTGATAGGTAAATCAATCAGGTGAGAGTACTCTTCTAATGTTGGTGTGAGCTGATAATCCGAGAAGGTGAAGCAGTGGTATACTGGATCATAGAACTGAACCAGTGTAGACAAGACTCCTTCAACCATGTTGACCTTCAAAAGAGACAACAGTCCTCTGTGCTTAGCTCTGAAAGCTTCGTGATTAGTAATTATTCTTCCCAATTTCCTTAGGTCTTCCAGTTTTAGAACCTTGAAGGTGTACTTGTGCATTTTACTTCTACCGAAATCCATAACGCAACTTCTGATATTTGCAATTATTGTTTCAGTTCTTTTTAGAAAAAAGATTTTTTCTTGTTTAAAAAAATGTTTTTTTAATGAATGCAGCAAACAAAAACATTTGAAAACATGGGTTTAAGGGTTCATCGTCACGAGCATGGAGCCATGGATCTGCCCATCCCCAAAGGTGTGTACTAGAGGTTAAAGTTTGTACCTGTAGAACGTGTTCTAACAAAGGTTCACAAAATCATTGACCCTTCTTAAGGATATTAACAGTAAACTAACTGACTCATAAGAGCTGTAATATCCCAAGACGAATCTCTTTTGAGTGTAGTATCACGTATCAACTATTCTTGATAGTCACCGCACTACCTAATGGTCAAATGGTTAAATGCTCACTAATCCTCAGTTTCAAGGGTACCCAATGGGAAAAACAATGCTTTCACGACTTGCTCGTTCAACATTAGCAATTCCACAAGGGCACCTCCACTGATTCGGTGGTCTTTCAAGTTAGCTTGGTCGGGATTTACTCCCTATAAGCCTCCATGAATACGCCACCACTTATCTTAATGTTCTCTCGGACTCACCACATGTGTATTAATCGCATTCCCAGATAACAGTAATTTAAACAGATATATCAAGTAATATAACAACATATGATATATGAAAACGAAAAAGCAAGTAACAAAATGGCAAAAAAATAAATGCAAAGCAAGGCCTAGACCTCTTAGGAAATCTAATTCTCTAGATATTGTTTTCCCCAACAGAGTCGCCATTTTTCTGTAGCGTCGATTTTTGGATGAAGCGACCACCTACCGCATATTTGATGCTACTTTCTGATTTCTGTATTTATCCTATGAAGCTTGAAAGGAAGGGGAAGATATCTTAAACTAACCCTGCACGCAAGTGTTTTCTTTAACAAATGCTAAGAGATCGGGGATCGGGGTCTGGTTATACAAAGGGAAGCTATTAACACCTAGAGTATCTATAGTAATCTATAGGAACCTTCTTTTGTATGTATTTTTGCTATTTGAAATGCTTTCTGCTGTCTATTTGCTATTGATTGGGAAAGTTTCTCCTTTGGGAGAATCAAGATAATATTTTTTTTGTTTTCGGGGTTTTCTATTGGTTTTGGAAAGGTACTGGACCTAAGAGTTTTGATTTGTATGCTCGCTAAGATTTCACAATCTTATGTCTACGTATTCCCGTAAAGAGATATGGGAAATCAGAGCAATCATAGTTCCTCCTATTCTATGGGAGAAAAAATTTGGTGTCTTGTTTAAAGCCCAAGATTGAAGCTATCAGAGTATTTGTGTCTTGTTCAAAGCCCAAGATTGAAGCTAAATTTTGACAGAGAGAGAATTTGTCATCTCTAAAGGGAGATATCTCACCTATTCATCACAAAATGTCCAGTATTTGGCTATAAGGGAAATTACTTTAACTGGGATGTGTGGAATCCAGCAATGCCATAATTTCCTTTATAAGAGAGATGTCATGAAGGATGAAGCTTTAACTCAGTGTAGAGCAATGCCACTTTTTCCTTATGAGTCTTTCATGCTAAGAGACGGACATTGGCTTGGATGTGTAGAATCCAGAGGCTTGCCACTTATAGCTATTAGATGAAAGAGAAATTTTAGCCATGATAAAGAAGGGACTCCAGCTTGGATTTTAAATCAACAAGTGTGCCACTTACATCAATTATCTAGAAAAAGGTTTTGATTGTTTGTTTTAGAGATGTGATGTATAGAGGAGATATCCTTCTACAGAGAGAACTCATGGCCTCATCTGAGAGGATGTTGTTTTTTGTGTGCCTTGTTCAAAGCCCAAGGTTGAAGCTTGAAAGAAAAAAATGACTCCTTTGGGGAGTGTTATATCTGTCTTGTACAAAGCCCAAGAATGAGGCTGACTGGGGAAATTCTTATATGAAGCCTAAGAGGAGGCTGTCTCCTGCTGAGGATTCTTGAAATCCAGGAGAAGGTCTAAACTGTATTGGGGACTCCAAAAGGAATTTACTCTTGCTAAGAATCAGGGAAGAGTTAAAGTTCCAGATGCCATGAGGCTCTGATTCTGCTAGGGTTTTTTAGTTGGTAAATTAACCTTGCATGAGACTTTCAAGGTGAAAGTTAAGCCTTGTTGGGGGTCAGGGGAGTTTAGAGGTGAGTTTGAAAACCTTAGAGATTTTTAACTCTGCTGGAGACTAGTGTATTGATCAAATGATCAGGGTTTTATCCTATGCCTTTAGGAAGTCTGAAGGTCTTGGTGTGAAGTCCAAAGAGAGACTATGATAATGAGACTTTCCAAGTATACTTGAATGAAGCCCAAGAGGAGGCTGGGACTACCCAAGTCTCTTAAGAAGAGGTAAACTTTATTGTAGAGAGATCTTGGTATGATGCCCAAGAGAAGGCTGTTGGTTCATGGGATGAAGAACAACCTTCTTTTTTTTTTGTGATAGGATGTTCTGGAATTTTGCTTCTCCTGGGGATTGAACTAGTAGGGATAGCTAAATTATATCCTATGCTTTTAGGAAGCCTGTGGGTCCTTGTACTAAGCCCAAGAGGAGGTTGGGATACTTCTAAGAAGCCTGTTGGTCCTTGTACAAAGCCCAAGAGGAGGTTGGGGATACTTCTAAGAAGCCTGTGGGTCCAAGCCTAAGAAAATTTCAAGAAAGGTTTCACCGGGAATTAATCCTTTCTGGGGAAATTAATTTCTTGTAATATATGTTTATAAGTTTTGACAGTCTTGAGAAAAATTTCACCGGGAATAATGCCTTTCTCTGTTCCATATTGAATAAACCCCAAGGGGAGGCAGACTGTATTGAGGGAAGTTTCCTGTGAGGGAACTAGTTATTGACTATGTTAGAAGTAACCTCTGGTTTGACCTAAGTGTAGACCTAACTTCTGGGGAAACTCTAGACAAATATGCACAAGTATATACAGATAGGTGAATTAAAAGGTATATAAATAAGTATGCATTGAATTAAAAAAAGTTGGATCTTATACTCTGAAAAGAGGCCTAAGTGTATTGTGATTTGTTGTATGATTTTAACTGTATGATTAGGGTTGTAAGAAATTGAAGAAAGTTTTGAGAAAAATTTGAGTTTGAATTTGAATTAAAAGAAATTTGTTTAAAAGAAAAGAATGTTTGGGGCTTATAACTCAAAGAGAGGCCCAAGTGGTCTAAAAGCAGTTTCACCGGGAATAATGCTCCTCTTAGTACCAGTTTAAAAAAGACAGATGAATTTGAAAACAGAGGTATGGGGCTTACAACTCAAGGAGAGGCCCATGGAATTTGTTTATTTTTTAAAACAAAGTTTATGTACAAGGGATTGGGGCTTATACTCAAGGAGATGCCCAAATGACTTATTTGAAAACAGTGATCGCACTGCGATACCGAAAGACGTTGTGAGACTTATACTATAGCAGAGGCCCAAAAATTATTTATGTACAAAGAGGATTGGGTCTTACACTCTACAAAGAGGCCCAAAGTGTTTATTGAAAGAAGAAAAATGGGGCTTATACTCAAGGAGATGCCCATGGTCTTTCTTTGAAAAGCGACTATCGTGCTGCGGTTTTTAAAACCACAGTGGGACTTATACAATGACTGAGGCCCAAATTATTTATATAAAAAAATGAGTGGGTCTTACACTCTACAAAGAGGCCCAAAAAGTTTCAAATGAAATTTAAAAAATTAAAATCAAAGGGAAAACCCTAATTTTAATTTTAAAATGTATTTTTCAAGGAAAAATCAAATAAAAATGATGAAATTTATCAAATATATTAAAAAAACATGTTATGAATTTTGATAAATATTTGAAAATTGATGTTTTATTCACATGAATGCTTGAAATTCATCTGGTTTTGAAAAATCAAGAGAAAGAATTCTTTTAAAATGTTTAAAAACAATTAAAAAGAAATTCTTTACAAAAATTCAAAATATATTAAATAAATAATATCTTTTTGATTTTTTGGTGGAATAAAATATTTTAACATATTTGTGAATTTTGAAAAAAAGGAATTAATAAAAAATGATTAAAAATCAGAGAGAAATTAATTTTGAAATCAATTAAGAAAATTAAATAAAAATTCAAAAATTCAAATTATTTGAAAAAAAGGCGCCAAGAACAACTTCTTCCTCGCGCGTACCCTATTTCCCCAAATTTGCAAAACCTTTCATAACTCTCTAATTACTCAATGATTTTGCACGATTCAAACATCAATCTCACTCGTTTTTGAACAAGGAACAAGACGGTACCATTTAATTTCATTTCTTTTAAGTGTGGAGAGAGTTATCATGTATGAACACAGAAACCCTAGAATTTGCAAATACTATCATGAAATCCTAAACACGAATGAAACATGGCAATTGATTGAGGGGCATCACTCTATGAACTACCAGAAACAAATTGGTAACTTGAAAACAAATTTATGATGCTTATAGTATAGAGTTTAAGAGCTTCAGGCTTACTTGTGCAAGAGGAATTCGAATTCTGATGTAGAGGTGTTACAAATGTTGTGTGATGATCTGGACAACTTCAATGGACCTTATGTAAGGTGTTTAGAAGCTTGGAATGGATTGGAAACACCTTGAACTCTTGGTGGTACCTCAATTGCAAATTGGCTCAAGTGTGTTTTGGAGGTTTGTGATTTTGATGTTACAGATGATGGAGAAGTGTTTGGATAGCTTCTATATGATATATGTGATGTGTCTACACTCTTAGTTTTGATAGAATTGCTTCCTATTGAAAAATTTGAATGTTACTTGAAAAAGAAGCAAATTCTAGTTTTGGAGAGTGAAATGATGGAACATATGAGTTGCTATGTTTTGGTGTGTTTAAACCAGTCACAAATGACCTCTATTTATAGTAGAGGAAGTTTGTTTTGCAAGGAATAATGATTGTGGGCTGGATCACCCTATTATCCATTGAATTTTGTCATGTAGCCAAAGTCTCCTCTAGCCATTGCCTTGAGATCAGCTTTGCATGTTTAGGTCTTCTAAAATTTGGATATGTCTTGACTCATTTGGATAACAATGCCTCGGTTCATGCCACCTTTATGCACCCATTGAATGCCTCATGACAAAATTGAAAGTTTTGGAAATGAATCTTGAATGCCACATGCCTAAGTGATCGAGTTCTTTGACTTAAGAGGCTTATGGTTCAGTGTTTGTTGTTTTGATAAGATTCTCTATGTTTCTAGAAGCATGAAAAGGCTTGTGGTATCATAACTTGGCCAATTCCAGCAAAAGGCACAAAATCTGCCTTATGATAAATCAATTTTAGGTGCCATGTTCCAAGGGATATAACTTCTTGCTCAAGTTGAATTAGGATGAGTTCTTGTACTTTTTAGAAAACTTGTATAAGGTACTTCAACTTTGATGTTTACCTTTGGTCTTGATTCATCTTGGATCATAATGAAAAGTGGCCTCAAAGTTGGTAAAAATACAAGACAGATTCTGTCCAAAAATTTCACTAAGTGTCCAAGTTCAAAAGTTTTGAAACCCTAACTTCATGGCTCTATAACTCAAAATCCAAGCTTTTCTGGCTCATGGAGCACTGTGACACTTTTTTAGTATGTAATAAGGGCTTTCATTTGAGCTTTGGATGGAAGAAAATGGTTGTGTGGTTTGGGAGTTATGACCTTGCAAAGTTGGGAAAAATCATCCTTTTTTCATAACTTAGAGAAATTTTAAGTTTCTTAAGATTACCCCTTTTGCAAGTAACCTCACTTTTCTTGATTTTTCTTGATGGATGATGATCCAAACCATGAGTTAACATTGTTTTTGACTTAAGGTAGCCATGTTTGTCAAAAAATCTCAAAAGTCAAACTTTGTCTTAGGCACAGTTGACTTTTTATCAGATGAATTTCAAACTTTGTGATCCTTGATGAAATTAAGTCCTTGGGATAAATTGAACCTAATGGATGGATTCCATAGGTGTTTTAGAGTGTCTTGAACCATGCTCCAAGGTTTGGGATCATGTCTTGGTCAAAAGTCAAAGGCACAATTGACTTTTCATCAGAAACCCTAATTTATGATTCAGATGAATTTGAATCCTTGCATTGCTTATGGATCAAGTTCCTTGAATCAATCCAATCTTTCAAATGGGTTAATATGATGTATTTGAGACCCTCAAATCATGTCTTGAGGTCTTGGCTTATGTCTTGCTCCAAAAGTCAACTTAGGGGTGAATTATGTCAAGAAACCCTAATTCCTGATTTTTGATGAATGTATCCCCTGAGGCCATTTTGAACTCATGATTGGACTCATAAGGTCCCTTTGAGCTTCTTGAATCATGTTTTGGAGTATTGGCTCATTCCCGGATGAGAATTTCCCTTTGGAGGCCTAGGTCGACCAAAAGCCTAATTTGGTGACACTGATGATCATGAGGCTTGATCAGCTGGAAATGTTGCATCCTTGTGCTTGATTCTTGATATGGCAAATCTCTTGATTCTTCATGGATTTTTTAGAGGTTGGAAAAGTTGAAGATCAAGTCAATTCTTGATTGATCTTTTGTCTTAGTGCTCTGAGAGGGCTTAAAATCCTTACTTCTTGATTGAGTTGAATGCTCAACAATCTTTGAGAGGATTGATGGGGCATGAAGGTACATTCATATTGTGGTGATGATTTTCACAATGATGTAGAATTTTGTGGTCAAAATTTAGGGTATGACAGTAACATTAGAGCTCCCCACGGTGAGAAACTAGGCTGAATGAAATGCTTGGTCAATAACTCTTCCAATTTATTCTTTAACTCTCTTAGCTCGAGTGGTGCCATACGATACAAAGAGACGAATATTGGGGCAGTCCCATGTATCAGATCAATAGAGAATTCCATTTCCCGTTTAGGAGAAAGAGAAGTGACATCCTCAAGAAACCTTCTGGAAATTCACAAACTACAGGAATTTGTGTAGCCTTCAAACCGTCACTTGATTCCTTGGTGAGAACCAAGAGAACAAACTTTTCCTTTTCAAAGAAGAAATTAACCACGCCAACCGTACCTTCTAAAATAGTGGTTAGTACATCTTTTGGAGTAGCTTCACTAGATGGAATGCTAATTAAATTCTCTTTGCACCCAATAAACACCGAATTGGAAGAAAGCAATCCATCCCCAAGACTACATCAACCTTCTTAAGTGGTAAGCATATAAGATCGATCTGAAAAACTCTATCATTCACTGACAGAAACACAATTTTCACAAATCAACGATGTCTCTACAACGTCATCCATGGCAGTAGTCACCACCATAAAAGGAGACAAGGGAATTTATTTCAAACTAAGATGCTTCATACATTAAATCAATACAAAAGAGTGAGTTGATCTATAATCAAACAATACAAAACAAGGATGATCATTTACGTGACACGTACCAGCAATCAAAGCATTGTTACCCTTAGCCTTCTTCAAATCCAAAGTATAAACTTGACCAGTACTTTTTCCTTGCATTTGAATCTTATTCTGCGGACAATCTCTTGCCATGTGACCTTCCCCCTGACACTAATAACATCTCAACCCTTCGTTGGCACATCTTCCATAGTGAGTCTTCTTACACTTATGGCAAAAAGGAGGAGGGGTAGATTTTACATTATGCACTTGCTTCCCTTTGAAAGGTTGAGGTCTAGGCCTAAACTTATGACGTGGTCTTCCCTGGTCTTTCCAGAAAAATCTACATTGATCCCTTTCATCTTGAACCTTTTTCAAACTATTCTCAGCCACATAACATTGTCTCAATAATTCTCCATAAGTAGTGAATTCCCTCTAAGAGACACTATGAAAGATATCACCCCTTAAACCAAATAAAAATTGATTAATCTTCCACTTCTCATCTGGTGCATAAACAACTTTCCTAGAGTAAGCAACCATATCTTCAAACTTTTCAGTATACACAACCACTGACATAACACCATGTCTAAGCTGTTAAAATTCAAACTCCTTCTGAGTTCTCAAAGTTCTAGAAAAATACTTGTCCAGAAAAGTAGTCATAAAATGTTCCCAACCCTTGGGTACTCCTTGATTAGTCATAAGAGTCGAAGCACTTTCCCACCACCTAACACCAGGACACCTCATCATGTGAGAAGCAAACACATGCTTACTCTCTTCACTACACTGTACTATCTAAAAAATCCTTTCTATGCTGGTTATCTACTTATGAGCCTTCACAGGATCTCATCTACCATGGAATTCAAGAGGGTTCATGCGAAAGAAATACCGAAAACTACCACATGCAGCTTCTGGTGGAATCACTTGAGGTTGAATGCCACCATTCATCTGCTGCATCATTTGCTATATGAATTGGTTTTGTTGCTGCTGCATCTGTTGAACAAATTGAGGCCACTGAACACCATCATTGCCAACTATTGGTTCTAAGTCTGAATTCTAAGTTTTAGGCTTACCACGACCTCTGTGTCTGTCAGCCATGATCCTAAACATAATACAAAAAGAATTAAGTTGATCAGGCTCGTCACTATGAATATGACATTAAGAACATTGATGACAACACACATATGAGTCAGAAAGAAACTCATAATATTTCATGGCTAGGTCGAGGATTCTACCAGCTTTGATACCAATTGTAACACCCACATATAGTACATGTCTAGAAATACATATTATACATAGTGTAATACTGGTACTGAAATACATAAGCGCCTATTGGCAACATTGTACATATTTACATGCCCAAAAAGAACTACACCTTTGGCACAATATATACAAAGGTGCTTAAAATAAAACTAGGAAATTGATCATTCTCATAATGATCTCAAAATAAACATCTACACAACAGAAATGCCATCCAAAATGCCAAGTAAGAAAGGACATCAAGCCATCATGTCCTTACCCTTCACCTGCTCTGAACATCCTAAAAATAATAACAAATTTGAGGTGAGATAATAATCCTAGTGGATTCCCTATCTTATGGATCCACTCGGCTCTACAAGGTTCAAATAAATTCCTAACTTAAGTCTAAAGTGGAAGACTTAAGTCACGGGAAATTCAAAATGTATGGAAACATGCCTCTTGAGTTCATCTAACTCAAACAATCACTAATCGAAAACATACCAATGTATCTTTCCCCGGCCAACCCTACGTTTAGGATTATCAACACGGGTCACGTATCCTTGTATTATACTTCGACTTACTTGTTGATTTTGAATTCTAAGTGATAACAATCCACTTCAAGAATCGTCACTCCCTATGGGACTCCAAACCCTTTTCGAGCCTTTTCCTCGTATGGGACTCTAACCCACTTTGAGGTCCACCTTTTATGGGACTCTAACCCATTTGGTTGAGCGAAGTATCGGTGCGTACATCCCAATTCTTACTTTATATATGTATTGCAACTTGGGACAGGACAATAAATGGGTTACTTCCGCCCACGTGACTAGATAGAAAAGCAAGCTGAGGATTATTTAAGATATTAAAAAGACATGTTTTTTTTTTTAAAATGTGTATTCAATTCACTGAAAATACTAATAATCGTCTTTTTTAAAGAATATTGTGTGTATTTAATGTACTAAACATAAAATATTTGCTTTATTTGGAATTCTTAACCAATGCCCCTAGGGCACTGGTTAGCATGGCCGTTTTTTAATTTACAAGTGACACAAATTGAGATTAAGAATATTCAAGTTAGACCCTCCTATAGTAGATATACGTCTTTGTGTGTAAGAAGAACATTTACTTTAATGTCATCTACTAAATTAAAATGTTTTATAATTCAAAAAGTCAATAAAAAAAGCTATAAATTCTTAATATTTTTAATGAGACCTAAAAAGATCCAAAGGTGGAATCCAAGGAAACATGAAAAAAAAACTTTAAACAATTAGAGCATAAAAAGTTGATTTTAACACATTCAACTTTATCTTGCAGAATAGACACTCGATTAAGAAAATAATCTCTATTGTTAGAAAAGAAAAAGACAAAGATTAAAAATCAAAGAGAGATTAAGAAAATAAAATAGTTATAAGTTTTGTCAATTGAAAAAAAAAAAGAGTGGTAAAAAAAAAAAAGAAACATATAGTGGTTTCAACAGCCGGTGTAAAATTACTTTTAACATTTTTAATCATTTTATTTATATAAGAAAAAGAATAAAGTGTGAATGCTAAAACCACACGACAAAAAATAAACATTATATTGCAGTTTTAAAAGTACTTTTAACAACTTTTCATCAATTTAACTAAAAAAAGATAATGAATAATGAGAGGTAAAACCACCATATTTTACAATTTTTTTATTAAAAGATATTAATCATATGAAATAAACTAGTTAATAATAATACCCGATTTAATATACATGATAATAAATTAATAAAATGTTAAATATAAATGACATAATATTTTAAATTTTACATGATAAAAAACTTTGTAATGTAATAGTTATGACAACGATTCAGAAAAAATTTAAACATATATAAATTACTTTATCAGATAAGTCCATAGATCTCATACACCTCTTTTTAATGGGAAATGCTAAGGAGTGCCCCCGAGGCACTGATTAAGATATTAAAAAAGTAAATTGAGCATTATTTAAGATATTAAAAACACATGTGTTTTTCTAAAAAAAATGTGTATCCAATGGACTGAAAACATAAATAATCATCTTTTTTATAGATTATTGTGTGTATTCAATGTACTAAACATAAAATATTTTCTTTATTTGGAATTCTTAACCAATGCCCCCATGACGCTGGTTAGCGTGACCCTTTTTTAATTTACAAGTTACACAAATTGAGATGAAGAATATTCAAGTTAGATCCTCCTATACTAGATATATGTCTTTGTGTGTAAGAAGAACATTTACTTTAATGTCATCTAATTTAAATTAAAATGTTTTGTAATTCAAAGAAGTCAATAAAAACTATAAATTCTTGACATCTGTAATGAGATCCTAAAAGGATCCAAGGGTGGAATCCAGGGAAACGTGAAGAAAAAATTTTGAACCCTTGGAGCATAAAAAGTTGATTTTAACACCTTTAACTATTTTCTTGCAGAATAGACACTAGATACTACTTACAACACTTCTCTAAATAAATGTACACATTGTTTTATTGAAAAATTATTATTACTTCAATTTTTATTAAAAATTAATATATTGTTTTATCATCCATCCTATTTATTTTATTTTATTTATTTTTTAATTTTAGTTGTTGAAAATTTATCATAAACACATACTCATTTTTATTTAAAAATCGTCAAATCTCTATTGTTCGAAAAGAAAATTACAAAGATAAAAAATCGAAGAGAGATTAAGAAGATAAAATAGTTGTAAGTTTTGTCAATAGAAAAAAAGAAGAAAGTGTGGTTAAAAAAAGAAACATATAGTGGTTTCAATAGTTTTATTTATATAAAAAAAGAATAATGTATGAATGCTAAATGTAATACCCCGTAAATTATTTTCCTCTGAATAATATTGGTATGATCAACTGGGTTCCGGTTTACTCTGAGAATTTATTGGATGAAATAATTAGAGTAAACTGACGAGCTCAGAGCAGATCAAATTAATATTTTCTGACTCTGAGGTTTTAATTGTTTGAGCTTTAGAGACTTTTTGGACAATTAGTAGTGTTACTAATTGATGATATCTTACTATATCATTTTTCCTTTCCACTCTTTTTCCACTTGAAAGCAAAGGAAGAAAAAGATAGAAAGAAGTTGGAGAGAAAGGAAAGGAAAGGAAAGAAGAGGAAGAAAAGCTCAAGAGCACAAGATCATCAACCATCACTCATTCTTCATCAAATCATCTCCCAATCTTCATCATCATCATCTATTCAAGGTGGGTTATAGATAGAAACTTTTGTTTTAGATTTTCTTGAGGTCTAGAATCTAGGTTAGAATGGTGAGAAAATGAATAATCTTGACTTTAATGGTTGAAATGCGGTATAAACTGTGTAGTATAATCATTAGCCATGTATGATCATCTGTTAATGCAAGTTTGTGTGTTGGGTGAAGTTTTGGTTGGGTTTTTGGTCCCAATGCTCTGTTTTCACGCTGCTGGGAAACCCAGTTTTCGCAGGTTCGCACTGTGAGTCCCCTAGCGAAGGGGAAAGCGAGCATTCGCTGGTTACTCGCACGACGAAGGTGAGGGCGAACATTTGCCAGAGGTTTGCACTGCGAACTTTACCTTGTTTTGGTTCTGCCACGATTCGCCAGACGCTCGCACTGCGAATGGGGTAGCGAACCCAGTGTTGTTTAGGCATTCGCTGAGAGCTTTGCACTGCGAATGAGGAAGCGAGCATTCGCTGGCTGCTTCGTAATGCGAACATGACAGATCCTCCAATTTGTTTCTTGCATAACTTTTGACTAGTTTATCCGATTTGAGTATTCTTGGGATCGCTGTGAAGCTATGAAAATACTCTATCTAATGGAAGTGAGAAATATCAGTTTATTGCCCGATTAAATAAATCGGAGAAAACCTAAGTTTGGTGTAACATGGGTGATATGTTGTTTTATGTGATTCTATTATGTGATTGAATTGTGATTGTCTATTTTCTTATTGTTTAGCATGTGTGAGATGTATATGCATGTAAAATGTAAATAGGAAGAGTGAGGATCATTACCACAAAATATTGTTAGAACCTAGTAATGGCTAGGGAATTGTGGAATCACAAAACGACGACGCTCGTGCATGAGAGGCCGAGGCGTGCGTCTATTACCGAATGGTTGTATGTGAAATCACGAAATCGTAACCACTATTCTATTATATGCCATGTCATGAGTAACGAGCTCCTCTGTAATGAATGCACGATTTCTTGGTAGGTTTGATTCCCAATGTTATAGTACGAATGGAGCCTACGGGTAAAGAGACTTGTGACGGTGTACGGGCCGTGTGAAGTGACGGATCACGGTCTACGGGCCGATGATCTCGAATCCATTTCGTATGCCAAGAAATCTACGAGGGTCCATGACTCGTTCCTACTTCTAGACGTAGAAGAAGGCGGGAGAAAGGGGATGCCTTGACAGGGTTAGCGATAGTTATACACTTCCGGGTTAACGAACTCAATAGCATGGAAACATATAGTGTGTGTGTACTCAAAGTCACTTCCCTTCCTTTTTTACTTGAGTTAGGTTTGTTAGAACCTTGTAAAGCCGAGAGGACTTTAAGATAGATAGCTCACTGAGATTTGATGTATCTCACCCCATGTTGTTGTTTACATCACAGGTAGGGTAAGGATAAAGTTGTTTGACTTTCCTTACGGATCGTAGCTTTTGTGTGGCAAGGCTTCCGTTGTGAAGATTTTGAGATCATTAGTTGATCTAGTTCTTAGTTTTATCTTTTAGAACATCTTGTATATATAACATGCCATAGTTGTTGTATTAGGCTTTTGGGCATTTATATGTATATTGTGTTACTAGGAACTTGTATATTTCAGTACCAAACGTATTATTCATGTATAATATATGCTTTGATGTATATATATATATATATAAATATTTCAGTTTCTCTAAAAAAAAAAATAAATAAATAAAATAAAAAAAAATAATATTTCAGTTTCTCTACCTTCTCTCTAGTTTTATTTAAGTTTTCAGTATTATCTCCCAACTACCTAAATAGTAACCAAAATAAGCAGAGATCCAGGCTGCGCTACTGTTCCTGGTATCACCGAGCCTTTTTTAAGGTAAAATCTACTGTTACTAATGAGTAATAGTAGCTAAGCTACTGTTGTGGTAGCTCAGATGGATATTTTTGATTCATAAAGTTTAAGTTTCTTTTATAATTATGGTAGTTCTATACTCTTCTTATCTTTTAAAATTTTAAGAAGTTGTCTTCAGTGCTTTCTGTTAGCTCTCTTTTGTCCGTGGAAGGATGTTTATGAGCATTTTTGGAAACTTTTTGCTGAAAAACTCTTCTTACATCTTTGATTTAGGTTCATTTTTTGATCTATTGGTATATTGGCTGGAAACTTGTAAACTGGCGCCTGTTTTCAGATAGGCAGTTGTTTTGTTCTTCGGAATAACAACTACCGAAGGCCTAACTTCAAGGTTGACAACGCCCCGTACTAATTTATCTAAAAACCCTTTGATCACTTTCGTGGGTTGACGTTGGCTCAGCCGAATTCCCCTATTTTTCTGTGATCGTTAAACAGTTCCTGTTTGCAAAGATGATTTGTTGAAGAAAATAAGAGTATTGAATCATTATGCCTATAAGACAAACTTAATCATTATTTTGATAGATTAACCATCTGTTGCTCACCACAACACTCTTAGCAGAATCTTGTATGGATTCTAATATTGATACAGTTTCAGTTGACAATAATGATTGTCAAAATCCTTTTATCAAAAATGAGGAAAATAATGAATTTCCTAAAGATCTTGAAAGGTTAAACAAATGGATCATTCCATCCGTACCTTCAAAACAAATTTATAAATTTGGTATATTTGATGTAATGTCCAGGTTTACTGTAAAAACTACAGAGCAAACCATACCTGTTGCAGGATCAACCCAAAATATTGGGCTTTTATGCAAAAAAGATTTGCTTCCTTTTAAAGATTACAAATTTATCCATATTGGACTTATCCAAGTAGCTTTAAAACCTTTACCATGCTTGGATTAAACTCCAGTCTTGTGGCATATGTCAGAGATGGGAGATGTGAACATTTTCAACAATCCTTGGCTGCTGTCATAGAAACTAGTCTATGTCATGGGCCAGTTTATTTTGAGGTTTCTCCAAATTTAAATCTCTCCCTATCTGACAAAAATCTTTTTGATGCCTTAAGACTAACTATTCACACTCATGGTTACAATTTCAAACCAGGTAGTGAAATTATAGCTATATGCTATAGAGTTTATTACAAAGTTTTAAACACTTTGAATCCTAGAGTGAAAAATATTTCACCTCAAGGATCCACAACTTTAGTGCAAACAAATTTGCTTACCTCTAATGTTGCTACTAATAGGCTTATTAGGTGGAACGAAATTGACTTTCCAGAAACTTGGTCTTTGCCTCAAGAAATTGAGCCAAAACCTGTCCTGAATCAGGATATAGATCAGATAGTCCAGACTTCTGAAGGTGATGTTGAAATTAAGTTCAATCAACATCGTAAGTTCACCATACCTAGAGCTTTGTCTGCTAGGTACTCTACCCGTAGTGACTATGTCACAGCCCCTACCATTCTTCCTAGGGTGTCCACATCCGCTTCTAGAGTTAGAGAAGAAGCCTTAGAACAAGAGTATGTGGAAAATATTAGAATAAGTGAAAATAAAGTCCCCTTTGGAATTTACCAAGGAAAAGAACCTAGGGTTGAATCTCCAACCCAGTATGAAATGTCATTTCATTTATGATAGATTTCTCTGAAGGAAGTGACACTAGAAAACTCATTAATAATGAGTTTATGAAAAAGGATAACCAAGAGTTTAGAAAGTGGTATTTCAAGAAATTCTCCAAAACCACAGTTCTTGAATTTAAGAAGCTCTTCTATGAAGAACTATCTAAGGGTCAAACCCTTATCCCTTTTATCCAGTGGTTTGTGAAGTTCTTTGTTCAGAAAACTCAAACCGATATCCTTGTCCTACAAAGATCTTGGAAGACACCTGAAGGAGATTCCCTTGAATCGCCTTACCCTCCTGAAAGAGCTATACAACTTTCAGAAAATGCTGAAGCCAATGCTTATAACACTATAAAGAAACTTGAAAGTAGTCATGTTTCTATCAGAGAGTTAAACTCTTTAGTTAGGGCGCAAAACTTCACCAATGCCTTCCTAACTTGTCTGGGAGAACATATGGTTTCTCTTGAAAAACTTATTTTGTCTGTTAAAGAAGATATGGAAAAATAGATGAAACAACATAGCTTGATGATGGATCAGCTTGCTAAAAACAAAATTATTCCTTTCCAAGAAGAATCTTCTTCTAAAACCATTCCTGATACTCCAATTATCCAACCACCAGTCCAAATCAGTGGTTTCAAAATGGAAGAAGACCACAGTGAGTTTATAAAAATCCTTGAACAAAAGCTTAAGGATATTCACCTTAGGGTCTTAATTCGAGAAGATAACTCTTCAGAAGAAGATTCTACTTCTGAAGAAGACGAAGAAGTTATTGGTAACATTAACCAATTAACCCAAATGTTCAAAGATCAAGACGAAAGTCCTGAGATTAACCCTGTCCATATGACCAAACCTGTAGAAAAATATTACTACAAAAGACCTACACCTCAGGATGTCCTCTTTGAAGAACCTGATAATTATCAGAATTCGTATTCTGGAAAAGCTATCTATGAATGGAACATAGATGGTCTTAATGAGAAACAAATTGTTGATACCATACATAGAATGCTTATGTATGCCACAGTTTGTAAACAAAACAGTAATTCTGATAATGCTGTTGCTTCATTTATCACAGCAGGATTTATTGGCCAACTTAGAGGCTGGTGGGATGCCTACCTCTCTGAATCTCAAAGGAAAGAAATTCTTTCCCACAAGAAGTTAGTTAAAACTGAAGGAACTAGTACCCCTACAATTGCTACTACTGGAGAAGAAGACGCAGTTTATACCCTGAGTCTTTCTATCCTTCAACACTTTGTTGGCCATAACCAACCCATTGGAGAGAAACTCCAAACCCTTCTCCAAAACCTTAGGTGTCCTTCTCTGACACATTTTAGGTGGTATAAAGATACCTTCCTATCTAGGGTCTTTCAATTAAAGAACACCAATTCTGTTCATTGGAAATCCAAATTTATAGATGGCCTTCCACATCTTTTCTCTGAAAGGGTTAGGAAAACCCTTAGAGACAAAAATGATGGAATAAATATCAATTACCCAGACTTAACCTATGGTCAAATTATTAACAGCTGCATAACAGAAGGATTAACGTTATGCAACGACATTAAGCTCAAACATCAGCTCAAAAAGCAAAAGCTTTCTGAGAAACACCAACTTGGTGAATTCTGTGACCAATTTGCGTATGATACTGGTAAACCACCAGTTGAAAGGAAAAAGAAATCCCTTAAGCATGGTAAGAGAAAAGACTCTTACAAAGGTAAGAAACCTTACCAGTCCCATAAGGATAAAAGGTTCAGAAGAAGGGAACCTAAACCCGATCCTAAACCCTCTTATAAGAATGGAAAAAGGAAAGCTAAGAAGCTTGACATAACCTGCCACAAATGTGGAAAACCAGGGCATTATGCTAATAGATGCTGGACCAAGAAGGCCCTTAACGAAGTTGAAGATGAAAAACTTCGTGCTCAGCTAGAAAAGGTCTTGCTGATAAATTCTAGTTCTGAAGAAAAGGAATCTTCAGGTGAAGAGATTGACATTGTTAATTCTTCTGACTCTGAATCTTCAGAGTCCTCCACTAATGATTGTGAATGTAATGAGCTTAACTATTGGAAGTCCATTGCAGATATGAATGGAGTGTTCGTTCTCACTAGCGATCAAGATAGTGCCTTAAAGGCCATTGAAGCTATTACTGATCCTAGCATAAAAAGAAAAATGCTAGAGATCCTCCTTCATAACCAACCCAGGGTAGAGGCTCCTAGAATGATTGAAGCCCCTTACCAGCTTAGCGAAGTCTTAACTAGATTTCATAAATCTAACCTTAAAGAAGTTCCTACTTCCTTAAGTGACCTCAAAGGAGAAATTTCTCAACTCAAATCTGAAATAAGTCAAATTAAGAAAACCAATAAGACTCTCAATCAAAGAGTCACTAATCTTGAGAAAGGAGAAGAAATTGTCCAAACTATTGATGAAGAATATTTAAGTCTTCAAGAAAGGATCAATACCCTTAAAGCCATATCTCAACAAATAGGTTCCTCCAAAGAAGAAGAAACCCAGAGAGATGAGGAAGAAGAACTTCCTAATGAGGAGAGTTACTAAACCTTCTTGACAGAGTAACTTCTCAAAAATGGTATATAAAAATTACCCTTGTCATTGATAGAAAATACATCATCAAAGATGATATTGCTCTAGTTGATAGCGGTGCTGATTTGAATTGCATTCAGGAGGGAATGATCCTTACCAAGTTTTTTGATAAAACTACGCAGTCCCTCACTCAAGCAGGCGGGAAAAAACTTAAGGTCAAATACAAATTGTCTAAGACCCACATTTGCAACCAAGAAGTTTGCCTTCCTACCTCCTTCATTCTTGTTAAAAATCTTACAAGAAGAATCATATTAGGAACTCCTTTCCTCAATAGTATTTTTCCAGCTAAACTTAGCCGACATGGCTTAATAGGAGAAGTCAATAGAAAACCTGTTAGGTTTGACTTCATTACTGACCCTCAAACTAGGATAATCAATGAAGTTAAGGATATCCTCCTTGAAAACAAAGAAAAGCAATTATGCTTTCTGCAAGAAGAAATAAACCTGCTAAGCATTGAAGATCAGCTTAGCAAAGACTCTATGAAAACCCAAATCAAGGCCATAGAAAACCAGTTTAAGACTGAGGTTTGCAGTGACCTTCCCAATGCGTTTTGGGAGAGAAAGAAACATGTTGTTTCTCTTCCCTATTTGGAAGAATTTAATGAGGATCAAATCCCTACCAAGGCTAGACTAGCCCAGATGAACAAAGATTATTTGAATCTTTGCCAGAAGGAAATTGAATCCTTACAATCCAAAGGATTAATCAGACCTTCAAAATCTCCTTGGTCTTGTACTGCTTTTTATGTTAACAATGCAGCTGAAAAGGAACGTGGTGTTCCCAGACTGGTTATCAATTATAAACCCTTGAACAAGGTTCTTAAGTGGATTAGGTATCCTATTCCCAATAAGAAAGATTTGCTTGATAGGTTAAGTAATGCTTTAATCTTTTCAAAATTTGATATGAAATCAGGCTATTGGAAAATTCAAATTGAAGAAGCCGATAAATATAAAACTGCTTTTACAGTGCCGTTTGGGCAATTTGAATGGAACGTTCTCCCCTTTGGCCTAAAGAACGCTCCTTCTGAATTTCAGAAAATTATGAATGATATTCTTAATCCTTATTTTGAATTCATTATTGTTTATATTGACGATGTGTTGATTTTTTCCCAATCTTTAGATCAGCATATCAAGCATTTGAAAATATTCAAAGGTGTTATCAGACATAACGGTCTTGTGATTTCAGCCCCTAAAATGAAGCTTTTTCAAACAAAAGTTAGATTTTTAGGTCATGAAATCGACAAAGAAACAATTGTTCCTATCAGAAGAAGCATTGAATTTGCTTCTAAATTCCCAGATATATTATCTGAGAAGAAACAACTTCAAAGGTTTCTAGGAAGCCTTAATTACATTTCTGATTACTATAAAGATTTGGCTAAAGATACAGCCATCTTTTATCAGAGACTTAAGAAAGTCCCTAAGCCTTGGACTAAGAAGCATACTCTTGCTGTCCAAGCAATTAAGAAGAAAGTCAAATTCTTGCCTTGTCTTTCCTTGGCTAACCCTAGCAATTTCAAAATAGTTGAAACAGATGCCTCTGACATAGGTTATGGAGGAATTCTTAAACAGGTGAACCCAGAAACTTCTAAAGAAGTCTTGGTTAGATTCACTTTTGGTAAATGGAACCAGACACAGGCTAAGTACTCTACGGTCAAGAAAGAAATGTTTCTATTATTAAATGCATCTCTAAATTTCAAACTGATTTATTGAATAAAAAATTTTTGTTAAGAATTGATTGCAGCTCTGCAAAATCAATTATTGAAAAGGATATCAAAAATTTTGTTTCTAAACAAATTTTTGCCTCATGGCAAGCCCAATTAAGTGTTTTTGAATTTGATATTCAATACATTAAAGGAGAAAATAATTCTCTAGCTGACTTTTTGACCCGTGAATTCTTGCAGGGCAATGAGCGTCCCATTTAGGACCAGAGGAGGAGGTCGCTCCTTTGGCCGGGGAGGAGGAAGAGGGAACAACAAATTGTTGTCCCAAGCTGAACCTAGTATTCCTCTAATAGGGGAATGGACTACTGTTTATCCTAACAGACCTAGAATGCAGACATTAACTGCATCCTCAAAGAATAAAGATAAGGAAGAATCTTCCTCAGCCCAGTCTAAGAACAATGACTCTTATAAGACTGCCGCTTCTAGCGAACCTATACAAGAACAGTCAGCAGACTATTTTGAGAATCCTCCTTTGGAATTCATTATGCACGTCGAGCATGAAGATGTGCAAATTACCAACAATGATGGTTGGGCTATCATGACTAGATACCTTGAAGCAAGAGGTTATGCTGGTCTTTCTGGAAAATCCAGACCTAACATGGAGATATTTCTCCTAATGACCGGATCGGTCACCATTACTCATCATTATCAGAATAATAATCCTGATAATTTTATAAACTTTTCTAAATGCCATATCAATAAGGTATTGCATCCCAGAGAATGGGGCCTTAATCCTAATAGCGAAAAATCTATTAAGTTGGCTGATGGTAGAATGGTCTACTACAATTATTGGGACTATGTCCAAGCCTTTTCTAAGGCATTTTATTACCAGAATCCTAAGAACAAGCATTCTTGGTTCTTCTCAGTTAACCCAGAAATTCTGGAAAAACAAATACCAAGTTGGTTTTTTAATTGGTGGTCTAAATTTGGACCTTCCTTAGAAATTTTACCCAAAGATTTGGATGATCTCTATACACCATGGTGTGATGAGAGTCCTTTAATTGAAAAGGTCATTTCTAAGAATTTAATTACAGGACAATGTCCATTTTTATATTTTTCTAAGTTTCAGATCCCATGGATTTGGAGATGGACAATTTCCGTCGGAAAAAACAACCTCAATGTTCCTTATTTACAAAGACATTTCTTTACCAAATGGTGGAGCAAAATGGATGCTAAAGATCTTTAAGAAAAGATTAAACTTATCAAAGCCACCATCGAAGAAGATAAAATGAACCCAACTAGGAAGCAGGCTTCCTCTCAAATGACGTTAATACAGCTCAAAGAGTACTACCAGAAGAAATATCCTCAGGAAGATGACGAAGATCTAATGATCAGAATCCTTGAGCACATGAAAGGCCAATTCTTCACAGCCTTTCCCACCGTCAAAGATGACAGTTCTATGAAGACAAGCTCCTCACATGCATCAATGGATGACGTTCTAGCTGGCGAATCACAAGAGCCAGAACCTACCTCTGACGACTTCTGGGATTCCCTTACTGTCGTAATGGCACAAAAGGCCAAAGGAAAAGGTCCTCAAAGAGATTAGGATCAGCTAGCTGTAATCCACAACTGTCTCCCACTAATTAAAGTGATAGCTTTGTCCACCCAACAAAAGCTGGAATGGGACAGCAGAATCTGCTTTTCTTTTGCTTTTGCTTTTTCTTTTCTTTGTCGGTTGTCGTTTGTAATCAATTAGTGTCGATGGGGCCCATTGAGCACCCGGCTTTTGATTTACTTTTGTAACCGGTTAGTGTGTGTTTTCTTTTCTTTTTTACCGGATACAATAGGTATCCTTTCCCTATATAAGGGACTTCAGTGCTTCAGTTGAAAGCACGCTTCCATTGTACGATACTTCTCTCTCTATAATAATATTTCAGTTTCTCTACCTTCTCTCTAGTTTTATTTAAGTTTTCAGTATTATCTCCCAACTACCTAAATAGTAACCAAAATAAGCAGAGATCCAGGCTGCGCTACTGTTCCATATATATATATATATATATATATATATATATATATATATATATATGGGCGTTACACTAAACCCACACGGAAAAAAAATAAACATTATATTGTGGTTTTAAAAATACTTTTAACAACTTTTCATCAATTTAACTAAAATAAGATAAGAAATTATGAGGTAAAACCACCACATTTTTTTGCAATTTTTTATTAAAACATATTAATCATATGAAACAAACTACTAATAATAATACTCTATTTAATATACATTATAATAAATTAATAAAACGTTAAAAATAAATGACTTAATATTTTAAATATTACATGATAAACAACTTTGTAATCCAATAGTTATGGCAACGATTCTGAAAAAAATTTAAACTTATATAGATTACTTTTTTTTTTGGAATATAAAAGACTCTTATTTCCAAACCCGAAATTACATTCGATCCAATGGATCCAGGAAATCTAAGCTTACACCATTATGCCAAGATTACTATTACTAACATGATTAGCTAACTTTCTATTCATACTACATCTTAACATGATATTGTAAACTATACTATTTTTTCAAATTTTGATTCAATAATTGGCTATTGAACACTATATCATTCCTTGCTCTCCACAATCTATACAAAGTTTCTGCTGCAGCTAGTTTAAGAATGTTGTTGCTCCACCCTTTCCTTCTTATTACTTTAATTAGCCAATATTTCTCCCTCTTCCACTCTTGTGGCTCTCTGTCATACCCAAATATTTGTAGGATTTCATTCCAAATCAGCTTCGTGATGTTGCAATAAATAAATAAGTGATCGAAAGATTCTTTTATGCTGCAAAATCTGCAGTTTCCATCAGTGTTTGTACCAAACTTTTGAAGCCAATCTTTTGTTGGAAGTCACTCCAAAAGAGCAAGCCATAAAGTGAATTTTGCTCGAGGCCGGGCATGGTTCCTGTAAAACATTGTCTTCTAATTCACTTGGTTCTTCTCTCCTCTGAACACTTTATACATTTTTGAGATGATGTATTTCCTCTCCTCCATAGTTTCTTGCCAATATTCAATTTTCCCCAACAAATGTCTAAATTTCATGATATTTTTTAATATCCATGAACAATTGGTGGGTTTTTCCCAAGTCACCACATCCTACTATTTAATATAATACGTGTTTATCTAGTTAACCCAAAGTTTGTCAGCTTTGGATTAAATGTTCCGCAAGAGTTTACCCATGGTAGCTTGATTCCACTCCACTAAAGAAGTTACATTTATACCTCTAGCTGTTTTTGGGTTGCAAATCTAATCGCAAGTTACATGGGCTTTTTTAATTTATCTTTTCTATCCAATGCCAAAGGAAGCTCCTACACATGGCTTCCACATGTTTTATCACCTTCTTTGGTATGGGAAACACCTGCAACCAGTAGTTTGTGATAGAAAACAATATACTTTTAATGAACTACAATCGCCTTGCAGAGCTCAGCAGTCAGGCTGTCCAATGACAATTTTTTGCAACAATTTTGTCAATCAAAATGTGGCATTGGTTCACAATTTTTTATATGTTAGTTCTTGTAAATTTCTTATAAACACATCCTCATTTTTATTTGAAAATTGTCAAATCTCTATTGTTCGAAAAGAAAATGACAAAGATAAAAAAATCAAAGAGAGACTAAGAAAATAAAACAGTTAAAAGTTTTGTCAATATAAAAGAAAAAAGAAGAAAGAGTGGTCAGAAAAAGAAACATATAATGGTTTCAACAGCCGGTGTAAAATTACTTTTAAAATTTTTAGTCATTTTATTTAGGGTTAAATATACAACACCCCCTGCAATGTAGGTAAGTTTCGCTTTACCCCCTGTAATATTTTTTTTATTCCCCCCTGTAATATATATTTTTTATTTACCCCCCTAAGCGTGCAATTTGAACACTGAATCTAGGTGGTAAACCAATTTTTTTTACAGGGGGTAACTTTGACGCTTAGGGGCAAAAGACATAGAATTTTAACATTTCAAGGGTGGGATTCAAAAAAAAAATTAACAGGGGTTAAAATGGAACTATCCTGTATTGCAAGGGGGTGTTGTATATTTAATTATTTTATTTATATAAGAAAAAGAATAATGTTATAACATTATATTGCGGTTTTAAAATACTTTTAACAACTTTTCATCAAATGAACTAAAAAAATATAATGAAATAGTTGTAAGTTTTGCAAGTATAAAAAATGAAGAAAGAGTGGCTAAGAAATAAACATATAGTGGTTTCAACTGCCAGTGTAAAATTATTTTAACATTATTAATCATTTTATTCATAAAAAAGAAGAGAATAAAGTGTGAATGCTAAAGCCGCATAGGAAAAAATTAATATTATAGCAGGAGTTTAAAGATACTCTTAAAAAATTTTCATCAATTTAAATAAAAAAAGATAATAAATTATGAGAGGTAAACCACCATATTTTACAATTTTTTTTATAAAAAAAAACTATTATTCATTTGAAATAAACTAGTTAATAATAATACCCTATTAAATATACATGATAATAAATAAAAATAAAATAAAATAAAATAAAATAAAATAAAATAAAAGACATAATATTTTAAGAAAATAAAATAGAGAGATTAAGAAAATAAATTAGTTGAAAGTTTTGGCAAAAGAAAAAAAGAAGAAAGAGTGGTTAAAAAATAAACATCTGCAGGTGTAAAATTATTTTAACATTTTTAATCATTTTATTTATAAAAAAAAAGAGAATAAAATGTGAATGCTAAAACCACACGGCAAAAAATTAACATTATAGTGTCGTTTTAAAAACACTTTTAACAACTTTTATTCAATTTAACTAAAAAAAGATAATAAACTATGAGAGGTAAAAACAATATATAGATTACTTATATAAATTACATATGAAATAAAGTAGCAGTATAATAGTTATCGCAACGTTTCGGAAAAATTTAAACTTATATAGATTACTTTAATAGACAAGTTCATAGATCTATTACACATTTTTTTAATTTACAAGTGATACAATTTGAGATTAAGAATATTCAAGTTATATCCTTCTAAACTAGATATGTGTCTATGTGTGTAAGAAGAACATTTACTTTAATGTCATCTACTTTAAATTAAAATGTTTTATAATTCAAAGAAGTAAAAGAAAAGCTATAAATTATGGATATTTGTAATGAGATCCTAAAAGGATCCAAGGGTGGAATCCATGGAAAGGTGTAGAAAAAACTTTGAACAATTGAGCATAAAATGTTAATTTTAACACCTTCAACTTTGTCTTGCAGAATAGATACTAGATACTACTTATCACACTTCTTTAAATATATGCACACATTGTTTTATTGAAAAAATATTATTACTTCTATATTTCATTAAAAATTAAAAAATTGTTTTATTATCCATCCTATTTATTTATTTTTTCTTAATTTTAGTTAATGTAAATTTCTCATAAACACATACTCATTTTTATTTGAAAATTGTCAAATCTCTATTTTTCGAAAAGAAAATGATAAAGATAAAAAAATCAAAGAGAGATTAAGAAAATAAAATAGATGAAAGTTTTGTCAATAGAAAAAAAGAAAAAAGAGTGGGATTAAAAAATAAACATATAGTGGGGTTTTAACCATTTTATTTATAAAATAAAAGAGAATACAGTGTGATGTTAAAACTACATGGCAAAAAAAACATTATAGTGCGGTTTTAAAAATACATTTAACAACTTTTAATCAATTTAGCTAAAAAATAATAATAAATTTTGAGAGGTAAACCACTATATTTTACAATTTTTTCATTAAAAAATATTAATCATATGAAACGAACTAGCACTCTAATAGTTATCGCAACATTTCCGAAAAAATTTAAACTTATATAGATTACTTTAATAGAAAAGTTCATAGATCTATTACACTTTTTTTAATTTACAAGTGATACAAATAATGATTAAGAATATTCAAGTTATATCCTTCTATACTAGATACGCGTCTGTGTGTGTAAGAAGAACATTTACTTTAGTGTCATCTACTTTAAATTAAAACTAGTATGATACCCATGCGTTCGCATGGGTACCCGTCGATGACGCGCATTTATCGTAAAAATGATTTTTTATAAAAATAAAAAATAAAAAATATCTAATAAAATCAATATATTTGATAAGTTTAAATATTTATAATATAGTCCAACATAGATATAGATATACGAAGACAAAAGGTTGCACTTGCAGCATAACACTCCCATTACAAAGCTGTAAAGATTTATAGGTAATGGATTCAAAATTGTAAATGAAAAATAAAAATAGGTTTGTTAAAATAGTTTAAATAAATGTGAAATAAAAAATTTGTTGCAATAATAAGTAAAATAATTTTTTTGGAAGGTATATATTGGGGTAAAATTTGAGAATTTTGCACAAATTATGTTTAATGGAAAATAATAAAAAATGTAATAGTAATAACAAATATATAGGAAAAAAATTATGTTTATGAAAAATAATTAAAATGATGGATTAGTAAAGAAAAAAAAACTAAGGAAAAAGTATTGAAAATAAATAAATAAAATAAGTTAAACAAAATGAAAAGGAATATAAATTAAGATGAGGCAATTATATTAATGTAATATAGACTTGTGCGTTTGCATGGGTTGCGGTTCGCACGAGTCACGCAATATCATTTTTTTTAATTGTTAGAATATTAAATTAATATAATATAGTGAATTTTAAGAAATATATACAAATTAAGTAATTTTGATCCGTCAAAAAAATATATTTTAGTAGAAAAATAAATATTATTATGAACTCGATTGTTTTTTTTTATAAGCAATTGTATTAAAAGGGAGAAACAGGGATTCTCCAACCCGATACTAAAGACTAATCAAAAGATAAGGGCAAAGCAAGACCCTAAATAGATTACAAAAGACTCAATTGTATTAAATAATCATACAAAATTAAAAAAAGAGTTTGTGAAATGAAGAAAGAAAAAATTTTAACATTTGAAAATAATAATTTTGTGTCTCAAATAGAGACAATTGGTAATTATAATAAAATAGATATTTTGATGATAGTGACCCGTGAAAAAAAAGAGAAATTTTGATATTTGAAATATAATTAATAAATATAATATAATGATTGTTAATAAATGTATATAAAATGTTGGAATGTAATAATAAGAGACTCGTGAGTTCGCACGGGTCACGCAATGTCGTTTTTTTTAATTGTTAGAATAGTAAATTAATATAATATAGTGAATTTAAAAATTATATACAAATTAAGTAATTTTGACCCGTCAAAAATGTATATTTTTGTTTAAAAATAAATATTATTATGAACTCAGTTGTATTAAATAATCATACAAAATAAAAAGAGTTTGTGAAATGAAAAAAGAAAAAAAAAAGAGAAATTTTAACATTTGAAAATAATAATTTTGTGTCTCAAATAGATATAATTGATAATTATAATAAAATAGATATTTTGATGATAGTGACCCGTGAAAAAAAATGAGAAATTTTGATATTTGAAATATAATTAATAAATATGATATAATGAGACCCGTGCGTTCGTACGGGCCACGGTTCGCACGGGTCACACAATATCGTTTGTTTTTAATTGTTAGAATAGTAAATTAATATAATATAGTGAATTTTAAAAAATATAGACAAATTAAGTAATTTTGATCCGTCGAAAATGTATATTTTAGTAGAAAAAATAAATATTAATATGAACTCAGTTGTATTAAATAATCATACAAAATAAAAAAAAAGAGTTTGTGAAATGAAGAAAGAAAAAAAGAGAAATTTTAACATTTGAAAATAATAATTTTGTGTCTCAAATAGACACAATTGATAATTATAATAAAATAGATATTTTGTTGATAGTGACCCGTGAAAAAAAAGAGAAATTTTGATTTTTGAAATATATTAAATAAATATAATATAATGATGGTTAATAAATGTATATAAAATGTTATAATTGTCTCATGTTTTTTATTTATAAAAATAGATATTTGTAGCATTTTTTCGTGATTGCCTCATGAATTTTTTTCTTTATTGTCTCATGTCTTATGCATTTTTTCGTGATTATCTCCTTTTTTTGTGATTGTCTCATGTATTTCGAACCGTGTCTTATTTTTTCATGTGTCTTATAAATTTATATTTGAATATATTTTAATGGATTTCGAACTGTGTCTTATTTTCTCCCATGTCTTATAAATTTATATTTGAATATATTTTAAAATTATTAATTATACTATAATCTGTCATAAATTATTAATTTTAATTATGATTTTTGAATAATGTATAATTATTTCTAATGATTCTAATATCAATAACAAATTTTTATAATTATTTCTAATGATTCTAATATCAATAATGATTATAATTATTTCTAATTTTATATAAAAGCAATGAGTTTTTTTAATTATTATTATTTATAAAAAAAATTGACTATTTTTTAGTCATTGAAAAATGAGGAAAGTTAGTTATTTATTTGATAAAAAAATAATATTTAAAAAAAATTGGAGTTTAATTATTAATGATTTATTATCATTTTATTGGTAGAAATAATGAGACTATTATTACGTGTAACATGTAAAATTGTTGGTAGGAGTTAGATATAATGGATGAAAGAAGAACTTACATATACTAGATGGAAAACGAAGAGTTTATTCTATCTTCCAAGGTTGATATTGTAAAGGATAATTTTATTTTTGTTGAGTATTTTTCCTTTTTATAATTAAATTTAAAAATAAGTTTTTCATTTCTCACTATTATAATTATACATTAATTAGTATTATATTTATTTATTTTTCATCAATATACATTTAAACTGATTTAATTTCTTTATTTTAATGAAAAATATAGTATACAATAATATAAAATACATATTTTTTTTAGTTACAATTTATAAATATTTAAAAAATTTATGATACTTAAAAACATATTTATTATTTAGTAAGTTTTTTATTTTCTATATATAAATAATAATTATAAATATGTAGTAAAAAACTATTTTTTATTGTGATATCACACCATAAGACTACACAAAATGTTTGATGTGGTCTATCTTTAATGCTGGCAGCCGTCATGCTTGTCTCCCCTTTGTTGGGAATTTTACATTTTTATGGTGGTGCATTTATCTATTTCCTTGTGTTGTTTTGAAGACTATTAGTATTTTAGATTTCATCTGTCCAAGAGGTTGTCTTGAGGCATTTTCAGATGTCCAGGTTTAATAGTCTTTCACAAGTTGTTCAAGAAAAATAACTAGCATAAAATAGATTGTTAGTAGGCCCAAGAGGATTAAAAACAAACCCAAGTGGATGATAGACTACAATTTATAATAATAGGAATTTTCCAAATTTTAGTATTATTATTATTATGTTGTCTTTGTTTATTTGGGCCTGCTTTGTATTCAGCCCATTAGAGCTTATATTTTGTATTTAAGCTATTGACTTGTTGGATGGAGTAAGAATTAAGTTGAATTTTATTATTGTCTCCTTCTTTTATGTTTTGTGTGTATTTTAGGAAGAAACCCTAGATCTAAGAAAATAGTTGTGATCTTACCTTATCAATTTGGTGCTTTCATCACTTGTATTCATGGATCCTCCCCCCAAACCACCCAACCCTAGAGATATTATAGAAGAAGCTGTTCAAACTGCTCATGTGCATCTAGACAATGCAATGACTCAAGCTCAGCAACAAATGGATGAGAGGTTTGATAAAACCACTGCAGATTTAGAGCTCATTCAAACTCGTATGGACAATGAAAAACAAATCTCAAATTCAAGGTATGAAAACATAATGGGTATGCTAAACAAACTTGCTCTTCAAAGGGAGCAGCCTCCAGCTACCATAGCTGCAGCAGCAGCCACCACCGCTACTGTTCATCCGGCCGCAACCACTGTTCACGCAGTAACAGCAGCAGCAACATCCCCTTCAAGTGTAAGTCATCTTTCCCAATTTATACCTAATTCTGCTACCATTCACAGCCCCATCTTAACCTCTGCACCCACCTCCTTACATTCCCCTCATTTCACACAGCCCTACACACCATTGCATTCCACTACTATCCCCAACAGCCTACTTCAACCCCATTTTACCACTGCCCCAATCAGACCTATCCCTACCCATATCCCTAGATTTTTTTCTTCAACTTACATCACTCAAACCAACAACATTCCAGCCACACAAAATTATCAGATCCCAATGTTCCAACAACATATACCCTACCCAAATATTCTACCCAATAACCCTTTACCACCCTTTCGAACACCTAAATTAGAACTTCCCATGTTTGATGGCTCAAACCCACTAGAATGGCTATTTCAAGCAGACCAATTTTTTTATTTTTATCAATTGCCACCTGATAATAGACTTGCTATGATGTCATTCTACATGAAAGGTGAGGCTTTAGGATGGTACAAATGGATGTACCAAAGCCAATTATTAAGTGATTGGCCTTCTTTTACTAAAGCATTGGAACTGCGTTTTGGTCCATCAACATATGCCAATCATCAAGCAGAATTATTTAAATTAAAGCAAGTTGGGTCTGTGGTGGAATACCAAGCAGCTTTTGAAAAATTGGGTACTCAAGTAGTGGGATTATCACAAGAAGCCATCCTTAATTGTTTTATTTCTGGTTTAGCTTCGGAAATTCAGAATGAAATTGCGATCCACAAGCCCACTTCTATATCCCAAGCCATTGGATTAGCTAAATTGATTGAGTCTAAGCTAAAGGATGCAAAACCTAAATACCAAAAATTTCTTTCCAACACTCCTCACAAATCAATTACTGCCACACAAACAACACACCAACCAAACCCAACCCCAAAACCTGCTGCACCTAACCAAACCGCCAAACTTCCAATTCGAAAGCTTTCTAATGCTCAACTTCATGAGCGTCGTGCATAAGGTCTTTGTTTCAATTGTGACGAAAAATTTATCCTAGGCCACCGTTGCTCAACCGACAAATTTCTTTTACTCGTTGAAGACGAGGAACCTCAAATTGAGCTTGAATCCTCAAACACTTTGGAGGACACAGTGGAAATCAATCACACTTCTACTGAAGTGGATGACACTTACTTTCAACTCTCACCACAAGCTGCTATTGGTCAATTTTCTCCCAAGACTCTCAAATTCACCGGCATGTTAAATGGCCTTTCCGTCACTGTATTAATTGACACCGGCAGCACCCATAATATTCTACAGCCCCGCATTGCTCAACACCTCAAAATCCCAACCAAACCTATTCCTAATTTTTCTGTAATGGTGGGTAACAGATCCAAATTATCTTGTTCTGGACTTTGCCCTCAAGTCCCGATCACATTACAAAACAACCTGTTCCACATACCCTTCCATTTGTTACCAATTGAAGGGGCTGATGTTGTGCTAGGCATGGAGTGGTTGAGAACCCTTGGCCCTATAATGGCTGATTTTTTCCATCCCAAAATTATCTTTCACGTATAAAAACAATGCCATTACAATCACAGGCGACCAAAAGTCCTTACCCACCCAATCCTCATATAACCAACTTTGCCACCTTTTACAAACAGATTCCATTGCTTCAATTCACCTCTTGTTATACCAACCCTCCGATGAAATTGAAATCAACCAGCCAACTAACAATCAAAACCATCTTGATTCACTTCCATCATCACTTCCCATACCAATCAAAGATATTCTGCAGTCCTACTCAGCTATCTTTCAACTACCCCAAGGCCTACCCCCCTCTCGTTTTCATTACCATCACATCCCTATCATACCCAACACAGCCCCAATTAATGTCAAACCGTACCGATACCCACACTCTCAAAAAGAGGCCATGACAACCATCATCCATGACATGTTAAAGGAAGGAATCATTAAACCAAGCAATAGTCCATATTCCTCACCGGTGCTCTTAGTAAGAAAAAAAGATGGCTCTTGGAGATTTTGTGTTGACTACAGAGCGCTAAACGCAGTGACAGTCAGTGACCGTTTCCCTATCCCTACAATTGATGAACTCTTTGATGAGTTAGGATCCGCAACTATTTTCTCTAAGATTGACCTACGATCTGGTTACCACCAAATCCGGGTAGCTTCCGAAGACACACACAAAACAGCGTTCAGAACGTTTGATGGGCACTACGAGTTTTTAGTTATGCCATTTGGTCTTACTAATGCTCCTAGTTCGTTTCAAGCGGCGATGAATGATTTATTGAGGCCATACCTACGTCGGTTTGTACTTGTTTTCTTTGATGATATTCTCATTTATAGTTCTTGCATTGCTGACCATACACACCATTTAAAGTTGATTTTAGAGTTGTTGTTATCTAACCAGTTTTATGCCAAATTGTCCAAATGTGTCTTTGTTGTTCCTTCTATTGATTACCTAGGTCATGTTATTTCTACTGATGGTGTAACCCCAGATCCAGCAAAAATTCAAGCAATCAATGATTGGCTGAGGCCACGTTCACTCACGCAACTCAGGGGTTTTTTAGGTCTCACCGGCTTTTATCGTCATTTTGTACGACATTACGCCTCTCTCGCCGCTCCCCTCACCGATTTATTGCATTGCAGTAAATTACATTGGAGTACATCAGCAGACATTGCATTTACAACATTAAAGAAAAAGATGACGGAAACTCCGATCTTGTGCCTTCCAGACTTCTCTCAAACTTTTGTGCTGGAGACCGACGCTTCAGCTGTTGCTATTGGTGGAGTCCTATAAGCAAGGCCATCCACTGGTATTCTTCAGCAAGAAAATGTACAACCGTCTTCAAGCTTCTTTGGTGTATGTTCGCGAGATGTATGCCATTACAGAGTCTATAAAAAAATGGCGTCAATATTTAATTGGAAGACATTTTCACATATATACTGATCAAAAGAGCTTAAAAAGTTTGCCGGTGCAAAATATTCAAACCCCTGAACAACAGAAATGGGCTGCTAAGTTGCAAGGGTTCAACTTCGAAATTTTTTACAAACCTGGTAAATCGAACCAAGTTGCTGATGCCTTGAGCCGAATGCATTCGGAAGAAGCTGCCATTCTCCTCTCCATCTCTTCACCAGTTCCTCTTTTGCTAGACCAGCTCAGACAGTACTATGAAAAGGACACAGAGGGTCAGAAACTTAGAGTCAAAGTTTTGGAAGAGACTTCAACCCAGCCATGTTTTCAGTTTAAGGACGGACTTTTATTCTACAAAAATAAAATCTACATACCACAGGTGGACGAGTTAAGACACAATCTACTGAAGGAATTTCACTCCACTCCCACAGCCGGTCACTCTGGTTTCCACCCAACTCTTGCACGTATTTCTTCTTCTTTCCTCTGGCCAGGGATCTACAAAGACACAAAAGAGTTTTGTCAACAATGCTTAGTCTGTCAACAAAACAAGAACCTTACAACACGTAAACAGGGACTACTACAACCATTACCGGTTCCAACAAAGGTTTGGGATGACTTAAGCATGGATTTCATAACCCACTTACCAAGTTCCTTTGGTCACACAGCGATCTGGGTAATCTGTGACAGACTCACAAAATTCTGCCATTTCATAGGCCTCCCAACAAAATATTCAGCAAAGGACTTGGCTTTACGCTTCTCTGTCGAGATTTGTCGGTTACACGGCATCCCAAACTCGATAGTCTCAGATAGAGACCCACTGTTCCTCAGCTCCTTCTGGAAAGAGTTGTTTCGCTCTCAAGGCACCACCTTGAAATACAGCACCGCCTACCATCCTGAAACAGACGGGCAAACAGAAGTCACAAACCGTTGTTTAGAGACGTATCTACGGTGTTTTACTAGTGAACAACCCAAACAGTGGTTTAAATACTTACACTTAGCGGAATATTGGCACAACACTACTTTCCATAGTGCAATCAAGATGACTCCTTTTGAAGCCCTCTACGGTAGATCTCCCCCGTCCTTTCCGCATTACACTTCCGGATCTGTGGCGATTGAGATACTTGATATGTCCTTGCAACAAAGAGAAGAACTGTTAAACCAGTTGAAACATAATCTGGAAAAAAGCCGAAAAACCATGGAGGATCAAAGTAATAAAAAA
Organism: Lathyrus tuberosus; assembly: GCA_022829125.1. Classification (NCBI taxonomy): domain Eukaryota; kingdom Viridiplantae; phylum Streptophyta; class Magnoliopsida; order Fabales; family Fabaceae; genus Lathyrus; species Lathyrus tuberosus. Next base: position 8,438,918 of record JALAZF010000264.1, read on the forward strand.
CGTCTAGACGTTACCTTTAGAGTTGGAGACCTGGTGTTGCTTAAACTTCAACCATACAGACAGACATCCGTTCAGCGCCGCGTTTCTAACAAGCTTGCCAAAAGGTACTTTGGTCCCTTCAAAATACTGAGTCGCATAGGAAAGGTTGCGTACAAGTTGGAACTTCCTCCTTCATCAAAGATCCACCCCGTCTTCCATGTTTCTCAGTTGAGAACCTTCCATGCAAGGTCAGATTCGCCATCTTTCGGTCCGATCCCTCCTGAGTTCGACACAGCATATTCGGATCCGCTACATGCAAGTGCAAGAACTCAGTCTCCTGAAAAACAAACAACAAGTGGATTAGACCTTCTCAAATCTAATCAAACCGTACAAGTGGAAAACAACTACGACTCACCAAGGCTCAACTCTGAGAAGCAAAACGAAACTCCTTCACCAAAAGTCGCCGTCGCGCAAGGAAGGGTTTTGTTTCATCAAGATCTTTCTAAGAGTGTAACTCAGAACATGGAGAAGTGTGGGGTTTTGAAAAAAAATATGAACAAGGAAAGGGAGAGCGGTGAAAAAGAACGGGAGCAAATGACTAAGACAGAGGAGTCCCATTCACTTAAATCTACTTCTCAAGATTTGGTTGTACAAATAAATCCAACCCACGTGAAGTTTCAGAACTTGGGGAAGCGAGCTGTGCATGCGTCTGACTTTGGTAACCCCATTTCACCTAACCCAACACTTATCACTTCCTTTCCACCGCCCATATCTCAACGAAATCCAATTCCCCACTCAATGGATGACAACTCACTAATCCCACCTGTTCCCACTAAACCCTCACGTGCTTCCAAACCAGCTGTCCCAAATATTACCGTTCCACTTCCCACTTCGAATTTTCAACTTCCAATTTCCCTTCCCCATTCTATTTAGTCTTCCAGTGGTGGGCCTACACATTGGGCTTCTTCCTTCAAACCATCCAAGAAATCTCCAACGCCCATCCTTGAGGACAAGGATGTTCTTGGGCCGGACAGTACTGTTAGTAGGCCCAAGAGGATTAAAAACAAACCCAAGTGGATGATAGACTACAATTCATAATAATAGGAATTTTCCAAATTTTAGTATTATTATTATTATGTTGTCTTTGTTTATTTGGGCCTGCTTTGTATTCAGCCCATTAGAGCTTATATTTTGTATTTAAGCTATTGACTTGTTGGATGGAGTAAGAATTAAGTTGAATTTTATTATTGTCTCCTTCTTTTATGTTTTGTATGTATTTTAGGAAGAAACGCTAGATCTAAGAAAATAGTTGTGATCTTACCTTATCATAGATCAAGTTTAATAATTTGCTCAATATCCAAAATTAGTATAAAATTTCAAGTAGCAAGCAATCTGTTGTACAATCATAAACTCTAGCCACTGCTACTGCAGTCACCATGACAATATCAATAAAAAACCAAAAGTTTGAGGAAACAAAAGTTGAACTCAAAAGAGGATTTTTACTTTGCTATATAGAAACATTGTATACGATAAATTAGTAGTATAGATTTATATAATTCTTTAGATATTGTCAAGAATGTATTAGAACTAATCAGATAGAGATTTCTCTAGTTATTTATAAAACATTCATACGATATTGTTCGTCGTCCGTACATTCATTATTCATAACCTGTCATGGCTTGATAAAGTCGTAGAAAGAAAAATTCACAACTTTCTTGATGAGCATATACCACTGTGATTATTACACATCTTTTCCAATGCCTGCTGCAGAGTTGTGGCCAACCATCCCAGTGAGTTTTCCATCTAGCTTAGGAAGAACTTTTCCAACAGCCTGGGATTTCACAAAGTGCAAAACTAATTTAATAAATGTAATTGGTAAGCACATAAACTGTTATGGCAATCCATCTCTTACCTTTGCAGCATCAGTTGAACTTGGAATTATATTTTGAGTTGCACCTCTTCCCCCTCTCAAAAGGAAAAAGAAAGCAGAAGTTTTAACTGGAAAATGTGCAACAGACCTGTTCTTGCTAGCACAGTTGTCATCAAACCCTCAATTATACCAAACTCCTCATGAACCACCTGATAAATAGTTTATATAAGAATTAGATGCTTGTATGCAAGGTTCTGATAAAGAAGGAAATAAGAAACAAATGGGGGTGGGGCATCAAGTCGGATAATTCTTGAGCTAAAGGCATATATTAATTCTGAAAGATTAGTATTTATTCCATGAAGTTAACTTCTCTCAATGGTTTGATTTGTTTTATTAGAAGAGGTATTACTAAAAAAACTTGATGACGAATCAATTGTGTATGAACTCCATGATCCTATTAGTTTTACTTTTAATACTTTCCACGCTCTAAGTAGCTAAATATTAAAATTAAAATGAAGTTGCCATGTATGATTTCACAAATAACTACGGAAAAATAAATTAAAACTGAGAAGGGTTGAAGGGGGAATAAAAACAATGAGGGAAATTAAGAACATATCAGAGGAAGAAAAATAAGAGAAAATAGCAAAACAAAAGGAACATAAGAGAAAGAAAAAATATCAGGGCCAAATGAAAAAGGAAGTAGGTAACAGTGCAAAAAGCTAAAAAACAGGAATTCACAACACGTTTCAATGTTTCAATGTTTTAACTCTAACTATCTAAGATATTTTAAAATGAAATTAGCTTACAATTCACAAATGAACTTAACTTGCAGGAAACAAAGAGAACAAAGCAACTAAAGAATCATTTCAGTTTGTAATTTGTAAATTGTAATGGATTAAAAAGTTAAAACTTGCAAGAAATAAAGCATAAAAACGGTATAAACTTGTCATTCATCTAGAAATTAAGAGTTAGAATCACACATTTACACAAATACATTTTGAAATTACAAACCTTTTGATTAAAACTTATGTGACACTGAGGGAAACAACGTCGTTACGCCGTCGTGGTCGAAACCTAATTCGTTTGATTAATTCTCGGATAAAAGAGCTTCTAAATCGCGATCCAGAATAGAGAAATCAGATATCTCTAACAAACATCTTAATCTCCCATCATATCTACAATAATTAAGTAATTGCAATTTAACAGAAAATGCAGATTATGTTATTTCAATATGGTCAAAAGCAGACATAGTGCAAAGCCTACATTGTTACATAAACAGAACCACATACACCATCTTTGGATAACAAAAAATCATCATTCACTCACACAAAACCTGTTTCCACAACATAATTATATCTCTACAAACACATACAGGATCAATCATTACTTTCCAATCATAACAAAAATCACTGTCGTTGTGCAAAATCAAATTCTCAGTAATGTATAAAGAGATGATCATTGTGTCAGCAAGTAAGAGAAAAAGACCTTGTTCTTAGACTTACTGCTCTCACATTGCAAATTCTACAATCCAATTCACATACCGTCATTCTGTTCCCGCTCATCGCAGAATCAAGGAAATTCCTCTCAACTCCGATAGCATTTTTTCGTCGGTTGCTGAGTCACGCAGGCCCCTTCAACCTCTGTATTTCAGCCCCTAATTATTGGATAAAAATAGAACAAAATAATGAAGCAAACTTAAAAAAAAAAAGATAGAATAATAAAATATTACTTATCGCTCAACATTTATAAGCGAAGGATTAACTTGCTTCAACAATTCTTCTTGTGTATTTTTTTCTTTAACGCGAGCAAGGCCCTATCTTTCTTCTTAGAAACTTTCATCGAACACTTTGTAGGCAAGATTGCAGGCAAGGTGCAACTCTCTGTATTTTGAAAGCAGATTATTAATAGAAATAACTCTCACAACAACAACATCAAATAACACCACACAAACGAAACAGAAGCAAAAGAAAGAAGGAGAGTCATAACTGAAATCAAAAGCGAAGAGTTTAACGCGGAGCCATCGGAAACTGCACCGCCGACGAATCTTCCCCCTTCCTCATAAGCCAACATCACCTAACCTGAAACAACAAATACTAATTCAAAAACAAAATCGAACCTTTCTCAAATACACAGAGATGAAAGATTTCTGTTGTATATTTATAGTGTGTAAGCATTGACATTTTGAGATTTCAAAAGGAAAGGAAGAACACCGAGGGGTTATTTTCTGAGACATGTTCAAATTGATCGTGGTTTGTAATGGGGTGGTGGTGAGGGACGGTTTCTGAATTTGTTGTGAAGGAAGAACAATTTTTGAATTTGTTGGGAAGAAAAAGGAAAGGAAGAACGATTTTTGAATTTGTTGAGAAGAAAAAGAAACTAAAATGCACGTTAAATGAGGAAAATAAGAAAGAATGAGGAATAATTCAAATGCTTCTATTAAATCTATTTTATTAATTGTTAATTAATTTATTAAATGGATGCTAATTCTTTAAGTTGCCAAGTGGCAGATTATTTGCTAATAAGGGTAATTAGGGGTTTTTAAGACCACCTTTTTTTCTTATATGATAGATGTTTTATAATTCAAAGAAGTCAAGAAAAAAGATATAAATTTTTGATATTTGTAACGAGATGCTAAAAGGATCCAAGGGTGGAATCCAAGAAAAGGTGACGAAAAAACTTTGAACCGTTGAGCATAAAAAGTTGATTTTAACACCTTCAACTTTGTTTTGCAGAATAAAAACTAGATACTACTTAGCAGACTTCTTTAAATATCTGTTCACATTATTTTATTGAAAAATTATTATTACTTATATATTTCATTAAAAATTAAAAAAAAATTGTTTTATTATCCATCCTATTTATTTATTTATTTCTTAATTTTAGTTGTTGTAAATTTCTCATAAACACATTCTCATTTTTATTTGAAAATCGTCAAATTTCTATTGTTCAAAAAGAAAATGACAAAGATAAAAAATCAAAGAGAGACTAAGAAATTAAAATAGTTGAAAGAGAGACTAAGAAGTTAGGTTAGTTGAATCATAGAGAAATTAGTAAGATGTATGATAGTATGATAAGCATTCTAGGTTGATAATGAAAATCACCATGAACATATGACTTCCATGACTTATGTACTCCTTTGATTGAATGAAATTGTTGTTGTCTATGTGCTTATTATTGTGATTGTTGTTACCATGGATTTAGTGATGTCTTGGGTCATTGGGGGTCTTAAAATGATGATTTTTGGTGGTTTTTATCACCCAAATGCGTCCAGACACTGCCTAGTCTTGCTACAGCTCGCTACGGCTCGCTTGAGCAAAAATAGGGGATTCTGCTACTAACTTAGTTCGCTCCGCGAAGTTAGGTTGGCTTAGCGAACTTCCATGTGTTGAGAAAAAATATTGCGCCTCTTGTGATCGTCATAACTCGAGAACCGTAACTCCATTTAACGCACGGTCTGAAGCGTTGGAAAGCTGTTTCAATGCTTTACATGATAGTGTAGTAGAAACATGGCTATATTATATTGATTGATATAATAGTGATTGAATTGAAGTGAGTATGGATATTATAGTTCTCGTTTCCACCATAATTTAAGAATCGAGAATTCAATTGATATGGGACTTTAAGCAATGGAAAAATGATCAAATGGGCTATTACATGGTGATGAGAGACCACAAACTAACCAAGGATGCTTGGTAGAGGATACTAATGATTTTTTTCCATTATGTTGTATGTGAAATACTTATGTTGATAATGTTTGACTTGTTTGTGCATAATCACTTGAATATGCCTAAGAATTATTGTGACATGTTATGTTATTATTTGTGTTTCATGTATGATATTGTGACATGCTAATGTGTATGCTATATATTGATTTAATGTTTTGATTATAAAATAACATGCTTAAAACATTATGAAGATGAGTGAGGAAGCCTAGGAGATTACTAGGTAAATAAATTAGTAAGATAACTTAGGAAATGAAATGTTCTGATAGTGATGCTTGAACGGAATTGTACCGCGGTGTGTACAACGGACAAGTTGTCACGTGATTGATGGATAATATGCTTTGTATGGAACATGTTGTTTTGTTATGTGATTAAGGTTAATGTGATCACCTAGTAATTTTCGAATGCAATCACGTTGCGTTTCTATTTATCACGGGGTCGGAAACAACCCCTTGATTGTGTTGTTCCAAGTCATGGTAATTATATAGAGTAATAATTGGGATGTATGTACCCATACTTGAATGATTAGGGTAAAAAAACTAGGAACGGTGGAACCTTAAGTGGGCCAGAGTCTTATACAGGTGAAAGGCTTTTAATGGGTTTGGAGTCCCATAGGAAGCCGATATTTTTAAGGTTCATGAGTCCTTTAGAATCTGAAACCTACGCGTACGTTAGGGTATGGGATAGGTATCTGTGAACCGTTCTAATAACCCTAGATGGATGGTTTCCCGGGGAAAGATACCTATATTACAAGGATCCGTGACCCGAGTCGATAACCCTAGATGTAGGGCTTGCCGGGGAAAGATACCTTGCTACGCTTTCCGATTAGTGATTGTTGAGTTGATGAGCTCAAGAGGCATGTTTCCATACATTGTGAGTTTTGTGCACTCAAGTATTTTCCCCCTTTTGACTTGAGTTAGGACTTGATTAGAAACTTGTAGAGCCGAGTGGACCCATAAGATAGGGAACTCACTTAGATTATTATCTCAGCCTAATATTGTTGTTTCTTTTCAGGTATTGTTTTGTAGGTTATATTACAAGAGGAGTTGTGCATAAATGTTTCAAGGGATGTTAATTATTGTGATTTTCCACCGTGGTTTCTTTGTACAATTGTAGATATTGTACATAGTTCTTAGATTTTTATTTTAGGAAGTATTGTATGACATGTGCCATATGTTGTATTTTATTTTATGGACATGTATACAAAGATGTCGTTAGGCACTTATGTTGTGATAGTACCAAAGTTTAACACTTGTATGATATTATTCTAGATATATATTATACGGGTTGTTACAGTTGGTATTAGAGCAGATTGATTCTCGAGCTAGCCTTGAAACATCATAAGTAAATCTATTCCTGCCTCGTATGTGTGTTGTGCCAACATGATTCTTAATATCATATTGTGTAGTATTGGGCCTGATCAACCTAATGTTACGTGCGTGGTAGGTAGGATCATGATTGAGCTACCACGAGGACTCCAAAGTGTTGGTGGAACTTGTGCTTTATTGGTAAGCTCATGCCAAGAGTTAAAAAGTAAGGAGAACCAGTTAGCTCAATTGAAGTTTCAGCAGGAGATGTGATTCGGGTAATGTGGAATTGAAGAGTAGTGTATGGTTCAAGCAATCCTGTAGTGCTGATGGAGTCAGGAAGTTGAGGATTTCTATGGATGAATTGTCCGAATTTTGAGAAATATGTGAATCTGCTAGTAGAACAAGATTGACCCACTGGTATGAAATAAGTGTTGTGTGTAATTCCTTACAATGAAGAAGGAAGGATGATTTTGGTAGACGTATGACATAAGTTCTGGAAGTGAAGTAGTGCCTTGGTGTTTCAACTTCTAAGGTCTATGGTCATACGGGAAGAACGTGAGAAGTATATTCAGAATGGTGTTTTCCAAGTGTTTGAAAGTTTGAGAGATAAGGACGTTTAGTTTTTGTTGGTAATTTAAGGTAGTGGTGAAGTCTAAGAAGAGACTCGAGGACATGGCTTTCTATTATAAGCGGAATATGTATGCACTAAGTGAAGAGTATGAGATAAACCCAGTATATCCAGTCTTAGAAGAGAGACCGGGTTCAGGATAGTTCGTTGAGATTCAGAATTCAGTAAGAGGCCTTTATGGAAATGTTGAGTTGCCCAAGGATAAGTTGAAATATATTTGGTTCGGAGAGAGAATATGAATTATATGAAATGGAAGATCTAGTAGTATTGGTTGAGGAGATTTATGTTGAGGAAAGAGCTAGTAATTTGGATTCAAGGAATCCTAGTAGAATGGTTTTATTATTGGAGTTAAAGGACTTACCTTAGAAGAGAAGTAAATGCAGAGGTTGGGAACAATTTAAACTTTGTAAAATGACTATTGTAATATTTCAGATAAAGAGACAATATAGTCATTAAGATTTTGTTGAGACTAATATGAGGGTGTGCCACTTTTAGAGTGTGAAGTGGAGTGGAGGAAGTTATACCTTGGTATTAAGAGAAGTATGTAATAGTAGCATCATGGTCACGAGTGTACATAATTGATTCCTTGTCTTGAGATGGTGCGAAGTAACACACTTTTTGTTGAGTAGTGAATATTGTGTTATGAAAAGTTGAGTCTGTGGTAAATAACAGAAGACAATACAAGCTTGAGTACGTGAACTAAGTGTGGAACGTGAAATGAAATACATTGTGTGGACTCATATGTAGTTGGCAAGAGTTATCATTTGTGAGTCGTCTAGATATGTAACCTTGGTGTGACGAAGCATATAGTGAGTGTTAAGTTCATAAGGAAATTTAAGTAATTATGTGTGAGGGAATGTCTGGGTTCATTTTAAGTACATCTTATTTAATTTGCAAGAGTAGGAGTGGCTCTTAGAAGTCCGGTTGTTATTTATCTTCCTGATTAGTGTTTGGTTGGTTGATCACTGAGTATGATGTTCACACCTTGTTAGAACTGAGGGTATCCTAAATCTCATTGGTTACCGTGGTGGATGTGCGAGTTGATGTTAGAGATGCAAGTTAATGCAAGCCAAATTGATAGTTTTGAAATTGGAATTTTTGAAGGGGTATTACATTGTTGACCATGTGTATAGATATCAAAGGAGTTTGATGTTTGGGGAAACAACCTAGTGAGCCATACTCAGTGTGACTAAATCGTGGTGTATCACTATTATGACTAATGAGAACCATAAAGAGTGAAATTGGAAAAGACTTACTAAATATGATGTTGCGGATATCAGTTCAGTATTTTGCATATGTGTTAGTAAGGTGGAATTGGTTAATAAATGTATGACATTGGATTATTGCTCGGATTAATAGTTTCGAATGTGGACCTCGAGGAGATCAGTGCTTGTTGTATACAATGATACTCTACCCTATTGAAAGGGTTCGTCAGTTATACTTCCAGGAAGGAACGGGAATCACACATTCCTGAAGTTAAACATGTAACTCAGACTGTATACTAGTAAGAGCATGAGCTAAGATTATGGAAGATGGAACAGGACGTTTAAGATTAATGAATTTAGATAGGAAGTGAAACGTTACCTCTGGATGTGTGTGAAGTGTTGTGTGTGACTCTGTGACTAGTATGGACACTCAGAGTTATGTTCTACATTTCTTATGTTCTACATTTCTTATTTTGTTATTGGTTGAGATCCTGTGTCGAAAGAAACCTTGAATGAGTTAGAACCCTATAAGAGGATTTGACATGGAATGTAGTAACTAGAACCAGATATTGTCACACTAAATTGGGTTAGTTGCTTCGAGCCCATGATGAATATAAAGGTTATACACTTATATGGATGTAGTCGTATGACTCCTGCATATCTATCGAATAGAGGGTGTTGGTCTTATTCTAAACTTTTGTGTGTCGACAAGAAAGTTATTCTACTAATGGATGTCAGTAAGGTTCTATTACTATTTTGGGTGGTGGGCACTCTTGAGTTTAAGTGTGTTTTCTATGTAGATTGTTAACTAACTAGTAGTGCCTAGGAATCCCAGGTGTTCCACTTGGGAATCAGAGTAGCACATTAGAAGGTAATGGATGAAAGAGCTCAATTCAATTCATGGAGGAATAGAAGAATATTTATTTGTAATAATGGAAGTGGTACAATCTCGTGCTAAGTGTACTATCTTATCGAAGTAGTGTGAGAGAAGTGAAGTAGTAGATGTAGAAGCTTGTAGTATATAGTACCATATCAAGCAGAATTGATAAGGATGTTAATTGATGGATTATAAAGTTGTCTTAATTGTTGAAGGATTTATAAGAGAATAGTCGTCAGTATTGCGTGTAGTAAAGGAATTAGTAAATTATCTCGTAAAAATTTGATGACAAGATAAGATGCCGTGGTTATTTTTTGTGTGACTCATTACAAGAATATGTTGTAGATTCCGGAAGGAAAGTGACCAAGTGTTTCAGAATGGCATGACAGATGAATTAAGTGGGAACCAGGTTAGAAGTTTATCAAATATTGAAATAAGAATATGGTTCAGATAATAAAGCTTTGAGAATCCTTGAAAGATGGGAATTCGCAAGTGAAGAAAAGTTAAATGATTGAATATATTAGAGGGGAGAATGTAATATCCCATATTCCCTTAAATGCTCAATTGATATTTTCTCCGCAAAGTTAGGTTGGCTCAGTGAACTTCCATGTGTTGAGAAAAAATATTGCACTTCTTGTTTTTTCCATAACTCGAGAACCGTAACTCCGTCTGACGTACGGTCAGAAGCGTTGGAAATCTATTTCAATGCTCTATGTGATATTGAAGTAGAAACATGGCTATATTGCATTGATTGATAGGATAGTGATGGAATCGAAGTGAATGTAAATATTATAGTTTTCCTTTCCACCATAATTTAAGAATCGAGAATCCGATTAATATGGGACTTGAAGCATTGGAAAGATGATTCAATGGGCTATTATATGGTGATGTGAGACCATGAAATAAAAAAGGATTCTTGGTAGAGGATAGCAATGATTTGTATGCCATAATGTTGTATGTGAAATACTTATGTTGATTATGTTTGACTTGTTTGTGCATAATCACTTGAATATGCTTAAGAATTATTGTGACATGTTATGCTATTATGTGTGTTTCATGTATGTTATTGTGACATGTTAATCTGTATGCTATATATTGATTGGATGTTTTGATTATGAAATAACATGCTTAAAACATTATGAAGATGACTGAGGAAACGTAGGAGATTACTAGGTAAATGACTAAGATAATTAGGAAATGAAATGGTTTAGATAGTGATGCTTGGACGAAATTGTATCGCGGTGTGTACATCGGACAAGTAGTCACATGATTGATGGATAATATGCTTTGTATGGAACATGTTGTGTTGTTATGTAATTAATGTGAATGTGATCACCTAGTGATTGTCAAATGCAATCACATTGCATTTCTATTTATCACATAGTCGAAAATAACCTGTTAATTGTGTTGTCCTAAGTCCTAGTACTTTTATAGGCTAAGAATTGGGATGGATGCACCCATACTTGAATGACTAGGGTTAAAACCTAGGAATGGTGGAACCTTAAGTGGGTTAGAGTCCCATACAGGTGAAAGGATTGAAATGGGTTTGAAGTCCCATAAGAAGCTATGATTCTTAAGGTTGAGGAGTCCCTTAGAATCCAAAATCCATGCTTACGTCAAGGTATGGGATATGTATCCGTGAACCATGCCGATAACCCTAGATGGAGGGTTTATCGGGGAAATATACCTATGTTATAAAGATTCATGACCCGAGTCGATAACCCTAGACGTAGGTCTTATCGGGGAAAGATACCTTGGTAAGGTTTTCGATTATTGTGTACTCAAGTCGTTTCCATGCATTGCCAGTTTTGTGTACTCAAGTCGTTTCCCCCTTTTGACTTGAGTTAGGACTTGATTAGAACCTTGTAGAGCCGAGTGGACCCATAAGATAGGGAACTCACTAAGATTATTATCTCACTCCAATATTGTTGTTGCTTTTCAAGTATTGTTTTGTAGGTTATATTAGAAGAGGATATGTGCTTAGATGTTTCAAGGGATGTTGATTATTGTGATCTTCCACTGTGGATTCTTTGTACAATTGTAGATATTGTACATAGTTCTTATGTTTTTATTTTAGGCACTATTGTATGTCATGTGCTATATGTTGTATTTTATTTTTTGGAGATGTATACAAAAATGTCGTTAGGCACTTATTTTGTGACAGTACCAAAATTTAACACTTGTATGATATCATTCTAGATATATATTATACGGGTTGTTACATTCAACTTTGTCTTGCAGAATGGACATTAGATACTACTTGTCACACTTCTCTAAATAAATGTATACATTATTTTAAATCAAAACTATTATTACTTCTATATTTCAATAAAAATTAAAAAATTAATTTATTCCATCCTATTAATTTATTTTATTTTATTTTTTTTTAATTTTATCTGTTGTAAATGTCTCATAAACACATACTCATTTTTATTTGAAAATCGTCAAATCTCTATTGTTCGAAAAGAAAATGACAAAGGCAAAATATCAAAGCGAGACTAAAAAAATATAATAGTTGAAAGTTTTGTCAATAGAAAAAAAGAAGAAAGAGTGGTTAAGAAATAAATATATAGTGGTTTCAACTGCCAGTCTGAATTATTTTAACATATTTAATCGTTTTATTCATAAAAAAGAAGATAATAAAGTGTGAATGCTAAAATCACACGGCAAAAAATTAACATTATAGTGCGATTTTAAAAATACTTTTAACAACTTTTCATCTATTTAACTTGAAAAATATTATAAATTATGAGAGGTAAACCACCATATCTTACATTTTTCTATATAAAAAACTACTATTCATATGAAATAAACTAGTTAATAATAATACCTTATTTAATATACATGATATTAAATTAATAAAACATAAAATATAAATGACATAATATTTTAAAATTTACATGATACACAAATTTGTAATCTAATAGTTATAGTAATGATTCCATAAAATTTTAAAGTTATACATATAACTTTAATAGACAGGTCCAAATCTCTCATACACCTTTTTTTAATTTACAAATGATACAAACTGAGATTAAGAATATTCAAGTTAGCTCCTACAATACTAGATATGTGTCTTTGTGTGTAAGAAGAAAATTTACTTAAGTGTCATCTACATTAAACTAAAATGTTTTACAATTCAAAGAAGTCAATAAAAAAACACTATAAATTATTCATGTGCGTAATGAGATCCTAAAAGGATCCAAAGGTTGATTCTAAGGACACGTGAAGAAAAAAATTTAACCATTAGAGCATAAAAAGTTAATTTTAACACCTACAACTTTGTCTTGCAGAATAGAGACTAGAATCTACATATCACACTTTTCTAAATAATTATACACATTGTTTTACTGAAAAATCATTATTACTTCTATATTTCATTAAAAAAAATAATCATCCATCCTATTTATTTTATTATAATTTTTTTTAAATATTAGTTGTTGTAAATTTCTCATAAACACAGACTCAATTTTATTTGAAAGTCGTCAAATCTCTACTGTTTGAAAAGAAAATAAAATAGTTAAAAAAAATCAAAGAGAGATTAAGAAAATAAAATAGATGTAAGTTTTGTCAGTAGAAAAAAAGAAGAAAGAGTGGCTAAAAATATATATAGTGGTTTCAACTACTAGTGTAAAATTATTTTAACATTTTTATTCATTTTTTTCATAAAAACAGAAGAGAATAATGTGTGAATGCTAAAACCGAATAGTAAAAATTAACATTATAGAGGGGTTTTAAAACTACTCTTAAAAACTTTTCATCAATTTAACTAAAACAATATAATAAATTATGAGAGGTAAACCACCATATTTTACAATTTTTTTATTAAAAAATATTATTCATATGAAATAAACTAGTTAATAATAATACCCCTATTTAATATACAGGATAATAAATTAATAAAAAATAAAATGAAATTATATTTTGAGAAAATGAAATACAGATATTTAGAAAATAAAATAGTTGAAAGTTTTGGCCAAAGAGAAAAAGAAGAAAGAGCGGTTAAAAAATAAACATATAGTGGTTTCAACTGCTGGTGTAAAATTATTTTAATATTTGTAATCATTTTATTTATAAAAAAAAAAGAGAATAAAGTGTGAATGCTAAAACCACCCGAGAAAAAAATAACATTATAGTGTGGTATTAAAAATACTTCTAACAACTTTTAAATTAATTTAACTAAAAAAAGATAATAAATTATGAGAGGCAAACCACAATATTTTACAATTTTTTTATTAAAAAATATTAATCATATGAAATAAACTAGTAATCTAATAGTTATCGCAACGATTCCGAAAAAATTTAAACTTATATAGATTACTTTAATAGACAAGTTCATAGATCTAAAATTGGGGTTAAGAATATTCAAGTAATATCCTTCTATAATAGATATGCGTCTATGTGTAAGAAGAACATTTACTTTAGTGTCATCTACTTTAAATTAAAATGTTTTATAATTCAAAGAAGTCAAGAATAAAAGCTATAAATTCTTGATATTTGTAATGAGATCCTAAAAGGATCCAAGGGTGGAATCCAGAGAAAGGTGAAGAAAATACTTTGAACCATTGAGCATAAAAAGTTGATTTTAACTCCTTCAACTTCGTCTTGCAGAATGGACACTAGATACTACTTATCACACTTCTTTAAATTTATGTACACATTTTTTTATTGAAAAATTATTATTTCTTCTATATTTCATTAAAAATTAAAAGAATGTCTTATTATGAATCCTATTTGTTTATTTATTTTTCTTAATTTTAGTTGGTGTAAATTTCGCATAAACACCTACTCATTTTGATTAGAAAATTGTCAAATCTATATTGTTTGAAAAGAAAATGACAAAGATAAAAAACCAAAGAGAGATTAAGAAAATAAAATAGCTGAAAGTTGTCTCAATAGAAAAAAATAAGAAAGGGTGGTTAAAAAATAAACATATAGTGCGGTTTTAAAAATAATTTTAACAACTTTTAATCAATTTAACTAAAAAAGATAATAAATTATGAGAATTATATTTTACAATTTTTTTATTAAAAAATATTAATCATTGTAATAAACAGGTAATCTAATAGTTATCGTAAAAATCTCGAAAAAAATATATAGATTTCTTTGAAAGACAAGTCCATAGATCTATTACACATTTTTTTAATTTACAAGTGATAACAATTTAGATTAAAAATATTCAAGTTATATCCTTTTATACTACATACGCGTCTCTATATGCAAGAACATTTACTTTAGTGTCATCTACTTTAAATTAAAATGTTTTATAATTCAAAGAAGTCAAGAAAAAAGATAAACATTCTTCATATTTGTAATGAGATCCTAAAAGGATCCAAGGGTGGAATCTAGGGAAAGGTGAAGAAAAAAACTTTTAACCATTGAACATAAAGAGTTGATTTTAACACCTTCAACTTTGTCTTGCAGAATAGACACTAGATACTACTTGTCACACTTCTCTAAATAAATGTACACATTTTTTATTGAAAAACTATTATTACTTATATATTTAATTAAAAATTAAAAATTTGTTTTATTATCCATCCTACTTATTTATTTTTTCTAAATTTTAGTTGTTGTAAATTTCTCATAAACACATACTCATTTTTATTTGAAATCGTCAAATATCAATTGTTCAAAAAGAAAATGACAACTATAAAAAAATCAAAGAGAGACAAAGAAATTAAACTAGTTTAAAGTTTTTCAATAAAAAAAAAGAAAGAGTGGTCAAAAAATAAACAAATAGTGGTTACAACTGACGATGTAAAATTATTTTTAAATTTTTAATCATTTTATTATAAAAATAATAAATGAAAATACGGTGTGGATGCTAAAACCTTACAAAAACAAATAACATTTTTAAAAATACTTTTAACTTTATATCGATTTAACTAAAAAAAGATAATAAATTATGAGACGTAAACCACCATATTTTATAATTTTTTTATTAAAAAATATTAATCATATGAAATAAATTAGTTATTAATAATAATATCCTATTTAATATACATGATAATAAATTAATAAAACATAAAATATAAATGACATAATATTTTAAAATTTACATGATAAACAAATTTGTAATCCAATAGTTATGGCAACGTTCCAAAAATATTTTAAACTTATACGTATAACTTTAATAGATAGGTCCAAATCTCTTGTAATATCTCATATTCCCTTAAATGCTCAGTTGGTTGTTAGTTGGGGCTAATAGAGTAACTAGTGGAATCTGAAGGGATCAATCCTTATTAAATGAGAAGAGAGAGTTATCATAAAAGAGAGAAAGAAAAGAGGAAAAGAGAAAAAAGGGAAGAAAATGAATGAAGAGAAGAGAGGAAGAGAATGAGAAGAATAAGCTCATGGAAGTATAATCTTCATCATCACCTCCATCTCTATTTCATCATCTCCATCATCAATTCACCTTATTCTTCAACAAGGTGAGTTCCTAGTTAGTATAGCTTTGGGGGAAGAAATTTTAGGAATTAGGATTAGATTTTCTTTGATTCCATGGGTTATGTTATTATGTGAAATCATGTGTTTTGATGCTATGTTGTTGTTCTACATGTCTATTGATGCTTTGGGGTGTAAAAATCATGAGATTTAGGGTAGAAATCATGAAATTTGGTGTTTTGAATGTTGAGGTCGCAGGGTTTTGCGCTTAGCCCTGTCTGATGGAGCTTAACGCACCTGGAGTCCATTTAGGGACTATTTTGGGGCTGATAATGCTCTACAACGGCGCTTTGTATGCCTGACAAAATTTGTGTTTTTTCCATTTGTACTGTTTGTGTCATAACTTGAGAACCGTGTAACTCGAAATGAGGCACAGTCGGATGCGTTAAAGATATATTCCATGATCTTTGTGAAAGTGAAGTAGAAACATGAATATATGCCAATTATGGATAGGATAGAGATGAATTGAAGTGAATGTGAACATTATAGTTCTTACTTCCACTATAATTTAAGAATCGAGAATCCGATTGATATGGGACTTGAAACATTGGAAAGATGATCCAATGGGTTATTACATGGTGATGAGAGACCATGAACTAACCAAGGATGCTTGGTAGAGGATAATAATGAATTATATTCCTTAATTTTATATGTGAACTACTTATGGTTGATTATATTTGACATGTTATGCTATTATGTGTGTTTCATGTATGATGTTGTGATGTGCTTATGTGTATCTATATATTGATTGGATGTTTTGATTGTGGAATAACATGATTTAAATACTATAAAGATGAGTGAGGAAACCTAGGATATAACTAGATAAATGACTTGGTAAGATAACTTAGGATATAAAATGGTTTAGATAGTGATGCTTGGATGTGATTGTATCGCGGTGTGTACAACGAACAAGTAGTTACGTGACTGATGAATAATATGCTTTATATGGAACATGTTGTGTTGTTATGTGATTAAGGAGAATATGATCACCTTATGATTGTTGAATACAATCACATTGTGTTTTATCTAATCATGTAGTCAGAAATAACCCTTTGATTGTGCTGTCCCAGTGTGTGATACTTATATAGAATAAGAATTGGGATGTACACACCGATAGACATGGGCTTGAGTCCCAAAAGCGGTGGATGAAATCCATGCGTATGTCAAGGTATACACTAATACTTAAATGACCTGGACTCGAGTCCCAAAGGCAGTGGGTCTCATGGTGGGTGAAAATCCCATATGGTTAAAAGGATTGAAATGGGTTAAGAGTCCCATAGGAAGTGACGATTCTTAAGGTTGAGTTTATCCCTTAGAATCTGAAATCCATGCATATGTCAAAGTATGAGATAGGTATCCGTGACCTGAGTCGATAACCCTAGAGAGAGGGCTTACTGGGGAAAGATACTTATGATACAAGGATCCGTGACCTGAGTCTTTAACCCTAGACGTAGGGCTTGCCGGAGAAAGATGCCTTGGTACGGTTTTTGAACTAGTAATTGTTTGAGTTGATGAACTTAATAATCATGTTTCCATACATTGCGAGTTTTGGGAACTCAATTTCTTATCCCCGTTTGGACTTGAGTTAGGATTTGTTTAGAACCCTGTAGAGCCAAGTGAACCCATAGGATAGGGGAACTCACTTATATTATTATCTCACCCCAATATTGTTGTTATTCTTTAGGTATTATTTGCAGGTTTAGTATACCACAGGAGTTGTGCAATGATGTTTCAAAGGATGCAGTTTATGGTGATTTTCCGCTATGTATCTTGTACAATTACGGATATTGTACTTAGATCTTAGATTTGTATTTTTGGAACTTTCCATATCTTGTACCATATGTTGTCTCTATTGTTTTTTAAATGGTCAAGTATGTAAACGATGCCAATAGGCACCTATGATTGTGTAAGAGCCAAATAATAGCACTCGTAAGATATTATTCTAGATATATATTTTACAGGTTGTTACAGTTGGTATTAGGGCACCTTGATTCTCGACCTAGCCCTGAAACATCATAAGTAAATCTATTCCTGTCTCATGTGTGTGTTATGCCAACATGATTCTTAATGTCACGTTATGTAGTGTTGGGCCTGATCAACCTAATGCCATGTGCTTGGTAGGTAGGATCATGGTTGAGCGACCATGGGGACTCTGAAGTGTTGGTGGAGCTTGTAATTCGAGGTAAGACTCAAGCTAAGAATTTGAAGTACATGATTGTTACACTAAAGAGTTCAGAGTCAAGACTAAAAAGGAAATGACATTTTATCTGTGTTGTGGTTTCGTGTCATATTGGCTAAGTGAGTAAAAACATGATCAATGAATCAAGGTAATTAAGCATATTTTTGGTAATTCATTTGGAGTGTATATATCGCATTCATAGAAAGAATAAGCATACAAAACGTATCTCCAATTTAGAGTGTTTGGCAAACATGTGTGTTTTGGCTATGAGACGCAAAAGCAAATATAAGATAAGGAGACATTGAAGTGGGGGAATAACTTTAAGTGATGTAATACCCCGTATTATCTAAATACTCAATTGGATATCAGATGAGTATCTATGTTCTCTATCTTTGGTTAATTAGATTTATGGAATGCTCTAAGTACTTAAAGTGTTATCAATTGGGATCAATAGAGCAACTGATGAAATCTGAAGGGATCAATTATTTAAATTCAAGAAAGGATTTTAAGGTAACTCTGATAATTGATCAATTGGGTTGAGACGACAAAATATCAATTGGAGATATTTTACCCTGTTGGATTATATTATATAATATTGGATTATAAATATATGTTATAAAAGAAAAGAAAAAGATAGTAAGAAGAGAAAAAGGAAAAGAGAAAGAAGGAGAAAGAGAAGAGAAGAAGAAACCCATGGGAGAAGAAGGAAAAGCTTGGGAAGAAGCTTGGATGAAATTCAACATAAATTGCGTAGTGTAGTCGAAATATGTATGTGATCAGTTGATGATACTTGTTTTGATGTTTGGAAATGATTGGGTATGGAAAAGATGAATTTTGGAGCCTCGGAACCCTAAGAAACACAGCAGAAAATTCAGCTTCTGGTGCAGAGCGCCGGGCGGCGCTTTCAACACCGGGCGATGCGGGCTTGCGTCGGGCGATAGCCAAGGGGCGCAGTATATAACGCTTCTGTAACTTTTGAGTTTTGGATATGGGATTGACGCCGCTGCTTCGCCGGGCGAAGCACGGGCGCAGGGGCACCGCCGAGCGAAAATTTGTACCGCCGGGCGCTCCTGGGAATTTTCAATAATTCTGTTTTCTTTAAAACTCCATAACTTTTGATCTGCAACTCGGATTGAGACGTTCTTGGTATCATTGGAAAGCTATGACTACCCTCTACCCAATAAAAAGTTAAAATATTGAGTATGATGTGGGATTAATTAATTAGTGGCATTTGAATGATGACAATGTTATGTGATATGTTGAAATCCATATCTTTTGGATCGTAAATCCGATCGAGGCATATTTATAGCCGATGTAAAGCTGTGAAAATATCCTACGGGATAAAAGTGAAAAGTATTGGTTTCGATACCCGATTAAATGGATCGGAGGGAACTCGAAAGTGATGTTTTATGTGATGTGTTATTATATGCGTTTCCTTGTAATAATAGTGTTATGCCATATCTATCTGTTTGTTGTTGAGTATGAATGAAAGAAATATGCATGCTTAAAATGAATTAGGAAGAGTGAGGAAACTTTACCCCAAAACAAATGGCATATTTAAGACTGTTATAATTCTAGGTTGTGAATAGAATTATGATAGAAACTCTGGATGGCGACGCTCGTGCATTCATTGACGAGTTCTGGCCTGGAGTAGATAACCTAGATGGCAAGGCTCGGGCACCTGATGTAGGAAGGTACATCCGTGACGAGATTGGTCTAGGAGAGAGTGAAACACTAGTAAGGAACATGTGTGAACCTTTGTGATTATGAGAAAAGGCGAATGTGGCCTTATGGCATTGTGGCCTTGTGATTATCGAATACAATCACGTTTGTGCGTGAGATCACGTAATCGTAACCGGTTATCTTGAGTTGCAGTTTCATGAGTTTCGAGCTCCTCTAAAACATAGGCATAACTACTTGGCAGGTTTGATTCCCGCGTGCAGTACGAATGGCGCTCAGGGAGCGTATGCTTGTGATGGTTAATGGCCCGTGTGAAGTGACGGTCCATAACGGTTAATGGCCCGTAGAACCCGAATCCATTCGTATGTCAAGTAGGTTACCGGGATCCATGACTCGGGTCGACTTCTAGACGTAGAAGCGGACGGGAAAAGGGGATGCCTCGGTGTGGTTATCGATTAGTGATATACATTTGGAGTTGATGAGCTCATGAACATGTTTCCATATAGTGTGAGATTGTGAAATTGTGAGTATATATACTCAAGGTCATTTCCCTTCCCCTTGACTTGAGTTAGGATTTGATAGAACCTTGTAAAGCCGAGAGAATCCATAGGATAGGGAACTCACTGAGATTTGATGTATCTCACCCCACTATTGTTGATTATTTTCAGGGGCACCGCCGGGCAAAAATTTGTACTGCCGGGCGCTCCTGGGAATTTTCAATAATTCTGTTTTCTTTAAAACTCCATAACTCCATAACTTTTGACAACATATCACATAAAATTGTCATCATTCAAATGCCACTAATTAATTAATCCCACATC
The DNA here is from genome assembly GCA_022829125.1 of Lathyrus tuberosus. Taxonomy (NCBI): domain Eukaryota; kingdom Viridiplantae; phylum Streptophyta; class Magnoliopsida; order Fabales; family Fabaceae; genus Lathyrus; species Lathyrus tuberosus. The sequence continues at coordinate 8,459,636 of JALAZF010000264.1, forward strand.
ATACTCAATATTTTAACTTTTTATTGGGTAGAGGGTCGTCATAGCTTTCCAATGAAAAGTTATGGATCGTAAATCCGATCGAGGCATATTTATAGCCGATGTAAAGCTGTGAAAATATCCTACGGAATAAAAGTGAAAAGTATTGATTTTGATACCCGATTAAATGGATCGGAGGGAACCCGAAAGTGATGTTTTATGTGATGTGTTATTATATGCGTTTCCTTGTAATAATTGTGTTATGCCATATCTATCTGTTTGTTGTTGAGTTTGAATGAAAGAAATATGCATGCTTAAAATGAATTAGGAAGAGTGAGGAAACTTTACCCCAAAACAAATGGCATATTTAAGACTGTTATAATTCTAGGTTGTGAATAGAATTGTGATAGAAACTCTGGATGGCGACGCTCGTGCATTCATTGACGAGTTCTGGCCTGGAGTAGATAACCTAGATGGCAAGGCTTGGGCACCTGATGTAGGAAGGTACATCCGTGACGAGATTGGTCTAGGAGAGAGTGAAACACTAGTAAGGAACATGTGTGAACCTTTGTGATTATGAGAAAAGGCGAATGTCGCCTTAAGGCATTTTGGCCTTGTGATTGTCGAATACAATCACGTTTGTGCGTGAGATCACGTAATCGTAACCGGTTATCTTGAGTTGCAGTTTCATGAGTCTCGAGCTCCTCTGAAACATAGGCATGACTACTTGGCAGGTTTGATTCCCGCGTGCAGTACGAATGGCGCTCAGGGAGCGTATGCTTGTGACGGTTAATGGCCCGTGTGAAGTGACGGTCCATAACGGTTAATGGCCCGTAGAACCCGAATCCATTCGTATGTCAAGTAGGTTACCGGGATCCATGACTCGGGTCGACTTCTAGACGTAGAAGCGGACGGGAAAAGGGGATGCCTCGGTGTGGTTATCGATTAGTGATATACATTTGGAGTTGATGAGCTCGTGAACATGTTTCCATATAGTGTGAGATTGTGAAATTGTGAGTATATATACTCAAGGTCATTTCCCTTCCCCTTGACTTGAGTTAGGATTTGATAGAACCTTGTAAAGCCGAGAGAATCCATAGGATAGGGAACTCACTGAGAATTGATGTATCTCACCCCACTATTGTTGATTATTTTCAGGGGCACCGCCGGGCAAAAATTTGTACCGCCGGGCCCTCCTGGGAATTTTCAATAATTCTGTTTTCTTTAAAACTCCATAACTCCATAACTTTTGACAACATATCACATAAAATTGTCATCATTCAAATGCCACTAATAAATAAATCCCACATCATACTCAATATTTTAACTTTTTATTGGGTAGAGGGTCGTCATAGCTTTCCAATGAAAAGTTATGGATCGTAAATCCGATCGAGGCATATTTATAGCCGATGTAAAGCTGTGAAAATATCCTACGGAATAAAACTGAAAAGTATTGATTTTGATACCCAATTAAATGGATCGGAGGGAACCCGAAAGTGATGTTTTATGTGATGTGTTATTATATGCGTTTCCTTGTAATAATTGTGTTATGCCATATCTATCTGTTTGTTGTTGAGTTTGAATGAAAGAAATATGCATGCTTAAAATGAATTAGGAAGAGTGAGGAAACTTTACCCCAAAACAAATGGCATATTTAAGACTGTTATAATTCTAGGTTGTGAATAGAATTGTGATAGAAACTCTGGATGGCGACGCTCGTGCATTCATTGACGAGTTCTGGCCTGGAGTAGATAACCTAGATGGCAAGGCTCGGGCACCTGATGTAGGAAGGTACATCCGTGACGAGATTGGTCTAGGAGAGAGTGAAACACTAGTAAGGAACATGTGTGAACCTTTGTGATTATGAGAAAAGGCGAATGTGGCCTTAAGGCATTTTGGCCTTGTGATTGTCGAATACAATCACGTTTGTGCGTGAGATCACGTAATCGTAACCGGTTATCTTGAGTTGCAGTTTCATGAGTCTCGAGCTCCTCTGAAACATAGGCATGACTACTTGGCAGGTTTGATTCCCGCGTGCAGTACGAATGGCGCTCAGGGAGCGTATGCTTGTGATGGTTAATGGCCCGTGTGAAGTGACGGTCCATAACGGTTAATGGCCCGTAGAACCCGAATCCATTCGTATGTCAAGTAGGTTACCGGGATCCATGACTCGGGTCGACTTCTAGACGTAGAAGCGGACGGGAAAAGGGGATGCCTCGGTGTGGTTATCGATTAGTGATATACATTTGGAGTTGATGAGCTCATGAACATGTTTCCATATAGTGTGAGATTGTGAAATTGTGAGTATATATACTCAAGGTCATTTCCCTTCCCCTTGACTTGAGTTAGGATTTGATAGAACCTTGTAAAGCCGAGAGAATCCATAGGATAGGGAACTCACTGAGATTTGATGTATCTCACCCCACTATTGTTGATTATTTTCAGGGGCACCGCCGGGCAAAAATTTGTACTGCCGGGCGCTCCTGGGAATTTTCAATAATTCTGTTTTCTTTAAAACTCCATAACTCCATAACTTTTGACAACATATCACATAAAATTGTCATCATTCAAATGCCACTAATTAATTAATCCCACATCATACTCAATATTTTAACTTTTTATTGGGTAGAGGGTCGTCATAGCTTTCCAATGAAAAGTTATGGATCGTAAATCCGATCGAGGCATATTTATAGCCGATGTAAAGCTGTGAAAATATCCTACGGAATAAAAGTGAAAAGTATTGATTTTGATACCCGATTAAATGGATCGGAGGGAACCCGAAAGTGATGTTTTATGTGATGTGTTATTATATGCGTTTCCTTGTAATAATTGTGTTATGCCATATCTATCTGTTTGTTGTTGAGTTTGAATGAAAGAAATATGCATGCTTAAAATGAATTAGGAAGAGTGAGGAAACTTTACCCCAAAACAAATGGCATATTTAAGACTGTTATAATTCTAGGTTGTGAATAGAATTGTGATAGAAACTCTGGATGGCGACGCTCGTGCATTCATTGACGAGTTCTGGCCTGGAGTAGATAACCTAGATGGCAAGGCTCGGGCACCTGATGTAGGAAGGTACATCCGTGACGAGATTGGTCTAGGAGAGAGTGAAACACTAGTAAGGAACATGTGTGAACCTTTGTGATTATGAGAAAAGGCGAATGTCGCCTTAAGGCATTTTGGCCTTGTGATTGTCGAATACAATCACGTTTGTGCGTGAGATCACGTAATCGTAACCGGTTATCTTGAGTTGCAGTTTCATGAGTCTCGAGCTCCTCTGAAACATAGGCATGACTACTTGGCAGGTTTGATTCCCGCGTGCAGTACGAATGGCGCTCAGGGAGCGTATGCTTGTGACGGTTAATGGCCCGTGTGAAGTGACGGTCCATAACGGTTAATGGCCCGTAGAACCCGAATCCATTCGTATGTCAAGTAGGTTACCGGGATCCATGACTCGGGTCGACTTCTAGACGTAGAAGCGGACGGGAAAAGGGGATGCCTCGGTGTGGTTATCGATTAGTGATATACATTTGGAGTTGATGAGCTCGTGAACATGTTTCCATATAGTGTGAGATTGTGAAATTGTGAGTATATATACTCAAGGTCATTTCCCTTCCCCTTGACTTGAGTTAGGATTTGATAGAACCTTGTAAAGCCGAGAGAATCCATAGGATAGGGAACTCACTGAGAATTGATGTATCTCACCCCACTATTGTTGATTATTTTCAGGGGCACCGCCGGGCAAAAATTTGTACCGCCGGGCCCTCCTGGGAATTTTCAATAATTCTGTTTTCTTTAAAACTCCATAACTCCATAACTTTTGACAACATATCACATAAAATTGTCATCATTCAAATGCCACTAATAAATAAATCCCACATCATACTCAATATTTTAACTTTTTATTGGGTAGAGGGTCGTTATAGCTTTCCAATGAAAAGTTATGGATCGTAAATCCGATCGAGGCATATTTATAGCCGATGTAAAGCTGTGAAAATATCCTACGGAATAAAACTGAAAAGTATTGATTTTGATACCCAATTAAATGGATCGGAGGGAACCCGAAAGTGATGTTTTATGTGATGTGTTATTATATGTGTTTCCTTGTAATAATTGTGTTATGCCATATCTATCTGTTTGTTGTTGAGTTTGAATGAAAGAAATATGCATGCTTAAAATGAATTAGGAAGAGTGAGGAAACTTTACCCCAAAACAAATGGCATATTTAAGACTGTTATAATTCTAGGTTGTGAATAGAATTGTGATAGAAACTCTGGATGGCGACGCTCGTGCATTCATTGACGAGTTCTGGCCTGGAGTAGATAACCTAGATGGCAAGGCTCGGGCACCTGATGTAGGAAGGTACATCCGTGACGAGATTGGTCTAGGAGAGAGTGAAACACTAGTAAGGAACATGTGTGAACCTTTGTGATTATGAGAAAAGGCGAATGTGGCCTTAAGGCATTTTGGCCTTGTGATTGTCGAATACAATCACGTTTGTGCGTGAGATCACGTAATCGTAACCGGTTATCTTGAGTTGCAGTTTCATGAGTCTCGAGCTCCTCTGAAACATAGGCATGACTACTTGGCAGGTTTGATTCCCGCGTGCAGTACGAATGGCGCTCAGGGAGCGTATGCTTGTGATGGTTAATGGCCCGTGTGAAGTGACGGTCCATAACGGTTAATGGCCCGTAGAACCCGAATCCATTCGTATGTCAAGTAGGTTACCGGGATCCATGACTCGGGTCGACTTCTAGACGTAGAAGCGGACGGGAAAAGGGGATGCCTCGGTGTGGTTATCGATTAGTGATATACATTTGGAGTTGATGAGCTCATGAACATGTTTCCATATAGTGTGAGATTGTGAAATTGTGAGTATATATACTCAAGGTCATTTCCCTTCCCCTTGACTTGAGTTAGGATTTGATAGAACCTTGTAAAGCCGAGAGAATCCATAGGATAGGGAACTCACTGAGATTTGATGTATCTCACCCCACTATTGTTGATTATTTTCAGGGGCACCGCCGGGCAAAAATTTGTACTGCCGGGCGCTCCTGGGAATTTTCAATAATTCTGTTTTCTTTAAAACTCCATAACTCCATAACTTTTGAAAACATATCACATAAAATTGTCATCATTCAAATGCCACTAATTAATTAATCCCACATCATACTCAATATTTTAACTTTTTATTGGGTAGAGGGTCGTCATAGCTTTCCAATGAAAAGTTATGGATCGTAAATCCGATCGAGGCATATTTATAGCCGATGTAAAGCTGTGAAAATATCCTACGGAATAAAAGTGAAAAGTATTGATTTTGATACCCGATTAAATGGATCGGAGGGAACCCGAAAGTGATGTTTTATGTGATGTGTTATTATATGCGTTTCCTTGTAATAATTGTGTTATGCCATATCTATCTGTTTGTTGTTGAGTTTGAATGAAAGAAATATGCATGCTTAAAATGAATTAGGAAGAGTGAGGAAACTTTACCCCAAAACAAATGGCATATTTAAGACTGTTATAATTCTAGGTTGTGAATAGAATTGTGATAGAAACTCTGGATGGCGACGCTCGTGCATTCATTGACGAGTTCTGGCCTGGAGTAGATAACCTAGATGGCAAGGCTTGGGCACCTGATGTAGGAAGGTACATCCGTGACGAGATTGGTCTAGGAGAGAGTGAAACACTAGTAAGGAACATGTGTGAACCTTTGTGATTATGAGAAAAGGCGAATGTCGCCTTAAGGCATTTTGGCCTTGTGATTGTCGAATACAATCACGTTTGTGCGTGAGATCACGTAATCGTAACCGGTTATCTTGAGTTGCAGTTTCATGAGTCTCGAGCTCCTCTGAAACATAGGCATGACTACTTGGCAGGTTTGATTCCCGCGTGCAGTACGAATGGCGCTCAGGGAGCGTATGCTTGTGACGGTTAATGGCCCGTGTGAAGTGACGGTCCATAACGGTTAATGGCCCGTAGAACCCGAATCCATTCGTATGTCAAGTAGGTTACCGGGATCCATGACTCGGGTCGACTTCTAGACGTAGAAGCGGACGGGAAAAGGGGATGCCTCGGTGTGGTTATCGATTAGTGATATACATTTGGAGTTGATGAGCTCGTGAACATGTTTCCATATAGTGTGAGATTGTGAAATTGTGAGTATATATACTCAAGGTCATTTCCCTTCCCCTTGACTTGAGTTAGGATTTGATAGAACCTTGTAAAGCCGAGAGAATCCATAGGATAGGGAACTCACTGAGAATTGATGTATCTCACCCCACTATTGTTGATTATTTTCAGGGGCACCGCCGGGCAAAAATTTGTACCGCCGGGCCCTCCTGGGAATTTTCAATAATTCTGTTTTCTTTAAAACTCCATAACTCCATAACTTTTGACAACATATCACATAAAATTGTCATCATTCAAATGCCACTAATAAATAAATCCCACATCATACTCAATATTTTAACTTTTTATTGGGTAGAGGGTCGTTATAGCTTTCCAATGAAAAGTTATGGATCGTAAATCCGATCGAGGCATATTTATAGCCGATGTAAAGCTGTGAAAATATCCTACGGAATAAAACTGAAAAGTATTGATTTTGATACCCAATTAAATGGATCGGAGGGAACCCGAAAGTGATGTTTTATGTGATGTGTTATTATATGTGTTTCCTTGTAATAATTGTGTTATGCCATATCTATCTGTTTGTTGTTGAGTTTGAATGAAAGAAATATGCATGCTTAAAATGAATTAGGAAGAGTGAGGAAACTTTACCCCAAAACAAATGGCATATTTAAGACTGTTATAATTCTAGGTTGTGAATAGAATTGTGATAGAAACTCTGGATGGCGACGCTCGTGCATTCATTGACGAGTTCTGGCCTGGAGTAGATAACCTAGATGGCAAGGCTCGGGCACCTGATGTAGGAAGGTACATCCGTGACGAGATTGGTCTAGGAGAGAGTGAAACACTAGTAAGGAACATGTGTGAACCTTTGTGATTATGAGAAAAGGCGAATGTGGCCTTAAGGCATTTTGGCCTTGTGATTGTCGAATACAATCACGTTTGTGCGTGAGATCACGTAATCGTAACCGGTTATCTTGAGTTGCAGTTTCATGAGTCTCGAGCTCCTCTGAAACATAGGCATGACTACTTGGCAGGTTTGATTCCCGCGTGCAGTACGAATGGCGCTCAGGGAGCGTATGCTTGTGATGGTTAATGGCCCGTGTGAAGTGACGGTCCATAACGGTTAATGGCCCGTAGAACCCGAATCCATTCGTATGTCAAGTAGGTTACCGGGATCCATGACTCGGGTCGACTTCTAGACGTAGAAGCGGACGGGAAAAGGGGATGCCTCGGTGTGGTTATCGATTAGTGATATACATTTGGAGTTGATGAGCTCATGAACATGTTTCCATATAGTGTGAGATTGTGAAATTGTGAGTATATATACTCAAGGTCATTTCCCTTCCCCTTGACTTGAGTTAGGATTTGATAGAACCTTGTAAAGCCGAGAGAATCCATAGGATAGGGAACTCACTGAGATTTGATGTATCTCACCCCACTATTGTTGATTATTTTCAGGGGCACCGCCGGGCAAAAATTTGTACTGCCGGGCGCTCCTGGGAATTTTCAATAATTCTGTTTTCTTTAAAACTCCATAACTCCATAACTTTTGACAACATATCACATAAAATTGTCATCATTCAAATGCCACTAATTAATTAATCCGACATCATACTCAATATTTTAACTTTTTATTGGGTAGAGGGTCGTCATAGCTTTCCAATGAAAAGTTATGGATCGTAAATCCGATCGAGGAATATTTATAGCCGATGTAAAGCTGTGAAAATATCCTACGGAATAAAAGTGAAAAGTATTGATTTTGATACCCGATTAAATGGATCGGAGGGAACCCGAAAGTGATGTTTTATGTGATGTGTTATTATATGCGTTTCCTTGTAATAATTGTGTTATGCCATATCTATCTGTTTGTTGTTGAGTTTGAATGAAAGAAATATGCATGCTTAAAATGAATTAGGAAGAGTGAGGAAACTTTACCCCAAAACAAATGGCATATTTAAGACTGTTATAACTCTAGGTTGTGAATAGAATTGTGATAGAAACTCTGGATGGCGACGCTCGTGCATTCATTGACGAGTTCTGGCCTGGAGTAGATAACCTAGATGGCAAGGCTCGGGCACCTGATGTAGGAAGGTACATCCGTGACGAGATTGGTCTAGGAGAGAGTGAAACACTAGTAAGGAACATGTGTGAACCTTTGTGATTATGAGAAAAGGCGAATGTCGCCTTAAGGCATTTTGGCCTTGTGATTGTCGAATACAATCACGTTTGTGCGTGAGATCACGTAATCGTAACCGGTTATCTTGAGTTGCAGTTTCATGAGTCTCGAGCTCCTCTGAAACATAGGCATGACTACTTGGCAGGTTTGATTCCCGCGTGCAGTACGAATGGCGCTCAGGGAGCGTATGCTTGTGACGGTTAATGGCCCGTGTGAAGTGACGGTCCATAACGGTTAATGGCCCGTAGAACCCAAATCCATTCGTATGTCAAGTAGGTTACCGGGATCCATGACTCGGGTCGACTTCTAGACGTAGAAGCGGACGGGAAAAGGGGATGCCTCGGTGTGGTTATCGATTAGTGATATACATTTGGAGTTGATGAGCTCGTGAACATGTTTCCATATAGTGTGAGATTGTGAAATTGTGAGTATATATACTCAAGGTCATTTCCCTTCCCCTTGACTTGAGTTAGGATTTGATAGAACCTTGTAAAGCCGAGAGAATCCATAGGATAGGGAACTCACTGAGATTTGATGTATCTCACCCCACTATTGTTGATTATTTTCAGGGGCACCGCCGGGCAAAAATTTGTACCGCCGGGCCCTCCTGGGAATTTTCAATAATTCTGTTTTCTTTAAAACTCCATAACTCCATAACTTTTGACAACATATCACATAAAATTGTCATCATTCAAATGCCACTAATAAATAAATCCCACATCATACTCAATATTTTAACTTTTTATTGGGTAGAGGGTCGTCATAGCTTTCCAATGAAAAGTTATGGATCGTAAATCCGATCGAGGCATATTTATAGCCGATGTAAAGCTGTGAAAATATCCTACGGAATAAAACTGAAAAGTATTGATTTTGATACCCGATTAAATGGATCGGAGGGAACCCGAAAGTGATGTTTTATGTGATGTGTTATTATATGCGTTTCCTTGTAATAATTGTGTTATGCCATATCTATCTGTTTGTTGTTGAGTTTGAATGAAAGAAATATGCATGCTTAAAATGAATTAGGAAGAGTGAGGAAACTTTACCCCAAAACAAATGGCATATTTAAGACTGTTATAATTCTAGGTTGTGAATAGAATTGTGATAGAAACTCTGGATGGCGACGCTCGTGCATTCATTGACGAGTTCTGGCCTGGAGTAGATAACCTAGATGGCAAGGCTCGGGCACCTGATGTAGGAAGGTACATCCGTGACGAGATTGGTCTAGGAGAGAGTGAAACACTAGTAAGGAACATGTGTGAACCTTTGTGATTATGAGAAAAGGCGAATGTGGCCTTAAGGCATTTTGGCCTTGTGATTGTCGAATACAATCACGTTTGTGCGTGAGATCACGTAATCGTAACCGGTTATCTTGAGTTGCAGTTTCATGAGTCTCGAGCTCCTCTGAAACATAGGCATGACTACTTGGCAGGTTTGATTCCCGCGTGCAGTACGAATGGCGCTCAGGGAGCGTATGCTTGTGATGGTTAATGGCCCGTGTGAAGTGACGGTCCATAACGGTTAATGGCCCGTAGAACCCGAATCCATTCGTATGTCAAGTAGGTTACCGGGATCCATGACTCGGGTCGACTTCTAGACGTAGAAGCGGACGGGAAAAGGGGATGCCTCGGTGTGGTTATCGATTAGTGATATACATTTGGAGTTGATGAGCTCATGAACATGTTTCCATATAGTGTGAGATTGTGAAATTGTGAGTATATATACTCAAGGTCATTTCCCTTCCCCTTGACTTGAGTTAGGATTTGATAGAACCTTGTAAAGCCGAGAGAATCCATAGGATAGGGAACTCACTGAGATTTGATGTATCTCACCCCACTATTGTTGATTATTTTCAGGGGCACCGCCGGGCAAAAATTTGTACTGCCGGGCGCTCCTGGGAATTTTCAATAATTCTGTTTTCTTTAAAACTCCATAACTCCATAACTTTTGACAACATATCACATAAAATTGTCATCATTCAAATGCCACTAATTAATTAATCCCACATCATACTCAATATTTTAACTTTTTATTGGGTAGAGGGTCGTCATAGCTTTCCAATGAAAAGTTATGGATCGTAAATCCGATCGAGGCATATTTATAGCCGATGTAAAGCTGTGAAAATATCCTACGGAATAAAACTGAAAAGTATTGATTTTGATACCCAATTAAATGGATCGGAGGGAACCCGAAAGTGATGTTTTATGTGATGTGTTATTATATGCGTTTCCTTGTAATAATTGTGTTATGCCATATCTATCTGTTTGTTGTTGAGTTTGAATGAAAGAAATATGCATGCTTAAAATGAATTAGGAAGAGTGAGGAAACTTTACCCCAAAACAAATGGCATATTTAAGACTGTTATAATTCTAGGTTGTGAATAGAATTGTGATAGAAACTCTGGATGGCGACGCTCGTGCATTCATTGACGAGTTCTGGCCTGGAGTAGATAACCTAGATGGCAAGGCTCGGGCACCTGATGTAGGAAGGTACATCCGTGACGAGATTGGTCTAGGAGAGAGTGAAACACTAGTAAGGAACATGTGTGAACCTTTGTGATTATGAGAAAAGGCGAATGTGGCCTTAAGGCATTTTGGCCTTGTGATTGTCGAATACAATCACGTTTGTGCGTGAGATCACGTAATCGTAACCGGTTATCTTGAGTTGCAGTTTCATGAGTCTCGAGCTCCTCTGAAACATAGGCATGACTACTTGGCAGGTTTGATTCCCGCGTGCAGTACGAATGGCGCTCAGGGAGCGTATGCTTGTGATGGTTAATGGCCCGTGTGAAGTGACGGTCCATAACGGTTAATGGCCCGTAGAACCCGAATCCATTCGTATGTCAAGTAGGTTACCGGGATCCATGACTCGGGTCGACTTCTAGACGTAGAAGCGGACGGGAAAAGGGGATGCCTCGGTGTGGTTATCGATTAGTGATATACATTTGGAGTTGATGAGCTCATGAACATGTTTCCATATAGTGTGAGATTGTGAAATTGTGAGTATATATACTCAAGGTCATTTCCCTTCCCCTTGACTTGAGTTAGGATTTGATAGAACCTTGTAAAGCCGAGAGAATCCATAGGATAGGGAACTCACTGAGATTTGATGTATCTCACCCCACTATTGTTGATTATTTTCAGGGGCACCGCCCGGCAAAAATTTGTACTGCCGGGCGCTCCTGGGAATTTTCAATAATTCTGTTTTCTTTAAAACTCCATAACTCCATAACTTTTGACAACATATCACATAAAATTGTCATCATTCAAATGCCACTAATTAATTAATCCGACATCATACTCAATATTTTAACTTTTTATTGGGTAGAGGGTCGTCATAGCTTTCCAATGAAAAGTTATGGATCGTAAATCCGATCGAGGAATATTTATAGCCGATGTAAAGCTGTGAAAATATCCTACGGAATAAAAGTGAAAAGTATTGATTTTGATACCCAATTAAATGGATCGGAGGGAACCCGAAAGTGATGTTTTATGTGATGTGTTATTATATGCGTTTCCTTGTAATAATTGTGTTATGCCATATCTATCTGTTTGTTGTTGAGTTTGAATGAAAGAAATATGCATGCTTAAAATGAATTAGGAAGAGTGAGGAAACTTTACCCCAAAACAAATGGCATATTTAAGACTGTTATAACTCTAGGTTGTGAATAGAATTGTGATAGAAACTCTGGATGGCGACGCTCGTGCATTCATTGACGAGTTCTGGCCTGGAGTAGATAACCTAGATGGCAAGGCTCGGGCACCTGATGTAGGAAGGTACATCCGTGACGAGATTGGTCTAGGAGAGAGTGAAACACTAGTAAGGAACATGTGTGAACCTTTGTGATTATGAGAAAAGGCGAATGTCGCCTTAAGGCATTTTGGCCTTGTGATTGTCGAATACAATCACGTTTGTGCGTGAGATCACGTAATCGTAACCGGTTATCTTGAGTTGCAGTTTCATGAGTCTCGAGCTCCTCTGAAACATAGGCATGACTACTTGGCAGGTTTGATTCCCGCGTGCAGTACGAATGGCGCTCAGGGAGCGTATGCTTGTGACGGTTAATGGCCCGTGTGAAGTGACGGTCCATAACGGTTAATGGCCCGTAGAACCCGAATCCATTCGTATGTCAAGTAGGTTACCGGGATCCATGACTCGGGTCGACTTCTAGACGTAGAAGCGGACGGGAAAAGGGGATGCCTCGGTGTGGTTATCGATTAGTGATATACATTTGGAGTTGATGAGCTCGTGAACATGTTTCCATATAGTGTGAGATTGTGAAATTGTGAGTATATATACTCAAGGTCATTTCCCTTCCCCTTGACTTGAGTTAGGATTTGATAGAACCTTGTAAAGCCGAGAGAATCCATAGGATAGGGAACTCACTGAGATTTGATGTATCTCACCCCACTATTGTTGATTATTTTCAGGGGCACCGCCGGGCAAAAATTTGTACCGCCGGGCCCTCCTGGGAATTTTCAATAATTCTGTTTTCTTTAAAACTCCATAACTCCATAACTTTTGACAACATATCACATAAAATTGTCATCATTCAAATGCCACTAATAAATAAATCCCACATCATACTCAATATTTTAACTTTTTATTGGGTAGAGGGTCGTCATAGCTTTCCAATGAAAAGTTATGGATCGTAAATCCGATCGAGGCATATTTATAGCCGATGTAAAGCTGTGAAAATATCCTACGGAATAAAACTGAAAAGTATTGATTTTGATACCCGATTAAATGGATCGGAGGGAACCCGAAAGTGATGTTTTATGTGATTTGTTATTATATGCGTTTCCTTGTAATAATTGTGTTATGCCATATCTATCTGTTTGTTGTTGAGTTTGAATGAAAGAAATATGCATGCTTAAAATGAATTAGGAAGAGTGAGGAAACTTTACCCCAAAACAAATGGCATATTTAAGACTGTTATAATTCTAGGTTGTGAATTGAATTGTGATAGAAACTCTGGATGGCGACGCTCGTGCATTCATTGACGAGTTCTGGCCTGGAGTAGATAACCTAGATGGCAAGGCTCGGGCACCTGATGTAGGAAGGTACATCCGTGATGAGATTGGTCTAGGAGAGAGTGAAACACTAGTAAGGAACATGTGTGAACCTTTGTGATTATGAGAAAAGGCGAATGTCGCCTTAAGGCATTTTGGCCTTGTGATTGTCGAATACAATCACGTTTGTGCGTGAGATCACGTAATCGTAACCGGTTATCTTGAGTTGCAGTTTCATGAGTCTCGAGCTCCTCTGAAACATAGGCATGACTACTTGGCAGGTTTGATTCCCGCGTGCAGTACGAATGGCGCTCAGGGAGCGTATGCTTGTGACGGTTAATGGCCCGTGTGAAGTGACGGTCCATAACGGTTAATGGCCCGTAGAACCCGAATCCATTCGTATGTCAAGTAGGTTGCCGGGATCCATGTCTCGGGTCGACTTCTAGACGTAGAAGCGGACGGGAAAAGGGGATGCCTCGGTGTGGTTATCGATTAGTGATATACATTTGGAGTTGATGAGCTCGTGAACATGTTTCCATATAGTGTGAGATTGTGAAATTGTGAGTATATATACTCAAGGTCATTTCCCTTCCCCTTGACTTGGGTTAGGATTTGATAGAACCTTGTAAAGCCGAGAGAATCCATAGGATAGGGAACTCACTGAGATTTGATGTATCTCACCCCACTATTGTTGATTATTTTCAGGGGCACCGCCGGGCAAAAATTTGTACCGCCGGGCCCTCCTGGGAATTTTCAATAATTCTGTTTTCTTTAAAACTCCATAACTCCATAACTTTTGACAACATATCACATAAAATTGTCATCATTCAAATGCCACTAATAAATAAATCCCACATCATACTCAATATTTTAACTTTTTATTGGGTAGAGGGTCGTCATAGCTTTCCAATGAAAAGTTATGGATCGTAAATCCGATCGAGGCATATTTATAGCCGATGTAAAGCTGTGAAAATATCCTACGGAATAAAAGTGAAAAGTATTGATTTTGATACCCGATTAAATGGATCGGAGGGAACCCGAAAGTGATGTTTTATGTGATGTGTTATTATATGCGTTTCCTTGTAATAATTGTGTTATGCCATATCTATCTGTTTGTTGTTGAGTTTGAATGAAAGAAATATGCATGCTTAAAATGAATTAGGAAGAGTGAGGAAACTTTACCCCAAAACAAATGGCATATTTAAGACTGTTATAATTCTAGGTTGTGAATAGAATTGTGATAGAAACTCTGGATGGCGACGCTCGTGCATTCATTGACGAGTTCTGGCCTGGAGTAGATAACCTAGATGGCAAGGCTCGGGCACCTGATGTAGGAAGGTACATCCGTGACGAGATTGGTCTAGGAGAGAGTGAAACACTAGTAAGGAACATGTGTGAACCTTTGTGATTATGAGAAAAGGCGAATGTCGCCTTAAGGCATTTTGGCCTTGTGATTGTCGAATACAATCACGTTTGTGCGTGAGATCACGTAATCGTAACCGGTTATCTTGAGTTGCAGTTTCATGAGTCTCGAGCTCCTCTGAAACATAGGCATGACTACTTTGCAGGTTTGATTCCCGCGTGCAGTACGAATGGCGCTCAGGGAGCGTATGCTTGTGACGGTTAATGGCCCGTGTGAAGTGACCGTCCATAACGGTTAATGGCCCGTAGAACCCGAATCCATTCGTATGTCAAGTAGGTTACCGGGATCCATGACTCGGGTCGACTTCTAGACGTAGAAGCGGACGGGAAAAGGGGATGCCTCGGTGTGGTTATCGATTAGTGATATACATTTGGAGTTGATGAGCTCGTGAACATGTTTCCATATAGTGTGAGATTGTGAAATTGTGAGTATATATACTCAAGGTCATTTCCCTTCCCCTTGACTTGAGTTAGGATTTGATAAAACCTTGTAAAGCCGAGAGAATCCATAGGATAGGGAACTCACTGAGATTTGATGTATCTCACCCCACTATTGTTGATTATTTTCAGGGGCACCGCCGGGCAAAAATTTGTACCGCCGGGCCCTCCTGGGAATTTTCAATAATTCTGTTTTCTTTAAAACTCCATAACTCCATAACTTTTGACAACATATCACATAAAATTGTCATCATTCAAATGCCACTAATAAATAAATCCCACATCATACTCAATATTTTAACTTTTTATTGGGTAGAGGGTCGTCATAGCTTTCCAATGAAAAGTTATGGATCGTAAATCCGATCGAGGCATATTTATAGCCGATGTAAAGCTGTGAAAATATCCTACGGAATAAAACTGAAAAGTATTGATTTTGATACCCAATTAAATGGATCGGAGGGAACCCGAAAGTGATGTTTTATGTGATGTGTTATTATATGCGTTTCCTTGTAATAATTGTGTTATGCCATATCTATCTGTTTGTTGTTGAGTTTGAATGAAAGAAATATGCATGCTTAAAATGAATTAGGAAGAGTGAGGAAACTTTACCCCAAAACAAATGGCATATTTAAGACTGTTATAATTCTAGGTTGTGAATAGAATTGTGATAGAAACTCTGGATGGCGACGCTCGTGCATTCATTGACGAGTTCTGGCCTGGAGTAGATAACCTAGATGGCAAGGCTCGGGCACCTGATTTAGGAAGGTACATCCGTGACGAGATTGGTCTAGGAGAGAGTGAAACACTAGTAAGGAACATGTGTGAACCTTTGTGATTATGAGAAAAGGCGAATGTCGCCTTAAGGCATTTTGGCCTTGTGATTGTCGAATACAATCACGTTTGTGCGTGAGATCACGTAATCGTAACCGGTTATCTTGAGTTGCAGTTTCATGAGTCTCGAGCTCCTCTGAAACATAGGCATGACTACTTGGCAGGTTTGATTCCCGCGTGCAGTACGAATGGCGCTCAGGGAGCGTATGCTTGTGATGGTTAATGGCCCGTGTGAAGTGACGGTCCATAACGGTTAATGGCCCGTAGAACCCGAATCCATTCGTATGTCAAGTAGGTTACCGGGATCCATGACTCGGGTCGACTTCTAGACGTAGAAGCGGACGGGAAAAGGGGATGCCTCGGTGTGGTTATCGATTAGTGATATACATTTGGAGTTGATGAGCTCATGAACATGTTTCCATATAGTGTGAGATTGTGAAATTGTGAGTATATATACTCAAGGTCATTTCCCTTCCCCTTGACTTGAGTTAGGATTTGATAGAACCTTATAAAGCCGAGAGAATCCATAGGATAGGGAACTCACTGAGATTTGATGTATCTCACCCCACTATTGTTGATTATTTTCAGGGGCACCGCCCGGCAAAAATTTGTACTGCCGGGCGCTCCTGGGAATTTTCAATAATTCTGTTTTCTTTAAAACTCCATAACTCCATAACTTTTGACAACATATCACATAAAATTGTCATCATTCAAATGCCACTAATTAATTAATCCGACATCATACTCAATATTTTAACTTTTTATTGGGTAGAGGGTCGTCATAGCTTTCCAATGAAAAGTTATGGATCGTAAATCCGATCGAGGAATATTTATAGCCGATGTAAAGCTGTGAAAATATCCTACGGAATAAAACTGAAAAGTATTGATTTTGATACCCGATTAAATGGATCGGAGGGAACCCGAAAGTGATGTTTTATGTGATGTGTTATTATATGCGTTTCCTTGTAATAATTGTGTTATGCCATATCTATCTGTTTGTTGTTGAGTTTGAATGAAAGAAATATGCATGCTTAAAATGAATTAGGAAGAGTGAGGAAACTTTACCCCAAAACAAATGGCATATTTAAGACTGTTATAACTCTAGGTTGTGAATAGAATTGTGATAGAAACTCTGGATGGCGACGCTCGTGCATTCATTGACGAGTTCTGGCCTGGAGTAGATAACCTAGATGGCAAGGCTCGGGCACCTGATGTAGGAAGGTACATCCGTGACGAGATTGGTCTAGGAGAGAGTGAAACACTAGTAAGGAACATGTGTGAACCTTTGTGATTATGAGAAAAGGCGAATGTCGCCTTAAGGCATTTTGGCCTTGTGATTGTCGAATACAATCACGTTTGTGCGTGAGATCACGTAATCGTAACCGGTTATCTTGAGTTGCAGTTTCATGAGTCTCGAGCTCCTCTGAAACATAGGCATGACTACTTGGCAGGTTTGATTCCCGCGTGCAGTACGAATGGCGCTCAGGGAGCGTATGCTTGTGACGGTTAATGGCCCGTGTGAAGTGACGGTCCATAACGGTTAATGGCCCGTAGAACCCGAATCCATTCGTATGTCAAGTAGGTTACCGGGATCCATGACTCGGGTCGACTTCTAGACGTAGAAGCGGACGGGAAAAGGGGATGCCTCGGTGTGGTTATCGATTAGTGATATACATTTGGAGTTGATGAGCTCGTGAACATGTTTCCATATAGTGTGAGATTGTGAAATTGTGAGTATATATACTCAAGGTCATTTCCCTTCCCCTTGACTTGAGTTAGGATTTGATAGAACCTTGTAAAGCCGAGAGAATCCATAGGATAGGGAACTCACTGAGATTTGATGTATCTCACCCCACTATTGTTGATTATTTTCAGGGGCACCGCCGGGCAAAAATTTGTACCGCCGGGCCCTCCTGGGAATTTTCAATAATTCTGTTTTCTTTAAAACTCCATAACTCCATAACTTTTGACAACATATCACATAAAATTGTCATCATTCAAATGCCACTAATAAATAAATCCCACATCATACTCAATATTTTAACTTTTTATTGGGTAGAGGGTCGTCATAGCTTTCCAATGAAAAGTTATGGATCGTAAATCCGATCGAGGAATATTTATAGCCGATGTAAAGCTGTGAAAATATCCTACGGAATAAAAGTGAAAAGTATTGATTTTGATACCCGATTAAATGGATCGGAGGGAACCCGAAAGTGATGTTTTATGTGATGTGTTATTATATGCGTTTCCTTGTAATAATTGTGTTATGCCATATCTATCTGTTTGTTGTTGAGTTTGAATGAAAGAAATATGCATGCTTAAAATGAATTAGGAAGAGTGAGGAAACTTTACCCCAAAACAAATGGCATATTTAAGACTGTTATAACTCTAGGTTGTGAATAGAATTGTGATAGAAACTCTGGATGGCGACGCTCGTGCATTCATTGACGAGTTCTGGCCTGGAGTAGATAACCTAGATGGCAAGGCTCGGGCACCTGATGTAGGAAGGTACATCCGTGACGAGATTGGTCTAGGAGAGAGTGAAACACTAGTAAGGAACATGTGTGAACCTTTGTGATTATGAGAAAAGGCGAATGTCGCCTTAAGGCATTTTGGCCTTGTGATTGTCGAATACAATCACGTTTGTGCGTGAGATCATGTAATCGTAACCGGTTATCTTGAGTTGCAGTTTCATGAGTCTCGAGCTCCTCTGAAACATAGGCATGACTACTTGGCAGGTTTGATTCCCGCGTGCAGTACGAATGGCGCTCAGGGAGCGTATGCTTGTGACGGTTAATGGCCCGTGTGAAGTGACGGTCCATAACGGTTAATGGCCCGTAGAACCCGAATCCATTCGTATGTCAAGTAGGTTACCGGGATCCATGACTCGGGTCGACTTCTAGACGTAGAAGCGGACGGGAAAAGGGGATGCCTCGGTGTGGTTATCGATTAGTGATATACATTTGGAGTTGATGAGCTCGTGAACATGTTTCCATATAGTGTGAGATTGTGAAATTGTGAGTATATATACTCAAGGTCATTTCCCTTCCCCTTGACTTGAGTTAGGATTTGATAGAACCTTGTAAAGCCGAGAGAATCCATAGGATAGGGAACTCACTGAGATTTGATGTATCTCACCCCACTATTGTTGATTATTTTCAGGGGCACCGCCGGGCAAAAATTTGTACCGCCGGGCCCTCCTGGGAATTTTCAATAATTCTGTTTTCTTTAAAACTCCATAACTCCATAACTTTTGACAACATATCACATAAAATTGTCATCATTCAAATGCCACTAATAAATAAATCCCACATCATACTCAATATTTTAACTTTTTATTGGGTAGAGGGTCGTCATAGCTTTCCAATGAAAAGTTATGGATCGTAAATCCGATCGAGGCATATTTATAGCCGATGTAAAGCTGTGAAAATATCCTACGGAATAAAACTGAAAAGTATTGATTTTGATACCCGATTAAATGGATCGGAGGGAACCCGAAAGTGATGTTTTATGTGATTTGTTATTATATGCGTTTCCTTGTAATAATTGTGTTATGCCATATCTATCTGTTTGTTGTTGAGTTTGAATGAAAGAAATATGCATGCTTAAAATGAATTAGGAAGAGTGAGGAAACTTTACCCCAAAACAAATGGCATATTTAAGACTGTTATAATTCTAGGTTGTGAATTGAATTGTGATAGAAACTCTGGATGGCGACGCTCGTGCATTCATTGACGAGTTCTGGCCTGGAGTAGATAACCTAGATGGCAAGGCTCGGGCACCTGATGTAGGAAGGTACATCCGTGATGAGATTGGTCTAGGAGAGAGTGAAACACTAGTAAGGAACATGTGTGAACCTTTGTGATTATGAGAAAAGGCGAATGTCGCCTTAAGGAATTTTGGCCTTGTGATTGTCGAATACAATCACGTTTGTGCGTGAGATCACGTAATCGTAACCGGTTATCTTGAGTTGCAGTTTCATGAGTCTCGAGCTCCTCTGAAACATAGGCATGACTACTTGGCAGGTTTGATTCCCGCGTGCAGTACGAATGGCGCTCAGGGAGCGTATGCTTGTGACGGTTAATGGCCCGTGTGAAGTGACGGTCCATAACGGTTAATGGCCCGTAGAACCCGAATCCATTCGTATGTCAAGTAGGTTGCCGGGATCCATGTCTCGGGTCGACTTCTAGACGTAGAAGCGGACGGGAAAAGGGGATGCCTCGGTGTGGTTATCGATTAGTGATATACATTTGGAGTTGATGAGCTCGTGAACATGTTTCCATATAGTGTGAGATTGTGAAATTGTGAGTATATATACTCAAGGTCATTTCCCTTCCCCTTGACTTGGGTTAGGATTTGATAGAACCTTGTAAAGCCGAGAGAATCCATAGGATAGGGAACTCACTGAGATTTGATGTATCTCACCCCACTATTGTTGATTATTTTCAGGGGCACCGCCGGGCAAAAATTTGTACCGCCGGGCCCTCCTGGGAATTTTCAATAATTCTGTTTTCTTTAAAACTCCATAACTCCATAACTTTTGACAACATATCACATAAAATTGTCATCATTCAAATGCCACTAATAAATAAATCCCACATCATACTCAATATTTTAACTTTTTATTGGGTAGAGGGTCGTCATAGCTTTCCAATGAAAAGTTATGGATCGTAAATCCGATCGAGGCATATTTATAGCCGATGTAAAGCTGTGAAAATATCCTACGGAATAAAAGTGAAAAGTATTGATTTTGATACCCGATTAAATGGATCGGAGGGAACCCGAAAGTGATGTTTTATGTGATGTGTTATTATATGCGTTTCCTTGTAATAATTGTGTTATGCCATATCTATCTGTTTGTTGTTGAGTTTGAATGAAAGAAATATGCATGCTTAAAATGAATTAGGAAGAGTGAGGAAACTTTACCCCAAAACAAATGGCATATTTAAGACTGTTATAATTCTAGGTTGTGAATAGAATTGTGATAGAAACTCTGGATGGCGACGCTCGTGCATTCATTGACGAGTTCTGGCCTGGAGTAGATAACCTAGATGGCAAGGCTCGGGCACCTGATGTAGGAAGGTACATCCGTGACGAGATTGGTCTAGGAGAGAGTGAAACACTAGTAAGGAACATGTGTGAACCTTTGTGATTATGAGAAAAGGCGAATGTCGCCTTAAGGCATTTTGGCCTTGTGATTGTCGAATACAATCACGTTTGTGCGTGAGATCACGTAATCGTAACCGGTTATCTTGAGTTGCAGTTTCATGAGTCTCGAGCTCCTCTGAAACATAGGCATGACTACTTTGCAGGTTTGATTCCCGCGTGCAGTACGAATGGCGCTCAGGGAGCGTATGCTTGTGACGGTTAATGGCCCGTGTGAAGTGACCGTCCATAACGGTTAATGGCCCGTAGAACCCGAATCCATTCGTATGTCAAGTAGGTTACCGGGATCCATGACTCGGGTCGACTTCTAGACGTAGAAGCGGACGGGAAAAGGGGATGCCTCGGTGTGGTTATCGATTAGTGATATACATTTGGAGTTGATGAGCTCGTGAACATGTTTCCATATAGTGTGAGATTGTGAAATTGTGAGTATATATACTCAAGGTCATTTCCCTTCCCCTTGACTTGAGTTAGGATTTGATAAAACCTTGTAAAGCCGAGAGAATCCATAGGATAGGGAACTCACTGAGATTTGATGTATCTCACCCCACTATTGTTGATTATTTTCAGGGGCACCGCCGGGCAAAAATTTGTACCGCCGGGCCCTCCTGGGAATTTTCAATAATTCTGTTTTCTTTAAAACTCCATAACTCCATAACTTTTGACAACATATCACATAAAATTGTCATCATTCAAATGCCACTAATAAATAAATCCCACATCATACTCAATATTTTAACTTTTTATTGGGTAGAGGGTCGTCATAGCTTTCCAATGAAAAGTTATGGATCGTAAATCCGATCGAGGCATATTTATAGCCGATGTAAAGCTGTGAAAATATCCTACGGAATAAAAGTGAAAAGTATTGATTTTGATACCCGATTAAATGGATCGGAGGGAACCCGAAAGTGATGTTTTATGTGATGTGTTATTATATGCGTTTCCTTGTAATAATTGTGTTATGCCATATCTATCTGTTTGTTGTTGAGTTTGAATGAAAGAAATATGCATGCTTAAAATGAATTAGGAAGAGTGAGGAAACTTTACCCCAAAACAAATGGCATATTTAAGACTGTTATAATTCTAGGTTGTGAATTGAATTGTGATAGAAACTCTGGATGGCGACGCTCGTGCATTCATTGACGAGTTCTGGCCTGGAGTAGATAACCTAGATGGCAAGGCTCGGGCACCTGATGTAGGAAGGTACATCCGTGATGAGATTGCTCTAGGAGAGAGTGAAACACTAGTAAGGAACATGTGTGAACCTTTGTGATTATGAGAAAAGGCGAATGTCGCCTTAAGGCATTTTGGCCTTGTGATTGTCGAATACAATCACGTTTGTGCGTGAGATCACGTAATCGTAACCGGTTATCTTGAGTTGCAGTTTCATGAGTCTCGAGCTCCTATGAAACATAGGCATGCCTACTTGGCAGGTTTGATTCCCGCGTGCAGTACGAATGGCGCTCAGGGAGCGTATGCTTGTGACGGTTAATGGCCCGTGTGA
Organism: Lathyrus tuberosus; assembly: GCA_022829125.1. Classification (NCBI taxonomy): domain Eukaryota; kingdom Viridiplantae; phylum Streptophyta; class Magnoliopsida; order Fabales; family Fabaceae; genus Lathyrus; species Lathyrus tuberosus. The sequence continues at coordinate 8,482,296 of JALAZF010000264.1, forward strand.
AGTGACGGTCCATAACGGTTAATGGCCCGTAGAACCCAAATCCATTCGTATGTCAAGTAGGTTACCGGGATCCATGAGTCGGGTCGACTTCTAGACGTAGAAGCGGACGGGAAAAGGGGATGCCTCGGTGTGGTTATCGATTAGTGATATACATTTGGAGTTGATGAGCTCGTGAACATGTTTCCATATAGTGTGAGATTGTGAAATTGTGAGTATATATACTCAAGGTCATTTCCCTTCCCCTTGACTTGAGTTAGGATTTGATAGAACCTTGTAAAGCCGAGAGAATCCATAGGATAGGGAACTCACTGAGATTTGATGTATCTCACCCCACTATTGTTGATTATTTTCAGGGGCACCGCCGGGCAAAAATTTGTACCGCCGGGCCCTCCTGGGAATTTTCAATAATTCTGTTTTCTTTAAAACTCCATAACTCCATAACTTTTGACAACATATCACATAAAATTGTCATCATTCAAATGCCACTAATAAATAAATCCCATATCATACTCAATATTTTAACTTTTTATTGGGTAGAGGGTCGTCATAGCTTTCCAATGAAAAGTTATGGATCGTAAATCCGATCGAGGCATATTTATAGCCGATGTAAAGCTGTGAAAATATCCTACTGAATAAAACTGAAAAGTATTGATTTTGATACCCGATTAAATGGATCGGAGGGAACCCGAAAGTGATGTTTTATGTGATGTGTTATTATATGCGTTTCCTTGTAATAATTGTGTTATGCCATATCTATCTGTTTGTTGTTGAGTTTGAATGAAAGAAATATGCATGCTTAAAATGAATTAGGAAGAGTGAGGAAACTTTACCCCAAAACAAATGGCATATTTAAGACTGTTATAATTCTAGGTTGTGAATAGAATTGTGATAGAAACTCTGGATGGCGACGCTCGTGCATTCATTGACGAGTTCTGGCCTGGAGTAGATAACCTAGATGGCAAGGCTCGGGCACCTGATGTAGGAAGGTACATCCGTGACGAGATTGGTCTAGGAGAGAGTGAAACACTAGTAAGGAACATGTGTGAACCTTTGTGATTATGAGAAAAGGCGAAGGTCGCCTTAAGGCATTTTGGCCTTGTGATTGTCGAATACAATCACGTTTGTGCGTGAGATCACGTAATCGTAACCGGTTATCTTGAGTTGCAGTTTCATGAGTCTCGAGCTCCTCTGAAACATAGGCATGACTACTTTGCAGGTTTGATTCCCGCGTGCAGTACGAATGGCGCTCAGGGAGTGTATGCTTGTGACGGTTAATGGCCCGTGTGAAGTGACGGTCCATAACGGTTAATGGCCCGTAGAACCCGAATCCATTCGTATGTCAAGTAGGTTACCGGGATCCATGACTCGGGTCGACTTCTAGACGTAGAAGCGGACGGGAAAAGGGGATGCCTCGGTGTGGTTATCGATTAGTGATATACATTTGGAGTTGATGAGCTCGTGAACATGTTTCCATATAGTGTGAGATTGTGAAATTGTGAGTATATATACTCAAGGTCATTTCCCTTCCCCTTGACTTGAGTTAGGATTTAATAGAACCTTGTAAAGCCGAGAGAATCCATAGGATAAGGAACTCACTGAGATTTGATGTATCTCACCCCACTATTGTTGATTATTTTCAGGGGCACCGCCGGGCAAAAATTTGTACCGCCGGGCCCACCTGGGAATTTTCAATAATTCTGTTTTCTTTAAAACTCCATAACTCCATAACTTTTGACAACATATCACATAAAATTGTCATCATTCAAATGCCACTAATAAATAAATCCCACATCATACTCAATATTTTAACTTTTTATTGGGTAGAGGGTCGTCATAGCTTTCCAATGAAAAGTTATGGATCGTAAATCCGATCGAGGCATATTTATAGCCGATGTAAAGCTGTGAAAATATCCTACGGAATAAAAGTGAAAAGTATTGATTTTGATACCCGATTAAATGGATCGGAGGGAACCCGAAAGTGATGTTTTATGTGATGTGTTATTATATGCGTTTCCTTGTAATAATTGTGTTATGACATATCTATCTATTTGTTGTTGAGTATGAATGAAAGAAATATGCATGCTTAACATGAATTAGGAAGAGTGAGGAAACTTTACCCCAAAACAAATGGCATATTTAAGACTGTTATAATTCTAGGTTGTGAATAGAATTGTGATAGAAACTCTGGATGGCGACGCTCGTGCATTCATTGACGAGTTCTGGCCTGGAGTAGATAACCTAGATGGCAAGGCTCGGGCATCTGATGTAGGAAGGTACATCCGTGATGAGATTGGTCTAGGAGAGAGTGAAACACTAGTAAGGAACATGTGTGAACCTTTGTGATTATGAGAAAACGCGAATGTGGCCTTAAGGCATTTTGGCTTTGTGATTGTCGAATACAATCACGTTTGTGCGTGAGATCACGTAATCGTAACCGGTTATCTTGAGTTGCAGTTTCATGAGTCTCGAGCTCCTCTGAAACATAGGCATGACTACTTGGCAGGTTTGATTTTCGCGTACAGTACGAATGGTGCTCAGGGAGCGTATGCTTGTGACGGTTAATGGCCCGTGTGAAGTGACGGTCCATAACGGTTAATGGCCCGTAGAACCCGAATCCATTCGTATGTCAAGTAGGTTACCGGGATCCATGACTCGGGTCGACTTCAAGACGTAGAAGCGGACGGGAAAAGGGGATGCCTCGGTGTGGTTATCGATTAGTGATATACATTTGGAGTTGATGAGCTCGTGAACATGTTTCCATATAGTGTGAGATTGTGAAATTGTGAGTATATATACTCAAGGTCATTTCCCTTCCCCTTGACTTGAGTTAGGATTTGATAGAACCTTGTAAAGCCGAGAGAATCCATAGGATAGGGAACTCACTGAGATTTGATGTATCTCACCCCACTATTGTTGATTATTTTCAGGGGCACCGCCGGGCAAAAATTTTTACCGCCGGGCGCTCCTGGGAATTTTCAATAATTCTGTTTTCTTTAAAACTCCATAACTCCATAACTTTTGACAACATATCACATAAAATTGTCATCATTCAAATGCCACTAATTAATTAATCCCACATCATACTCAATATTTTAACTTTTTATTGGGTAGAGGGTCGTCATAGCTTTCCAATGAAAAGTTATGGATCGTAAATCCGATCGAGGCATATATATAGCCGATGTAAAGCTGTGAAAATATCCTACGGGATAAAAGTGAAAAGTATTGATTTTGATACCCGATTAAATGGATTGGAGGGAACCCGAAAGTGATGTTTTATGTGATGTGTTATTATATGCGTTTCCTTGTAATAATTGTGTTATGCCATATCTATCTGTTTGTTGTTGAGTATGAATGAAAGAAATATGCATACTTAAAATGAATTAGGAAGAGTGAGGAAACTTTACCCCAAAACAAATGGCATATTTAAGACTGTTATAATTCTAGGTTGTGAATAGAATTGTGATAGAAACTCTGGATGGCGACGCTCGTGCATTCATTGACGAGTTCTGGCCTGGAGTAGATAACCTAGATGGCAAGGCTCGGGCACCTGATGTAGGAAGGTACATCCGTGACGAGATTGGTCTAGGAGAGAGTGAAACACTAGTAAGGAACATGTGTGAACCTTTGTGATTATGAGAAAAGGCGAATGTGGCCTTAAGGCATTTTGGCCTTGTGATTGTCGAATACAATCACGTTTGTGCGTGAGATCACGTAATCGTAACCGGTTATCTTGAGTTGCAGTTTCATGAGTCTCGAGCTCCTCTGAAACATAGGCATGACTACTTGGCAGGTTTGATTCCCGCGTGCAGTACGAATGGCGCTCAGGGAGCGTATGCTTGTGACGGTTAATGGCCCGTGTGAAGTGACGGTCCATAACGGTTAATGGCCCGTAGAACCCGAATCCATTCGTATGTCAAGTAGGTTACCGGGATCCATGACTCGGGTCGACTACTAGACGTAGAAGCGGACGGGAAAAGGGGATGCCCCGGTGTGGTTATCGATTAGTGATATACATTTGGTGTTGATGAGCTCGTGAACATGTTTCCATATAGTGTGAGATTGTGAAATTGTGAGTATATATACTCAAGGTCATTTCCCTTCCCCTTGACTTGAGTTAGGATTTGATAGAACCTTGTAAAGCCGAGAGAATCCATAGGATAGGGAACTCACTGAGATTTGATGTATCTCACCCCACTATTGTTGATTATTTTCAGGGGCACCGCCTGGCAAAAATTTGTACGGCCGGGCGCTCCTGGGAATTTTCAATAATTCTGTTTTCTTTAAAACTCCATAACTCCATAACTTTTGACAACATATCACATAAAATTGTCATCATTCAAATGCCACTAATTAATTAATCCCACATCATACTCGATATTTTAACTTTTTATTGGGTAGAGGGTCGTCATAGCTTTCCAATGAAAAGTTATGGATCGTAAATCCGATCGAGGCATATTTATAGCCGATGTAAAGCTGTGAAAATATCCTACGGGATAAAAGTGAAAAGTATTGATTTCGATACCCGATTAAATGGATTGGAGGGAACCCGAAAGTGATGTTTTATGTGATGTGTTATTATATGCGTTTACTTGTAATAATTGTGTTATGCCATATCTATCTGTTTGTTGTTGAGTATGAATGAAAGAAATATGCATACTTAAAATGAATTAGGAAGAGTGAGGAAACTTTACCCCAAAACAAATGGCATATTTAAGACTGTTATAATTCTAGGTTGTGAATAGAATTGTGATAGAAACTCTGGATGGCGACGCTCGTGCATTCATTGACGAGTTCTGGCCTGGAGTAGATAACCTAGATGGCAAGGCTCGGGCACCTGATGTAGGAAGGTACATCCGTGACGAGATTGGTCTAGGAGAGAGTGAAACACTAGTAAGGAACATGTGTGAACCTTTGTGATTATGAGAAAAGGCGAATGTGGCCTTAAGGCATTTTGGCCTTGTGATTGTCGAATACAATCACGTTTGTGCGTGAGATCACGTAATCGTAACCGGTTATCTTGAGTTGCAGTTTCATGAGTCTCGAGCTCCTCTGAAACATAGGCATGACTACTTGGCAGGTTTGATTCCCGCGTGCAGTACGAATGGCGCTCAGGGAGCTTATGCTTGTGACGGTTAATGGCCCGTGTGAAGTGACGGTCCATAACGGTTAATGGCCCGTAGAACCCGAATCCATTCGTATGTCAAGTAGGTTACCGGGATCCATGACTCGGGTCGACTACTAGACGTAGAAGCGGACGGGAAAAGGGGATGCCCCGGTGTGGTTATCGATTAGTGATATACATTTGGTGTTGATGAGCTCGTGAACATGTTTCCATATAGTGTGAGATTGTGAAATTGTGAGTATATATACTCAAGGTCATTTCCCTTCCCTTTGACTTGAGTTAGGATTTGATAGAACCTTGTAAAGCCGAGAGAATCCATAGGATAGGGAACTCACTGAGATTTGATGTATCTCACCCCACTATTGTTGATTATTTTCAGGGGCACCGCCTGGCAAAAATTTGTACGGCCGGGCGCTCCTGGGAATTTTCAATAATTCTGTTTTCTTTAAAACTCCATAACTCCATAACTTTTGACAACATATCACATAAAATTGTCATCATTCAAATGCCACTAATTAATTAATCCCACATCATACTCGATATTTTAACTTTTTATTGGGTAGAGGGTCGTCATAGCTTTCCAATGAAAAGTTATGGATCGTAAATCCGATCGAGGCATATTTATAGCCGATGTAAAGCTGTGAAAATATCCTACGGGATAAAAGTGAAAAGTATTGATTTCGATACCCGATTAAATGGATTGGAGGGAACCCGAAAGTGATGTTTTATGTGATGTGTTATTATATGCGTTTACTTGTAATAATTGTGTTATGCCATATCTATCTGTTTGTTGTTGAGTATGAATGAAAGAAATATGCATACTTAAAATGAATTAGGAAGAGTGAGGAAACTTTACCCCAAAACAAATGGCATATTTAAGACTGTTATAATTCTAGGTTGTGAATAGAATTGTGATAGAAACTCTGGATGGCGACGCTCGTGCATTCATTGACGAGTTCTGGCCTGGAGTAGATAACCTAGATGGCAAGGCTCGGGCACCTGATGTAGGAAGGTACATCCGTGACGAGATTGGTCTAGGAGAGAGTGAAACACTAGTAAGGAACATGTGTGAACCTTTGTGATTATGAGAAAAGGCGAATGTGGCCTTAAGGCATTTTGGCCTTGTGATTGTCGAATACCATCACGTTTGTCCGTGAGCTCACGTAATCGTAACCGGTTATCTTGAGTTGCAGTTTCATGAGTCTCGAGCTCCTCTGAAACATAGGCATGACTACTTGGCAGGTTTGATTCCCGCGTGCAGTACGAATGGCGCTCAGGGAGCGTATGCTTGTGACGGTTAATGGCCCGTGTGAAGTGACGGTCCATAACGGTTAATGGCCCGTAGAACCCGAATCCATTCGTATGTCAAGTAGGTTACCGGGATCCATGACTCGGGTCGACTTCTAAACGTAGAAGCGGACAGGAAAAAGGGATGCCTCGGTATGGTTATCGATTAGTGATATACATTTGTAGTTGATGAGCTCGTGAACATGTTTCCATATAGTGTGAGATTGTGAAATTGTGAGTATATATACTCAAGGTCATTTCCCTTCCCCTTGACTTGAGTTACGATTTGATAGAACCTTGTAAAGCCGAGAGAATCCATAGGATAGGGAACTCACTGAGATTTGATGTATCTCACCCCACTATTGTTGATTATTTTCAGGGGCACCGCCTGGCGAAATTTGTACCGCCGGGCGCTCCTGGAAATTTTCAATAATTATGTTTTCTTTAAAACTCCATAACTCCATAACTTTTGACAACATATCACATAAAATTGTCATTATTCAAATGCCACTAATTAATTAATCCCACATCATACTCGATATTTTAACTTTTTATTGGGTAGAGGGTCGTCATAGCTTTCCAATGAAAAGTTATGGATCGTAAATCCGATCGAGGCATATTTATAGCCGATGTAAAGCTGTGAAAATATCCTACGCGATAAAAGTGAAAAGTATTGATTCGATACCCGATTAAATGGATCGGAGGGAACCCGAAAGTGATGTTTTATGTGATGTGTTATTATATGCGTTTCCTTGTAATAATTGTGTTATGCCATATCTATCTGTTTGTTGTTGAGTATGAATGAAAGAAATATGCATGCTTAAAATGAATTAGGAAGAGTGAGGAAACTTTACCCCAAAACAAATGGCATATTTAAGACTGTTATAATTCTAGGTTGTGAATAGAATTGTGATAGAAACTCTGGATGGCGGGGCTCGTGCATTCATTGACGAGTTCTGGCCTGGAGTAGATAACCTAGATGGCAAGGCTCGGGCACCTGATGTAGGAAGGTACATCCGTGACGAGATTGGTCTAGGAGAGAGTGAAACACTAGTAAGGAACATGTGTGAACCTTTGTGATTATGAGAAAAGGCGAATGTGGCCTTAAGGCATTGTGGCCTTGTGATTGTCGAATACAATCACGTTTGTGCGTGAGATCACGTAATCGTAACCGGTTATCTTGAGTTGCAGTTTCATGAGTCTCGAGCTCCTCTGAAACATAGGCATGACTACTTGGCAGGTTTGATTCCCGCGTGCAGTACGAATGGCACTCAGGGAGCGTATGCTTGTGACGGTTAATGGCCCGTGTGAAGTGACGGTCCATAACGGTTAATGGCCCGTAGAACCCGAATCCATTCGTATGTCGAGTAGGTTACCGGGATCCATGACTCGGGTCGACTACTAGACGTAGAAGCGGACGGGAAAAGGGGATGCCCCGGTGTGGTTATTGATTACTGATATACATTTGGTGTTGATGAGCTCGTGAATATGTTTCCATATAGTGTGAGATTGTGAAATTGTGAGTATATATACTCAAGGGCATTTCCCTTCCCCTTGACTTGAGTTAGTATTTGATAGAACCTTGTAAAGCCGAGAGAATCCATAGGATAGGGAACTCACTGAGATTTGATGTATCTCACCCCACTATTGTTGATTATTTTCAGGGGCACCGCCGGGCGAAAATTTGTACCGCCGGGCGCTCCTGGGAATTTTCAATAATTCTGTTTTCTTTAAAACTCCATAACTCCATAACTTTTGACAACATATCACATAAAATTGTCATTATTCAAATGCCACTAATTAATTAATCCCACATCATACTCGATATTTTAACTTTTTATTGGGTAGAGGGTCGTCATAGCTTTCCAATGAAAAGTTATGGATCGTAAATCCGATCGAGGCATATTTATAGCCGATGTAAAGCTGTGAAAATATCCTACGCGATAAAAGTGAAAAGTATTGATTCGATACCCGATTAAATGGATCGGAGGGAACCCGAAAGTGATGTTTTATGTGATGTGTTATTATATGCGTTTCCTTGTAATAATTGTGTTATGCCATATCTATCTGTTTGTTGTTGAGTATGAATGAAAGAAATATGCATGCCTAAAATGAATTAGGAAGAGTGAGGAAACTTTACCCCAAAACAAATGGCATATTTAAGACTGTTATAATTCTAGGTTGTGAATAGAATTGTGATAGAAACTCTGGATGGCGGGGCTCGTGCATTCATTGACGAGTTCTGGCCTGGAGTAGATAACCTAGATGGCAAGGCTCGGGCACCTGATGAAGGAAGGTACATCCGTGACGAGATTGGTCTAGGAGAGAGTGAAACACTAGTAAGAAACATGTGTGAACCTTTGTGATTATGAGAAAAGGCGAATGTGGCCTTAAGGCATTGTGGCCTTGTGATTGTCGAATACAATCACGTTTGTGCGTGAGATCACGTAATCGTAACCGGTTATCTTGAGTTGGAGTTTCATGAGTCTCGAGCTCCTCTGAAACATAGGCATGACTACTTGGCAGGTTTGATTCCCGCGTGCAGTACGAATGGCGCTCAGGGAGCGTATGCTTGTGACGGTTAATGGCCCGTGTGAAGTGACGGTCCATAACGGTTAATGGCCCGTAGAACCCAAATCCATTCGTATGTCAAGTAGGTTACCGGGATCCATGACTCGGGTCGACTACTAGACGTAGAAGCGGACGGGAAAAGGGGATGCCCCGGTGTGGTTATCGATTACTGATATACATTTGGTGTTGATGAGCTCGTGAACATGTTTCCATATAGTGTGAGATTGTGAAATTGTGAGTATATATACTCAAGGTCATTTCCCTTCCCCTTGACTTGAGTTAGTATTTGATAGAACCTTGTAAAGCCGAGAGAATCCATAGGATAGGGAACTCACTGAGATTTGATGTATCTCACCCCACTATTGTTGATTATTTTCAGGGGCACCGCCGGGCGAAAATTTATACCGCCGGGCGCTCCTGGGAATTTTCAATAATTCTGTTTTCTTTAAAACTCCATAACTCCATAACTTTTGACAACATATCACATAAAATTGTCATTATTCAAATGCCACTAATTAATTAATCCCACATCATACTCGATATTTTAACTTTTTATTGGGTAGAGGGTCGTCATAGCTTTCCAATGAAAAGTTATGGATCGTAATTCCGATCGAGGCATATTTATAGCCGATGTAAAGCTGTGAAAATATCCTACGCGATAAAAGTGAAAAGTATTGATTCGATACCCGATTAAATGGATCGGAGGGAACCCGAAAGTGATGTTTTATGTGATGTGTTATTATATGCGTTTCCTTGTAATAATTGTGTTATGCCATATCTATCTGTTTGTTGTTGAGTATGAATGAAAGAAATATGCATGCTTAAAATGAATTAGGAAGAGTGAGGAAACTTTACCCCAAAACAAATGGCATATTTAAGACTATTATAATTCTAGGTTGTGAATAGAATTGTGATAGAAACTCTGGATGGCGGGGCTCGTGCATTCATTGACGAGTTCTGGCCTGGAGTAGATAACCTAGATGGCAAGGCTCGGGCACCTGATGTAGGAAGGTACATCCGTGACGAGATTGGTCTAGGAGAGAGTGAAACACTAGTAAGGAACATGTGTGAACCTTTGTGATTATGAGAAAAGGCGAATGTGGCCTTAAGGCATTGTGGCCTTGTGATTGTCGAATACAATCACGTTTGTGCGTGAGATCACGTAATCGTAACCGGTTATCTTGAGTTGCAGTTTCATGAGTCTCGAGCTCCTCTGAAACATAGGCATGACTACTTGGCAGGTTTGATTCCCGCGTGCAGTACGAATGGCGCTCAGGGAGCGTATGCTTGTGACGGTTAATGGCCCGTGTGAAGTGACGGTCCATAACGGTTAATGGCCCGTAGAACCCGAATCCATTCGTATGTCAAGTAGGTTACCGGGATCCATGACTCGGGTCGACTACTAGACGTAGAAGCGGACGGGAAAAGGGGATGCCCCGGTGTGGTTATCGATTACTGATATACATTTGGTGTTGATGAGCTCGTGAACATGTTTCCATATAGTGTGAGATTGTGAAATTGTGAGTATATATACTCAAGGTCATTTCCCTTCCCCTTGACTTGAGTTAGTATTTGATAGAACCTTGTAAAGCCGAGAGAATCCATAGGATAGGGAACTCACTGAAATTTGATGTATCTCACCCCACTATTGTTGATTATTTTCAGGGGCACCGCCGGGCGAAAATTTGTACCGCCGGGCGCTCCTGGGAATTTTCAATAATTCTGTTTTCTTTAAAACTCCATAACTCCATAACTTTTGACAACATATCACATAAAATTGTCATCATTCAAATGTCACTAATTAATTAATCCCACATCATACTCAATATTTTAACTTTTTATTGGGTAGAGGGTCGTCATAGCTTTCCAATGAAAAGTTATGGATCGTAAATCCGATCGAGGCATATTTATAGCCGATGTAAAGCTGTGAAAATATCCTACGGGATAAAAGTGAAAAGTATTGATTTCGATACCCGATTAAATGGATCGGAGGGAACCCGAAAGTGATGTTTTATGTGATGTGTTATTATATGTGTTTACTTGTAATAATTGTGTTATGCCATATCTATCTGTTTGTTGTTGAGTATGAATGAAAGAAATATGCATGCTTAAAATGAATTAGGAAGAGTGAGGAAATTTTACCCCAAAACAAATGGCATATTTAAGACTGTTATAATTCTAGGTTGTGAATAGAATTGTGATAGAAACTCTGGATGGCGACGCTCGTGCATTCATTGACGAGTTCTGGCCTGGAGTAGATAACCTAGATGGCAAGTCTCGGGCACCTGATGTAGGAAGGTACATCCGTGACGAGATTGGTCTAGGAGAGAGTGAAACACTAGTAAGGAACATGTGTGAACCTTTGTGATTATGAGAAAAGGCGAATGTGGCCTTAAGGCATTGTGGCCTTGTGATTGTCGAATACAATCACGTTTGTGCGTGAGATCACGTAATCATAACCGGTTATCTTGAGTTGCAGTTTCATGAGTCTCGAGCTCCTCTGAAACATAGGCATGACTACTTGGCAGGTTTGATTCCCGCGTGCAGTACGAATGGCGCTCAGGGAGCGTATGCTTGTGACGGTTAATGGCCCGTGTGAAGTGACGGTCCATAACGGTTAATGGCCCGTAGAACCCGAATCCATTCGTATGTCAAGTAGGTTACCGGGATCCATGACTCGGGTCGACTTCTAGACGTAAAAGCGGACGGGAAAAGGGGATGCCTCGGTGTGGTTATCGATTAGTGATATACATTTGGAGTTGATGAGCTCGTGAACATGTTTCCATATAGTGTGAGATTGTGAAATTGTGAGTATATATACTCAAGGTCATTTCCCTTCCCCTTGACTTGAGTTAGGATTTGATAGAACCTTGTAAAGCCGAGAGAATCCATAGGATAGGGAACTCACTGAGATTTGATGTATCTCACCCCACTATTGTTGATTATTTTCAGGGGAACCGCCGGACGAAAATTTGTAGCGCCGGGCGCTCCTGGGAATTTTCAATAATTCTGTTTTCTTTAAAACTCCATAACTCCATAACTTTTGACAACATATCACATAAAATTGTCGTCATTCAAATGCCACTAATTAATTAATCCCACATCATACTCAATATTTTAACTTTTTATTGGGTAGAGGGTCGTCATAGCTTTCCAATGAAAAGTTATGGATCGTAAATCCGATCGAGGCATATTTATAGTCGATGTAAAGCTGTGAAAATATCCTACGGGATAAAAGTGAAAAGTATTGATTTTTATACCCGATTAAATGGATCGGAGGGAACCCAAAAGTGATGTCTTATGTGATGTGTTATTATATGCGTTTCCTTGTAATAATTGTGTTATGCCATATCTATCTGTTTGTTGTTGAGTTTGAATGAAAGAAATATGCATGCTTAAAATGAATTAGGAAGAGTGAGGAAACTTTACCCCAAAACAAATGGCATATTTAAGACTGTTATAATTCTAGGTTGTGAATAGAATTGTGATAGAAACTCTGGATGGCGACGCTCGTGCATTCATTGACGAGTTCTGGCTTGGAGTAGATAACCTAGATGGCAAGGCTCGGGCACCTGATGTAGGAAGGTACATCCGTGACGAGATTGGTCTAGGAGAGAGTGAAACACTAGTAAGGAACATGTGTGAACCTTTGTGATTATGAGAAAAGGCGAATGTGGCCTTAAGGCATTGTGGCCTTGTGATTGTCGAATACAATCACGTTTGTGCGTGAGATCACGTAATCATAACCGGTTATCTTGAGTTGCAGTTTCATGAGTCTCGAGCTCCTCTGAAACATAGGCATGACTACTTGGCAGGTTTGATTCCCGCGTACAGTATGAATGGCGCTCAGGGAGCGTATGCTTGTGATGGTTAATGGCCCGTGTGAAGTGACGGTCCATAACGGTTAGTGGCCCGTAGAACCCGAATCCATTCGTATGTTAAGTAGGCTACCGGGATCCATGACTCGGGTCGACTTCTAGACGTAGAAACGGACGGGAAAAGGGGATGCCTCGGTGTGGTTATCGATTAGTGATATACATTTGGAGTTGATGAGCTCGTGAACATGTTTCCATATAGTGTGAGACTGTGAAATTGTGAGTATATATACTCAAGGTCATTTCCCTTCCCCTTGACTTGAGTTAGGATTTGATAGAACCTTGTAAAGCCGAGAGAATCCATAGGATAGGGAACTCACTGAGATTTGATGTATCTCACCCCACTATTGTTGATTATTTTCAGGGGCCCTGCCGGGCGAAAATTTGTAGCGCCGGGCGCTCCTGGGAATTTTCAATAATTCTGTTTTCTTTAAAACTCCATAACTCCATAACTTTTGACAACATATCACATAAAATTGTCGTCATTCAAATGCCACTAATTAATTATTCCCACATCATACTCAATATTTTAACTTTTTATTGGGTAGAGGGTCGTCATAGCTTTCCAATGAAAAGTTATGGATCGTAAATCCGATCGAGGCATATTTATAGCCGATGTAAAGCTGTGAAAATATCCTACGGGATAAAAGTGAAAAGTATTGATTTTGATACCCGATTAAATGGATCGGTGGGAACCCGAAAGTGATGTTTTATGTGATGTGTTATTATATGCGTTTCCTTGTAATAATTGTGTTATGCCATATCTATCTGTTTGTTGTTGAGTTTGAATGAAAGAAATATGCATGCTTAAAATGAATTAGGAAGAGTGAGGAAACTTTACCCCAAAACAAATGGCATATTTAAGACTGTTATAATTCTAGGTTGTGAATAGAATTGTGATAGGAACTCTGGATGGCGAGGCTCGTGCATTCATTGACGAGTTCTGGCTTGGAGTAGATAACCTAGATGGCAAGGCTCGGGCACCTGATGTAGGAAGGTACATCCGTGACGAGATTGGTCTAGGAGAGAGTGAAACACTCGTAAGGAACATGTGTGAACCTTTGTGATTATGAGAAAAGGCGAATGTGGCCTTAAGGCATTGTGGCCTTGTGATTGTCGAATACAATCACGTTTGTGCGTGAGATCACGTAATCGTAACCGATTATCTTGAGTTGCAGTTTCATGAGTCTCGAGCTCCTTTGAAACATAGGCATGACTACTTGGCAAGTTTGATTCCCGCGTGCAGTACGAATGGCGCTCAGGGAGCGTTTGCTTGTGACGGTTAATGGCCCGTGTGAAGTGACGGTCCAGAACGGTTAATGGCCCGTAGAACCCGAATCCATTCGTATGTCAAGTAGGTTACCGGGATCCATGACTCGGGTCGACTTCTAGACGTAGAAGCGGACGGGAAAAGGGGATGCCTCGGTGTGGTTATCGATTAGTGATATACATTTGGAGTTGATGAGCTCGTGAACATGTTTCCATATAGTGTGAGATTGTGAAATTGTGAGTATATATACTCAAGGTCATTTCCCTTCCCCTTGACTTGAGTTAGGATTTGATAGAACCTTGTAAAGCCGAGAGAATCCATAGGATAGGGAACTCACTGAGATTTGATGTATCTCACCCCACTATTGTTGATTATTTTCAGGGGCACCGCCGGGCGAAAATTTGTAGCGCCGGGCGCTCCTGGGAATTTTCAATAATTCTGTTTTCTTTAAAACTCCATAACTCCATAACTTTTGACAACATATCACATAAAATTGTCGTCATTCAAATGCCACTAATTAATTAATCCCACATCATACTCAATATTTTAACTTTTTATTGGGTAGAGGGTCGTCATAGCTTTCCAATGAAAAGTTATGGATCGTAAATCCGATCGAGGCATATTTATAGTCGATGTAAAGCTGTGAAAATATCCTACGGGATAAAAGTGAAAAGTATTGATTTTGATACCCGATTAAATGGATCGGAGGGAACCCAAAAGTGATGTCTTATGTGATGTGTTATTATATGCGTTTCCTTGTAATAATTGTGTTATGCCATATCTATCTGTTTGTTGTTGAGTTTGAATGAAAGAAATATGCATGCTTAAAATGAATTAGGAAGAGTGAGGAAACTTTACCCCAAAACAAATGGCATATTTAAGACTGTTATAATTCTAGGTTGTGAATAGAATTGTGATAGAAACTCTGGATGGCGACGCTCGTGCATTCATTGACGAGTTCTGGCTTGGAGTAGATAACCTAGATGGCAAGGCTCGGGCACCTGATGTAGGAAGGTACATCCGTGACGAGATTGGTCTAGGAGAGAGTGAAACACTAGTAAGGAACATGTGTGAACCTTTGTGATTATGAGAAAAGGCGAATGTGGCCTTAAGGCATTGTGGCCTTGTGATTGTCGAATACAATCACGTTTGTGCGTGAGATCACGTAATCATAACCGGTTATCTTGAGTTGCAGTTTCATGAGTCTCGAGCTCCTCTGAAACATAGGCATGACTACTTGGCAGGTTTGATTCCCGCGTACAGTATGAATGGCGCTCAGGGAGCGTATGCTTGTGACGGTTAATGGCCCGTGTGAAGTGACGGTCCATAACGGTTAGTGGCCCGTAGAACCCGAATCCATTCGTATGTTAAGTAGGCTACCGGGATCCATGACTCGGGTCGACTTCTAGACGTAGAAACGGACGGGAAAAGGGGATGCCTCGGTGTGGTTATCGATTAGTGATATACATTTGGAGTTGATGAGCTCGTGAACATGTTTCCATATAGTGTGAGACTGTGAAATTGTGAGTATATATCCTCAAGGTCATTTCCCTTCCCCTTGACTTGAGTTAGGATTTGATAGAACCTTGTAAAGCCGAGAGAATCCATAGGATAGGGAACTCACTGAGATTTGATGTATCTCACCCCACTATTGTTGATTATTTTCAGGGGCCCTGCCGGGCGAAAATTTGTAGCGCCGGGCGCTCCTGGGAATTTTCAATAATTCTGTTTTCTTTAAAACTCCATAACTCCATAACTTTTGACAACATATCACATAAAATTGTCGTCATTCAAATGCCACTAATTAATTATTCCCACATCATACTCAATATTTTAACTTTTTATTGGGTAGAGGGTCGTCATAGCTTTCCAATGAAAAGTTATGGATCGTAAATCCGATCGAGGCATATTTATAGCCGATGTAAAGCTGTGAAAATATCCTACGGGATAAAAGTGAAAAGTATTGATTTTGATACCCGATTAAATGGATCGGTGGGAACCCGAAAGTGATGTTTTATGTGATGTGTTATTATATGCGTTTCCTTGTAATAATTGTGTTATGCCATATCTATCTGTTTGTTGTTGAGTTTGAATGAAAGAAATATGCATGCTTAAAATGAATTAGGAAGAGTGAGGAAACTTTACCCCAAAACAAATGGCATATTTAAGACTGTTATAATTCTAGGTTGTGAATAGAATTGTGATAGAAACTCTGGATGGCGAGGCTCGTGCATTCATTGACGAGTTCTGGCTTGGAGTAGATAACCTAGATGGCAAGGCTCGGGCACCTGATGTAGGAAGGTACATCCGTGACGAGATTGGTCTAGGAGAGAGTGAAACACTCGTAAGGAACATGTCTGAACCTTTGTGATTATGAGAAAAGGCGAATGTGGCCTTAAGGCATTGTGGCCTTGTGATTGTCGAATACAATCACGTTTGTGCGTGAGATCACGTAATCGTAACCGATTATCTTGAGTTGCAGTTTCATGAGTCTCGAGCTCCTTTGAAACATAGGCATGACTACTTGGCAAGTTTGATTCCCGCGTGCAGTACGAATGGCGCTCAGGGAGCGTTTGCTTGTGACGGTTAATGGCCCGTGTGAAGTGACGGTCCATAACGGTTAATGGCCCGTAGAACCCGAATCCATTCGTATGTCAAGTAGGTTACCGGGATCCATGACTCGGGTCGACTTCTAGACGTAGAAGCGGACGGGAAAAGGGGATGCCTCGGTGTGGTTATCGATTAGTGATATACATTTGGAGTTGATGAGCTCGTGAACATGTTTCCATATAGTGTGAGATTGTGAAATTGTGAGTATATATACTCAAGGTCATTTCCCTTCCCCTTGACTTGAGTTAGGATTTGATAGAACCTTGTAAAGCCGAGAGAATCCATAGGATAGGGAACTCACTGAGATTTGATGTATCTCACCCCACTATTGTTGATTATTTTCAGGGGCACCGCCGGGCGAAAATTTGTAGCGCCGGGCGCTCCTGGGAATTTTCAATAATTCTGTTTTCTTTAAAACTCCATAACTCCATAACTTTTGACAACATATCACATAAAATTGTCGTCATTCAAATGCCACTAATTAATTAATCCCACATCATACTCAATATTTTAACTTTTTATTGGGTAGAGGGTCGTCATAGCTTTCCAATGAAAAGTTATGGATCGTAAATCCGATCGAGGCATATTTATAGTCGATGTAAAGCTGTGAAAATATCCTACGGGATAAAAGTGAAAAGTATTGATTTTGATACCCGATTAAATGGATCGGAGGGAACCCAAAAGTGATGTCTTATGTGATGTGTTATTATATGCGTTTCCTTGTAATAATTGTGTTATGCCATATCTATCTGTTTGTTGTTGAGTTTGAATGAAAGAAATATGCATGCTTAAAATGAATTAGGAAGAGTGAGGAAACTTTACCCCAAAACAAATGGCATATTTAAGACTGTTATAATTCTAGGTTGTGAATAGAATTGTGATAGAAACTCTGGATGGCGAGGCTCGTGCATTCATTGACGAGTTCTGGCTTGGAGTAGATAACCTAGATGGCAAGGCTCGGGCACCTGATGTAGGAAGGTACATCCGTGACGAGATTGGTCTAGGAGAGAGTGAAACACTCGTAAGGAACATGTCTGAACCTTTGTGATTATGAGAAAAGGCGAATGTGGCCTTAAGGCATTGTGGCCTTGTGATTGTCGAATACAATCACGTTTGTGCGTGAGATCACGTAATCGTAACCGATTATCTTGAGTTGCAGTTTCATGAGTCTCGAGCTCCTTTGAAACATAGGCATGACTACTTGGCAAGTTTGATTCCCGCGTGCAGTACGAATGGCGCTCAGGGAGCGTTTGCTTGTGACGGTTAATGGCCCGTGTGAAGTGACGGTCCATAACGGTTAATGGCCCGTAGAACCCGAATCCATTCGTATGTCAAGTAGGTTACCGGGATCCATGACTCGGGTCGACTTCTAGACGTAGAAGCGGACGGGAAAAGGGGATGCCTCGGTGTGGTTATCGATTAGTGATATACATTTGGAGTTGATGAGCTCGTGAACATGTTTCCATATAGTGTGAGATTGTGAAATTGTGAGTATATATACTCAAGGTCATTTCCCTTCCCCTTGACTTGAGTTAGGATTTGATAGAACCTTGTAAAGCCGAGAGAATCCATAGGATAGGGAACTCACTGAGATTTGATGTATCTCACCCCACTATTGTTGATTATTTTCAGGGGCACCGCCGGGCGAAAATTTGTAGCGCCGGGCGCTCCTGGGAATTTTCAATAATTCTGTTTTCTTTAAAACTCCATAACTCCATAACTTTTGACAACATATCACATAAAATTGTCGTCATTCAAATGCCACTAATTAATTAATCCCACATCATACTCAATATTTTAACTTTTTATTGGGTAGAGGGTCGTCATAGCTTTCCAATGAAAAGTTATGGATCGTAAATCCGATCGAGGCATATTTATAGTCGATGTAAAGCTGTGAAAATATCCTACGGGATAAAAGTGAAAAGTATTGATTTTGATACCCGATTAAATGGATCGGAGGGAACCCAAAAGTGATGTCTTATGTGATGTGTTATTATATGCGTTTCCTTGTAATAATTGTGTTATGCCATATCTATCTGTTTGTTGTTGAGTTTGAATGAAAGAAATATGCATGCTTAAAATGAATTAGGAAGAGTGAGGAAACTTTACCCCAAAACAAATGGCATATTTAAGACTGTTATAATTCTAGGTTGTGAATAGAATTGTGATAGAAACTCTGGATGGCGACGCTCGTGCATTCATTGACGAGTTCTGGCTTGGAGTAGATAACCTAGATGGCAAGGCTCGGGCACCTGATGTAGGAAGGTACATCCGTGACGAGATTGGTCTAGGAGAGAGTGAAACACTAGTAAGGAACATGTGTGAACCTTTGTGATTATGAGAAAAGGCGAATGTGGCCTTAAGGCATTGTGGCCTTGTGATTGTCGAATACAATCACGTTTGTGCGTGAGATCACGTAATCATAACCGGTTATCTTGAGTTGCAGTTTCATGAGTCTCGAGCTCCTCTGAAACATAGGCATGACTACTTGGCAGGTTTGATTCCCGCGTACAGTATGAATGGCGCTCAGGGAGCGTATGCTTGTGACGGTTAATGGCCCGTGTGAAGTGACGGGCCATAACGGTTAGTGGCCCGTAGAACCCGAATCCATTCGTATGTTAAGTAGGCTACCGGGATCCATGACTCGGGTCGACTTCTAGACGTAGAAACGGACGGGAAAAGGGGATGCCTCGGTGTGGTTATCGATTAGTGATATACATTTGGAGTTGATGAGCTCGTGAACATGTTTCCATATAGTGTGAGACTGTGAAATTGTGAGTATATATACTCAAGGTCATTTCCCTACCCCTTGACTTGAGTTAGGATTTGATAGAACCTTGTAAAGCCGAGAGAATCCATAGGATAGGGAACTCACTGAGATTTGATGTATCTCACCCCACTATTGTTGATTATTTTCAGGGGCCCTGCCGGGCGAAAATTTGTAGCGCCGGGCGCTCCTGGGAATTTTCAATAATTCTGTTTTCTTTAAAACTCCATAACTCCATAACTTTTGACAACATATCACATAAAATTGTCGTCATTCAAATGCCACTAATTAATTATTCCCACATCATACTCAATATTTTAACTTTTTATTGGGTAGAGGGTCGTCATAGCTTTCCAATGAAAAGTTATGGATCGTAAATCCGATCGAGGCATATTTATAGCCGATGTAAAGCTGTGAAAATATCCTACGGGATAAAAGTGAAAAGTATTGATTTTGATACCCGATTAAATGGATCGGTGGGAACCCGAAAGTGATGTTTTATGTGATGTGTTATTATATGCGTTTCCTTGTAATAATTGTGTTATGCCATATCTATCTGTTTGTTGTTGAGTTTGAATGAAAGAAATATGCATGCTTAAAATGAATTAGGAAGAGTGAGGAAACTTTACCCCAAAACAAATGGCATATTTAAGACTGTTATAATTCTAGGTTGTGAATAGAATTGTGATAGAAACTCTAGATGGCGAGGCTCGTGCATTCATTGACGAGTTCTGGCTTGGAGTAGATAACCTAGATGGCAAGGCTCGGGCACCTGATGTAGGAAGGTACATCCGTGACGAGATTGGTCTAGGATAGAGTGAAACACTCGTAAGGAACATGTCTGAACCTTTGTGATTATGAGAAAAGGCGAATGTGGCCTTAAGGCATTGTGGCCTTGTGATTGTCGAATACAATCACGTTTGTGCGTGAGATCACGTAATCGTAACCGATTATCTTGAGTTGCAGTTTCATGAGTCTCGAGCTCCTTTGAAACATAGGCATGACTACTTGGCAAGTTTGATTCCCGCGTGCAGTACGAATGGCGCTCAGGGAGCGTTTGCTTGTGACGGTTAATGGCCCGTGTGAAGTGACGGTCCATAACGGTTAATGGCCCGTAGAACCCGAATCCATTCGTATGTCAAGTAGGTTACCGGGATCCATGACTCGGGTCGACTTCTAGACGTAGAAACGGACGGGAAAAGGGGATGCCTCGGTGTGGTTATCGATTAGTGATATACATTTGGAGTTGATGAGCTCGTGAACATGTTTCCATATAGTGTGAGATTGTGAAATTGTGAGTATATATACTCAAGGTCATTTCCCTTCCCCTTGACTTGAGTTACGATTTGATAGAACCTTGTAAAGCCGAGAGAATCCATAGGATAGGGAACTCACTGAGATTTGATGTATCTCACCCCACTATTGTTGATTATTTTCAGGGGCACCGCCGGGCGAAAATTTGCACCGCCGGGCGCTCCTGGGAATTTTCAATAATTCTGTTTTCTTTAAAATTCCATAACTCCATAACTTTTGACAACATATCACATAAAATTGTCATCATTCAAATGCCACTAATTAATTAATCCCACATCATACTCAATATTTTAACTTTTTATTGGGTAGAGGGTCGTCATAGCTTTCCAATGAAAAGTTATGGATCGTAAATCCGATCGAGGCATATTTATAGCCGATGTAAAGCTGTGAAAATATCCTACGGGATAAAAGTGAAAAGTATTGACTTCGATACCCGATTAAATGGATCGGAGGGAACCCGAAAGTGATGTTTTATGTGATGTGTTATTATATGCGTTTCCTTGTAATAATTGTGTTATGCCATATCTATCTGTTTGTTGTTGAGTTTGAATGAAAGAAATATGCATGCTTAAAATGAATTAGGAAGAGTGAGGAAACTTTACCCCAAAACAAATGGCATATTTAAGACTGTTATAATTCTAGGTTGTGAATAGAATTGTGATAGAAACTCTGGATGGCGACGCTCGTGCATTCATTGACGAGTTCTGGCCTGGAGTAGATAACCTAGATGGCAAGGCTCGGGCACCTGATGTAGGAAGGTACATCCGTGACGAGATTGGTCTAGGAGAGAGTGAAACACTAGTAAGGAACATGTGTGAACCTTTGTGATTATGAGAAAAGGCGAATGTGGCCTTAAGGCATTGTGGCCTTGTGATTGTCGAATACAATCACGTTTGTGCGTGAGATCACGTAATCGTAACCGATTATCTTGAGTTGCAGTTTCATGAGTCTCGAGCTCCTCTGAAACATAGGCACGACTACTTGGCAAGTTTGATTCCCGCGTGCAGTACGAATGGCGCTCAGGGAGCGTATACTTGTGACGGTTAATGGCCCGTGTGAAGTGACGGTCCATAACGGTTAATGGCCCGTAGAACCCGAATCCATTCGTATGTCAAGTAGGTTACCGGGATCCATGACTCGGGTCGACTTCTAGACGTAGAAGCGGACGGGAAAAGGGGATGCCTCGGTGTGGTTATCGATTAGTGATATACATTTGGAGTTGATGAGCTCGTGAACATGTTTCCATATAGTGTGAGATTGTGAAATTGTGAGTATATATACTCAAGGTCATTTCCCTTCCCCTTGACTTGAGTTAGGATTTGATAGAACCTTGTAAAGCCGAGAGAATCCATAGGATAGGGAACTCACTGAGATTTGATGTATCTCACCCCACTATTGTTGATTATTTTCAGGGGCACCGCCGGGCGAAAATTTGTAGCGCCGGGCGCTCCTGGGAATTTTCAATAATTCTGTTTTCTTTAAAACTCCATAACTCCATAACTTTTGACAACATATCACATAAAATTGTCGTCATTCAAATGCCACTAATTAATTAATCCCACATCATACTCAATATTTTAACTTTTTATTGGGTAGAGGGTCGTCATATCTTTCCAATGAAAAGTTATGGATCGTAAATCCGATCGAGGCATATTTATAGTCGATGTAAAGCTGTGAAAATATCCTACGGGATAAAAGTGAAAAGTATTGATTTTGATACCCGATTAAATGGATCGGAGGGAACCCAAAAGTGATGTCTTATGTGATGTGTTATTATATGCGTTTCCTTGTAATAATTGTGTTATGCCATATCTATCTGTTTGTTGTTGAGTTTGAATGAAAGAAATATGCATGCTTAAAATGAATTAGGAAGAGTGAGGAAACTTTACCCCAAAACAAATGGCATATTTAAGACTGTTATAATTCTAGGTTGTGAATAGAATTGTGATAGAAACTCTGGATGGCGACGCTCGTGCATTCATTGACGAGTTCTGGCTTGGAGTAGATAACCTAGATGGCAAGGCTCGGGCACCTGATGTAGGAAGGTACATCCGTGACGAGATTGGTCTAGGAGAGAGTGAAACACTAGTAAGGAACATGTGTGAACCTTTGTGATTATGAGAAAAGGCGAATGTGGCCTTAAGGCATTGTGGCCTTGTGATTGTCGAATACAATCACGTTTGTGCGTGAGATCACGTAATCATAACCGGTTATCTTGAGTTGCAGTTTCATGAGTCTCGAGCTCCTCTAAAACATAGGCATGACTACTTGGCAGGTTTGATTCCCGCGTACAGTATGAATGGCGCTCAGGGAGCGTATGCTTGTGACGGTTAATGGCCCGTGTGAAGTGACGGGCCATAACGGTTAGTGGCCCGTAGAACCCGAATCCATTCGTATGTTAAGTAGGCTACCGGGATCCATGACTCGGGTCGACTTCTAGACGTAGAAACGGACGGGAAAAGGGGATGCCTCGGTGTGGTTATCGATTAGTGATATACATTTGGAGTTGATGAGCTCGTGAACATGTTTCCATATAGTGTGAGACTGTGAAATTGTGAGTATATATACTCAAGGTCATTTCCCTACCCCTTGACTTGAGTTAGGATTTGATAGAACCTTGTAAAGCCGAGAGAATCCATAGGATAGGGAACTCACTGAGATTTGATGTATCTCACCCCACTATTGTTGATTATTTTCAGGGGCCCTGCCGGGCGAAAATTTGTAGCGCCGGGCGCTCCTGGGAATTTTCAATAATTCTGTTTTCTTTAAAACTCCATAACTCCATAACTTTTGACAACATATCACATAAAATTGTCGTCATTCAAATGCCACTAATTAATTAATCCCACATCATACTCAATATTTTAACTTTTTATTGGGTAGAGGGTCGTCATAGCTTTCCAATGAAAAGTTATGGATCGTAAATCCGATCGAGGCATATTTATAGTCGATGTAAAGCTGTGAAAATATCCTACGGGATAAAAGTGAAAAGTATTGATTTTGATACCCGATTAAATGGATCGGAGGGAACCCAAAAGTGATGTCTTATGTGATGTGTTATTATATGCGTTTCCTTGTAATAATTGTGTTATGCCATATCTATCTGTTTGTTGTTGAGTTTGAATGAAAGAAATATGCATGCTTAAAATGAATTAGGAAGAGTGAGGAAACTTTACCCCAAAACAAATGGCATATTTAAGACTGTTATAATTCTAGGTTGTGAATAGAATTGTGATAGAAACTCTGGATGGCGACGCTCGTGCATTCATTGACGAGTTCTGGCTTGGAGTAGATAACCTAGATGGCAAGGCTCGGGCACCTGATGTAGGAAGGTACATCCGTGACGAGATTGGTCTAGGAGAGAGTGAAACACTAGTAAGGAACATGTGTGAACCTTTGTGATTATGAGAAAAGGCGAATGTGGCCTTAAGGCATTGTGGCCTTGTGATTGTCGAATACAATCACGTTTGTGCGTGAGATCACGTAATCATAACCGGTTATCTTGAGTTGCAGTTTCATGAGTCTCGAGCTCCTCTGAAACATAGGCATGACTACTTGGCAGGTTTGATTCCCGCGTACAGTATGAATGGCGCTCAGGGAGCGTATGCTTGTGACGGTTAATGGCCCGTGTGAAGTGACGGGCCATAACGGTTAGTGGCCCGTAGAACCCGAATCCATTCGTATGTTAAGTAGGCTACCGGGATCCATGACTCGGGTCGACTTCTAGACGTAGAAACGGACGGGAAAAGGGGATGCCTCGGTGTGGTTATCGATTAGTGATATACATTTGGAGTTGATGAGCTCGTGAACATGTTTCCATATAGTGTGAGACTGTGAAATTGTGAGTATATATACTCAAGGTCATTTCCCTACCCCTTGACTTGAGTTAGGATTTGATAGAACCTTGTAAAGCCGAGAGAATCCATAGGATAGGGAACTCACTGAGATTTGATGTATCTCACCCCACTATTGTTGATTATTTTCAGGGGCCCTGCCGGGCGAAAATTTGTAGCGCCGGGCGCTCCTGGGAATTTTCAATAATTCTGTTTTCTTTAAAACTCCATAACTCCATAACTTTTGACAACATATCACATAAAATTGTCGTCATTCAAATGCCACTAATTAATTATTCCCACATCATACTCAATATTTTAACTTTTTATTGGGTAGAGGGTCGTCATAGCTTTCCAATGAAAAGTTATGGATCGTAAATCCGATCGAGGCATATTTATAGCCGATGTAAAGCTGTGAAAATATCCTACGGGATAAAAGTGAAAAGTATTGATTTTGATACCCGATTAAATGGATCGGTGGGAACCCGAAAGTGATGTTTTATGTGATGTGTTATTATATGCGTTTCCTTGTAATAATTGTGTTATGCCATATCTATCTGTTTGTTGTTGAGTTTGAATGAAAGAAATATGCATGCTTAAAATGAATTAGGAAGAGTGAGGAAACTTTACCCCAAAACAAATGGCATATTTAAGACTGTTATAATTCTAGGTTGTGAATAGAATTGTGATAGAAACTCTAGATGGCGAGGCTCGTGCATTCATTGACGAGTTCTGGCTTGGAGTAGATAACCTAGATGGCAAGGCTCGGGCACCTGATGTAGGAAGGTACATCCGTGACGAGATTGGTCTAGGAGAGAGTGAAACACTCGTAAGGAACATGTCTGAACCTTTGTGATTATGAGAAAAGGTGAATGTGGCCTTAAGGCATTGTGGCCTTGTGATTGTCGAATACAATCACGTTTGTGCGTGAGATCACGTAATCGTAACCGATTATCTTGAGTTGCAGTTTCATGAGTCTCGAGCTCCTTTGAAACATAGGCATGACTACTTGGCAAGTTTGATTCCCGCGTGCAGTACGAATGGCGCTCAGGGAGCGTTTGCTTGTGACGGTTAATGGCCCGTGTGAAGTGACGGTCCATAACGGTTAATGGCCCGTAGAACCCGAATCCATTCGTATGTCAAGTAGGTTACCGGGATCCATGACTCGGGTCGACTTCTAGACGTAGAAGCGGACGGGAAAAGGGGATGCCTCGGTGTGGTTATCGATTAGTGATATACATTTGGAGTTGATGAGCTCGTGAACATGTTTCCATATAGTGTGAGATTGTGAAATTGTGAGTATATATACTCAAGGTCATTTCCCTTCCCCTTGACTTGAGTTACGATTTGATAGAACCTTGTAAAGCCGAGAGAATCCATAGGATAGGGAACTCACTGAGATTTGATGTATCTCACCCCACTATTGTTGATTATTTTCAGGGGCACCGCCGGGCGAAAATTTGCACCGCCGGGCGCTCCTGGGAATTTTCAATAATTCTGTTTTCTTTAAAATTCCATAACTCCATAACTTTTGACAACATATCACATAAAATTGTCATCATTCAAATGCCACTAATTAATTAATCCCACATCATACTCAATATTTTAACTTTTTATTGGGTAGAGGGTCGTCATAGCTTTCCAATGAAAAGTTATGGATCGTAAATCCGATCGAGGCATATTTATAGCCGATGTAAAGCTGTGAAAATATCCTACGGGATAAAAGTGAAAAGTATTGACTTCGATACCCGATTAAATGGATCGGAGGGAACCCGAAAGTGATGTTTTATGTGATGTGTTATTATATGCGTTTCCTTGTAATAATTGTGTTATGCCATATCTATCTGTTTGTTGTTGAGTTTGAATGAAAGAAATATGCATGCTTAAAATGAATTAGGAAGAGTGAGGAAACTTTACCCCAAAACAAATGGCATATTTAAGACTGTTATAATTCTAGGTTGTGAATAGAATTGTGATAGAAACTCTGGATGGCGACGCTCGTGCATTCATTGACGAGTTCTGGCCTGGAGTAGATAACCTAGATGGCAAGGCTCGGGCACCTGATGTAGGAAGGTACATCCGTGACGAGATTGGTCTAGGAGAGAGTGAAACACTAGTAAGGAACATGTGTGAACCTTTGTGATTATGAGAAAAGGCGAATGTGGCCTTAAGGCATTGTGGCCTTGTGATTGTCGAATACAATCACGTTTGTGCGTGAGATCACGTAATCGTAACCGATTATCTTGAGTTGCAGTTTCATGAGTCTCGAGCTCCTCTGAAACATAGGCACGACTACTTGGCAAGTTTGATTCCCGCGTGCAGTACGAATGGCGCTCAGGGAGCGTATACTTGTGACGGTTAATGGCCCGTGTGAAGTGACGGTCCATAACGGTTAATGGCCCGTAGAACCCGAATCCATTCGTATGTCAAGTAGGTTACCGGGATCCATGACTCGGGTCGACTTCTAGACGTAGAAGCGGACGGGAAAAGGGGATGCCTCGGTGTGGTTATCGATTAGTGATATACATTTGGAGTTGATGAGCTCGTGAACATGTTTCCATATAGTGTGAGATTCTGAAATTCTGAGTATATATACTCAAGGTCATTTCCCTTCCCCTTGACTTGAGTTACGATTTGATAGAACCTTGTAAAGCCGAGAGAATCCTTAGGATAGGGAACTCACTGAGATTTGATGTATCTCACCCCACTATTGTTGATTATTTTTAGGGGCACCGCCGGGCAAAAATTTGTACCGCCGGGCGCTCCTGGGAATTTTCAATAATTCTGTTTTCTTTAAAACTCCATAACTCCATAAATTTTGACAACATATCACATAAAATTGTCATCATTCAAATGCCACTAATTAATTAATCCCACATCATACTCAATATTTTAACTTTTTATTGTGTAGAGGGTCGTCATAGCTTTCCAATGAAAAGTTATGGATCGTAAATCCGATCGAGGCATATTTATAGCCGATGTAAAGCTGTGAAAATATCCTACGGGATAAAAGTGAAAAGTATTGATTTCGTTACCCGATTAAATGGATCGGAGGGAACCCGAAAGTGATGTTTTATGTGATGTGTTATTATATGTGTTTCCTTGTAATAATTGTGTTATGCCATATCTATCTGTTTGTTGTTGAGTTTAAATGAAAGAAATCTGCATGCTTAAAATGAAATAGGAAGAGTGAGGAAATTTTACCCAAAAACAAATGGCATATTTAAGACTGTTATAATTCTAGGTTGTGAATAGAATTGTGATAGAAACTCTGGATGGCGACGCTCGTGCAGTCATTGACGAGTTCTGGCCTGGAGTAGATAACCTAAATGGCAAGGCTCGGGCACCTGATGTAGGAAGGTACATCCGTGACGAGATTGGTCTAGGAGAGAGTTAAACACTAGTAAGGAACATGTGTGAACCTTTGTGATTATGAGAAAAGGCGAATGTGGCCTTAAGGCATTGTGGCCTTGTGATTGTCGAATACAATCACGTTTGTGCGTGAGATCACGTAATCATAACCGGTTATCTTGAGTTGCAGTTTCATGAGTCTCGAGCTCCTCTGAAACGTAGGCATGACTACTTGGCAGGTTTGATTCCCGCGTACAGTATGAATGGCGCTCAGGGAGCGTATGCTTGTGACGGTTAATGGCCCGTGTGAAGTGACGGTCCATAATGGTTAGTGGCCCGTAGAACCCGAATCCATTCGTATGTTAAGTAGGCTACCGGGATCCATGACTCGGGTCGACTTCTAGACGTAGAAACGGACGGGAAAAGGGGATGCCTCGGTGTGGTTATCGATTAGTGATATACATTTGGAGTTGATGAGCTCGTGAACATGTTTCCATATAGTGTGAGACTGTGAACTTGTGAGTATATATACTCAAGGTCATTTCCCTTCCCCTTGACTTGAGTTAGGATTTGATAGAACCTTGTAAAGCCGAGAGAATCCATAGGATAGGGAACTCACTGAGATTTGATGTATCTCACCCCACTATTGTTCATTATTTTCAGGGGCCCTGCCGGGCGAAAATTTGTAGCGCCGGGCGCTCCTGGGAATTTTCAATAATTCTGTTTTCTTTAAAACTCCATAACTCCATAACTTTTGACAACATATCACATAAAATTGTCGTCATTCAAATGCCACTAATTAATTATTCCCACATCATACTCAATATTTTAACTTTTTATTGGGTAGAGGGTCGTCATAGCTTTCCAATGAAAAGTTATGGATCGTAAATCCGATCGAGGCATATTTATAGCCGATGTAAAGCTGTGAAAATATCCTACGGGATAAAAGTGAAAAGTATTGATTTCGATACCCGATTAAATGGATCGGAGGGAACCCGAAAGTGATGTTTTATGTGATGTGTTATTATATGCGTTTCCTTGTAATAATTGTGTTATGCCATATCTATCTGTTTGTTGTTGAGTTTGAATGAAAGAAATATGCATGCTTAAAATGAATTAGGAAGAGTGAGGAAACTTTACCCCAAAACAAATGGCATATTTAAGACTGTTATAATTCTAGGTTGTGAATAGAATTGTGATAGAAACTCTGGATGGCGACGCTCGTGCATTCATTGACGAGTTCTGGCCTAGAGTAGATAACCTAGATGGCAAGGCTCGGGCACCTGATGTAGGAAGGTACATCCGTGACGAGATTGGTCTAGGAGAGAGTGAAACACTAGTAAGGAACATGTGTGAACCTTTGTGATTATGAGAAAAGGCGAATGTGGCCTTAAGGCATTGTGGCCTTGTGATTGTCGAATACAATCACGTTTGTGCGTGAGATCACGTAATCGTAACCGATTATCTTGAGTTGCAGTTTCATGAGGCTCGAGCTCCTCTAAAACATAGGCACGACTACTTGGCAAGTTTGATTCCCGCGTGCAGTACGAATGGCGCTCAGGGAGCGTATACTTGTGACGGTTAATGGCCCGTGTGAAGTGACGGTCCATAACGGTTAATGGCCCGTAGAACCCGAATCCATTCGTATGTCAAGTAGGTTGCCGGGATCCATGACTCGGGTCGACTTCTAGACGTAGAAGCGGACGGGAAAAGGGGATGCCTCGGTGTGGTTATCGATTAGTGATATACATTTGGAGTTGATGAGCTCGTGAACATGTTTCCATATAGTGTGAGATTCTGAAATTCTGAGTATATATACTCAAGGTCATTTCCCTTCCCCTTGACTTGAGTTACGATTTGATAGAACCTTGTAAAGCCGAGAGAATCCATAGGATAGGGAACTCACTGAGATTTGATGTATCTCACCCCACTATTGTTGATTATTTTTAGGGGCACCGCCGGGCGAAAATTTGTACCGCCGGGCGCTCCTGGGAATTTTCAATAATTCTGTTTTCTTTAAAACTCCATAACTCCATAAATTTTGACAACATATCACATAAAATTGTCATCATTCAAATGCCACTAATTAATTAATCCCACATCATACTCAATATTTTAACTTTTTATTGGGTAGAGGGTCGTCATAGCTTTCCAATGAAAAGTTATGGATCGTAAATCCGATCGAGGCATATTTATAGCCGATGTAAAGCTGTGAAAATATCCTACGGGATAAAAGTGAAAAGTATTGATTTCGATACCCGATTAAATGGATCGGAGGGAACCCGAAAGTGATGTTTTATGTGATGTGTTATTATATGCGTTTCCTTGTAATAATTGTGTTATGCCATATCTATCTGTTTGTTGTTGAGTTTAAATGAAAGAAATCTGCATGCTTAAAATGAAATAGGAAGAGTGAGGAAATTTTACCCAAAAACAAATGGCATATTTAAGACTGTTATAATTCTAGGTTGTGAATAGAATTGTGATAGAAACTCTGGATGGCGACGCTCGTGCAGTCATTGACGAGTTCTGGCCTGGAGTAGATACCCTAAATGGCAAGGCTCGGGCACCTGATGTAGGAAGGTACATCCGTGACGAGATTAGTCTAGGAGAGAGTTAAACACTAGTAAGGAACATGTGTGAACCTTTGTGATTATGAGAAAAGGCGAATGTGGCCTTAAGGCATTGTGGCCTTGTGATTGTCGAATACAATCACGTTTGTGCGTGAGATCACGTAATCGTAACCGGTTATCTTGAGTTTCAGTTTCATGAGTCTCGAGCTCCTCTGAAACATAGGCATGACTACTTGGCAGGTTTGATTCCCGCGTGCAGTACGAATGTCGCTCAGGGAGCGTATGCTTGTGACGGTTAATGGCCCGTGTAAAGTGACGGTCCATAACGGTTAATGGCCCATAGAACCCGAATCCATTCGTATGTCAAGTAGGTTACCGGGATCCATGACTCGGGTCGACTTCTAGACGTAGAAGCGGACGGGAAAAGGGGATGCGTCGGTGTGGTAATCGATTAGTGATATACATTTGGAGTTGATGAGCTCGTGAACATGTTTCCATATAGTGTGAGATTGTAAAATCTGAGTATATATACTCAAGGTCATTTCCCTTCCCCTTGACTTGAGTTAGGATTTGATAGAACCTTGTAAAGCCGAGAGAATCCATAGGATAGGGAACTCACTGAGATTTGATGTACCTCACCCCACTATTGTTGATTATTTTCAGGGGCACCGCCGGGCGAAAATTTCTATCGCCGGGCGCTCCTGGGAATTTTCAATAATTCTGTTTTCTTTAAAACTCCATAACTCCATAACTTTTGACAACATATCACATAAAATTGTCATCATTCAAATGCCACTAATTAATTATCCCACATCATACTCAATATTTTAACTTTTTATTGGGTAGAGGGTCGTCATAGCTTTCCAATGAAAAGTTATGGATCGTAAATCCGATCGAGGCATATTTATAGCCGATGTAAAGCTGTGAAAATATCCTACGGGATAAAAGTCAAAAGTATTGATTTCGATACCCGATTAAATGGATCGGAGGGAACCCGAAAGTGATTATTTATGTGATGTGTTATTATATGCGTTTCCTTGTAATAATTGTGTTATGCCATATCTATCTGTTTGTTGTTGAGTATGAATGAAAGAAATATGCATGCTTAAAATGAATTAGGAAGAGTGAGGAAACTTTACCCCAAAACAAATGGCATATTTAAGACTGTTATAATTCTAGGTTGTGAATAGAATTGTGATAGAAACTCTGGATGGCGAGGCTCGTGCATTCATTGACGAGTTCTGGCCTGGAGTAGATAACCTAGATGGCAAGGCTCGGGCACCTGATGTAGGAAGGTACATCCGTGACGAGATTGGTCTAGGAGAGAGTGAAACACTAGTAAGGAACATGTGTGAACCTTTGTGATTATGAGAAAAGGCGAATGTGGCCTTAAGGCATTGTGGCCTTGTGATTGTCGAATACAATCACGTTTGTGCGTGAGATCACGTAATCGTAACCAGTTATCTTGAGTTGCAGTTTCATGAGTCTCGAGCTCCTCTGAAACTTAGGCATGACTACTTGGCAGGTTTGATTCCCGCGTGCAGTACGAATGGCGCTCAGGGAGCGTATGCTTGTGACGGTTAATGGCCCGTGTGAAGTGACGGTCCATAACGGTTAATGGCCCGTAGAACCCAAATCCATTCGTATGTCAAGTAGGTTACCGGGATCCATGACTCGGGTCGACTTCTAGACGTAGAAGCGGACGGGAAAAGGGGATGCCTCGGTGTGGTTATCGATTAGTGATATACATTTGGAGTTGATGAGCTCGTGAACATGTTTCCATATAGTGTGAGATTGTGAAATTCTGAGTATATATACTCAAGGTCATTTCCCTTCCCCTTGACTTGAGTTAGGATTTGATAGAACCTTGTAAAGCCGAGAGAATCCATAGGATAGGGAACTCACTGAGATTTGATGTATCTCACCCCACTATTGTTGATTATTTTCAGGGGCACCGCCGGGCGAAAATTTGTACCGCCGGGCGCTCCTGGGAATTTTCAATAATTCTGTTTTCTTTAAAACTCCATAACTCCATAACTTTTGACAACATATCACATAAAATTGTCATCATTCAAATGCCACTAATTAATTAATCCCACATCATACTCAATATTTTAACTTTTTATTGGGTAGAGGGTCGTCATAGCTTTCCAATGAAAAGTTATGGATCGTAAATCCGATCGAGGCATATTTATAGCCGATGTAAAGCTGTGAAAATATCCTACGGGATAAAAGTGAAAAGTATTGATTTCGATACCCGATTAAATGGATCGGAGGGAACCCGAAAGTGATGTTTTATGTGATGTGTTATTATATGCGATTCCTTGTAATAATTGTGTTATGCCATATCTATCTGTTTGTTGTTGAGTATGAATGAAAGAAATATGCATGCTTAAAATGAATTAGGAAGAGTGAGGAAACTTTACCCCAAAACAAATGGCATATTTAAGACTGTTATAATTCTAGGTTGTGAATAGAATTGTGATAGAAACTCTGGATGGCGAGGCTCATGCATTCATTGACGAGTTCTGGCCTGGAGTAGATAACCTAGATGGCAAGGCTCGGGCACCTGATGTAGGAGGGTACATCCGTGATGAGATTGGTCTAGGAGAGAGTGAAACACTAGTAAGGAACATGTGTGAACCTTTGTGATTATAAGAAAAGGCGAATGTGGCCTTAAGGCATTGTGGCCTTGTGATTGTCGAATACAATCACGTTTGTGCGTGAGATCCCGTAATCGTAACCGGTTATCTTGAGTTGCAGTTTCATGAGTCTCGAGCTCCTGTGAAACATAGGCATGACTACTTGGCAGGTTTGATTCCCGCGTGCAGTACGAATGGCGTTCAGGGAGCGTATGCTTGTGACGGTTAATGGCCCGTGTGAAGTGACGGTCCATAACGGTTAATGGCCCGTAGAACCCGAATCCATTCGTATGTCAAGCAGGTTACCGGGATCCATGACTCGGGTCGACTTCTAGACGTAGAAGCGGACGGGAAAAGGGGATGCCTCGGTGTGGTTATCGATTAGTTATATACATTTTGAGTTGATGAGCTCATGAACATGTTTCCGTATAGTGTGAGATTGTGAAATTGTGAGTATATATACTCAAGGTCATTTCCCTTCCCCTTGACTTGAGTTAGGATTTGATAGAACCTTGTAAAGCCGAGAGAATCCATAGGATAGGGAACTCACTGAGATTTGATGTATCTCACCCCACTATTGTTGATTATTTTCAGGGGCACCGCCGGGCGAAAATTTGTACCGCCGGGCGCTCCTGGGAATTTTCAATAATTCTGTTTTCTTTAAAACTCCATAACTCCATAACTTTTGACAACATATCACATAAAATTGTCATCATTCAAATGCCACTAATTAATTAATCCCACATCATACTCAATATTTTAACTTTTTATTGGGTAGAGGGTCGTCATAGCTTTCCAATGAAAAGTTATGGATCGTAAATCCGATCGAGGCATATTTATAGCCGATGTAAAGCTGTGAAAATATCCTACGGGATAAAAGTGAAAAGTATTGATTTCGATACCCGATTAAATGGATCGGAGGGAACCCGAAAGTGATGTTTTATGTGATGTGTTATTATATGCGATTCCTTGTAATAATTGTGTTATGCCATATCTATCTGTTTGTTGTTGAGTATGAATGAAAGAAATATGCATGCTTAAAATGAATTAGGAAGAGTGAGGAAACTTTACCCCAAAACAAATGGCATATTTAAGACTGTTATAATTCTAGGTTGTGAATAGAATTGTGATAGAAACTCTGGATGGCGAGGCTCATGCATTCATTGACGAGTTCTGGCCTGGAGTAGATAACCTAGATGGCAAGGCTCGGGCACCTGATGTAGGAGGGTACATCCGTGATGAGATTGGTCTAGGAGAGAGTGAAACACTAGTAAGGAACATGTGTGAACCTTTGTGATTATAAGAAAAGGCGAATGTGGCCTTAAGGCATTGTGGCCTTGTGATTGTCGAATACAATCACGTTTGTGCGTGAGATCCCGTAATCGTAACCGGTTATCTTGAGTTGCAGTTTCATGAGTCTCGAGCTCCTGTGAAACATAGGCATGACTACTTGGCAGGTTTGATTCCCGCGTGCAGTACGAATGGCGTTCAGGGAGCGTATGCTTGTGACGGTTAATGGCCCGTGTGAAGTGACGGTCCATAACGGTTAATGGCCCGTAGAACCCGAATCCATTCGTATGTCAAGCAGGTTACCGGGATCCATGACTCGGGTCGACTTCTAGACGTAGAAGCGGACGGGAAAAGGGGATGCCTCGGTGTGGTTATCGATTAGTGATATACATTTGGAGTTGATGAGCTCGTGAACATGTTTCCATATAGTGTGAGATTGTGAAATTCTGAGTATATATACTCAAGGTCATTTCCCTTCCCCTTGACTTGAGTTAGGATTTGATAGAACCTTGTAAAGCCGAGAGAATCCATAGGATAGGGAACTCACTGAGATTTGATGTATCTCACCCCACTATTGTTGATTATTTTCAGGGGCACCGCCGGGCGAAAATTTGTACCGCCGGGCGCTCCTGGGAATATTCAATAATTCTGTTTTCTTTAAAACTCCATAACTCCATAACTTTGGACAACATATCACATAAAATTGTCATCATTCAAATGCCACTAATTAATTAATCCCACATCATACTCAATATTTTAACTTTTTATTGGGTAGAAGGTCGTCATAGCTTTCCAATGAAAAGTTATGGATCGTAAATCCGATCGAGGCATATTTATAGCCGATGTAAAGCTGTGAAAATATCCTACGGGATAAAAGTCAAAAGTATTGATTTCGATACCCGATTAAATGGATCGGAGGGAACCCGAAAGTGATGTTTTATGTGATGTGTTATTATATGCGTTTCCTTGTAATAATTGTGTTATGCCATATCTATCTGTTTGTTGTTGAGTATGAATGAAAGAAATATGCATGCTTAAAATGAATTAGGAAGAGTGAGGAAACGTTACCCCAAAACAAATGGCATATTTAAGACTGTTATAATTCTAGGTTGTGAATAGAATTGTGATAGAAACTCTGGATGGCGAGGCTCATGCATTCATTGACGAGTTCTGGCCTGGAGTAGATAACCTAGATGGCAAGGCTCGGGCACCTGATGTAGGAGGGTACATCCGTGACGAGATTGGTCTAGGAGAGAGTGAAACACTAGTAAGGAACATGTGTGAACCTTTGTGATTATGAGAAAAGGCGAATGTGGACTTAAGGCATTGTGGCCTTGTGATTGTCGAATACAATCACGTTTGTGCGTGAGATCACGTAATCGTAACCGGTTATCTTGAGTTGCAGTTTCATGAGTCTCGAGCTCCTCCGAAACGTAGGCATGACTACTTGGCAGGTTTGATTCCCGCGTGCAGTACGAATGGCGCTCAGAGAGCGTATGCTTGTGACAGTTAATGGCCCGTGTGAAGTGACGGTCCATAACGGTTAATGGACCGTAGAACCCGGATCCATTCGTATGTCAAGTAGGTTACCGGGATCCATGACTCGGGTCGACTTCTAGACGTAGAAGCCGACGGGAAAAGGGGATGCCTCAGTGTGGTTATCGATTAGTGATATACATTTGGAGTTGATGAGCTCGTGAACATGTTTCCATATAGTGTGAGATTGTGAAATTCTGAGTATATATACTCAAGGTCATTTCCCTTCCCCTTGACTTGAGGTAGGATTTGATAGAACCTTGTAAAGCCGAGAGAATCCATAGGATATGGAACTCACTGAGATTTGATGTATCTCACCCCACTATTGTTGATTATTTTCAGGGGCACCGCCGGGCGAAAATTTGTACCGCCGGGCGCTCCTAGGAATTTTCAATAGTTCTGTTTTCTTTAAAACTCCATAACTCCATAACTTTTGACAACATATCACATAAAATTGTCATCATTCAAATTCCACTAATTAATTAATCCCACATCATACTCAATATTTTAACTTTTTATTGGGTAGAGGGTCGTCATAGCTTTCCAATGAAAAGTTATGGATCGTAAATCCGATCGAGGCATATTTATAGCCGATGTAAAGCTGTGAAAATATCCTACGGGATAAAAGTGAAAAGTATTGATTTCGATACCCGATTAAATGGATCGGAGGGAACCCGAAAGTGATGTTTTATGTGATGTGTTATTATATGCGTTTCCTTGTAATAATTGTGTTATGCCATATCTATCTGTTTGTTGTTGAGTATGAATGAAAGAAATATGCATGCTTAAAATGAATTAGGAAGAGTGAGGAAACTTTACCCCAAAACAAATGGCATATTTAAGACTGTTATAATTCTAGGTTGTGAATAGAATTGTGATAGAAACTCTGGATGGCGAGGCTCATGCATTCATTGACGAGTTCTGGCCTGGAGTAGATAACCTAGATGGCAAGGCTCGGGCACCTGATGTAGGAGGGTACATCCGTGACGAGATTGGTCTAGGAGAGAGTGAAACACTAGTAAGGAACATGTGTGAACCTTTGTGATTATGAGAAAAGGCGAATGTGGCCTTAAGGCATTGTGGCCTTGTGATTGTCGAATACAATCACGTTTGTGCGTGAGATCACGTAATCGTAACCGGTTATCTTGAGTTGCAGTTTCATGAGTCTCGAGCTCCTCTGAAACATAGGCATGACTACTTGGCAGGTTTGATTCCCGCGTGCAGTTCGAATGGCGCTCGGGGAGCGTATGCTTGTGACGGTTAATGGCCCGTGTGAAGTGACGGTCCATAACGGTTAATGGTCCGTAGAACCCGAATCCATTCATATGTCAAGTAGGTTACCGGGATCCATGACTCAGGTCGACTTCTAGAAGAAGAAGCGGACGGGAAAAGGGGATGCCTCGGTGTGGTTATCGATTAGTGATATACATTTGGAGTTGATGAGCTCGTGAACATGTTTCCATATAGTGTGAGATTGTGAAATTGTGAGTATATATACTCAAGGTCATTTCCCTTCCCCTTGACTTGAGTTAGGATTTGATAGAACCTTGTAAAGCCGAGAGAATCCATAGGATAGGGAACTCACTGAGATTTGATGTATCTCACCCCACTATTGTTGATTATTTTTAGGGGCACCGCCGGGCGAAAACTTGTACCGCCGGGCGCTCCTGGGAATTTTCAATAATTCTGTTTTCTTTAAAACTCCATAACTCCATAACTTTTGACAACATATCACATAAAATTGTCATCATTCAAATGCCACTAATTAATTAATCCCACATCATACTCAATATTTTAACTTTTTATTGGGTAGAGGGTCGTCGTAGCTTTCCAATGAAAAGTTATGGATCGTAAATCCGATCGAGGCATATTTATAGCCGATGTAAAGCTGTGAAAATATCCTACGGGATAAAAGTGAAAAGTATTGATTTCGATACCCGATTAAATGGATCGGAGGGAACCCGAAAGTGATGTTTTATGTGATGTGTTATTATATGCGTTTCCTTGTAATAATTGTGTTATGCCATATCTATCTGTTTGTTGTTGAGTATGAATGAAAGAAATATGCATGCTTAAAATGAATTAGGAAGAGTGAGGAAACTTTACCCCAAAACAAATGGCATATTTAAGACTGTTATAATTCTAGGTTGTGAATAGAATTGTGATAGAAACTCTGGATGGCGAGGCTCGTGCATTCATTGACGAGTTCTGGCCTGGAGTAGATAACCTAGATGGCAAGGCTCGGGCACTTGATGTAGGAAGGTACATCCGTGACGAGATTGGTCTAGGAGAGAGTGAAACACTAGTAAGGAACATGTGTGAACCTTTGTGATTATGAGAAAAGGCGAATGTGGCCTTAAGGCATTGTGGCCTTGTGATTGTCGAATACAATCATGTTTATGCGTGAGATCACGTAATCGTAACCGGTTATCTTGAGTTGCAGTTTCATGAGTCTCGAGCTCCTCTGAAACATAGGCATGACTACTTGGCGGGTTTGATTCCCGCGTGCAGTACGAATGGCGCTCAGGGAGCGTATGCTTGTGACGGTTAATGGCCCGTGTGAAGTGACAGTCCATAACGGTTAATGGCCCGTAGAACCCGAATCCATTCGTATGTCAAGTAGGTTACCGGGATCCATGACTCGGGTCGACTTCTAGACGTAGAAGCGGACGGGAAAAGGGGATGCCTCGGTGTGGTTATCGATTAGTGATATACATTTGGAGTTGATGAGCTTGTGAACATGTTTCCATATAGTGTGAGATTGTGAAATTCTGAGTATATATACTCAAGGTCATTTCCCTTGCCCTTGACTTGAGTTAGGATTTGATAGAACCTTGTAAAGCCGAGAGAATCCATAGGATAGGGAACTCACTGAGATTTGATGTATCTCACCCCACTATTGTTGATTATTTTTAGGGGCACCGCCGGGCGAAAATTTGTACCGCCGGGCGCTCCTGGGAATTTTCAATAATTCTGTTTTCTTTAAAACTCCATAACTCCATAACTTTTGACAACATATCACATAAAATTGTCATCATTCAAATGCCACTAATTAATTAATCCCACATCATACTCAATATTTTAACTTTTTATTGGGTAGAGGGTCGTCATAGCTTTCCAATGAAAAGTTATGGATCGTAAATCCGATCGAGGCATATTTATAGCCGATGTAAAGCTGTGAAAATATCCTACGGGATAAAAGTCAAAAGTATTGATTTCGATACCCGATTAAATGGATCGGAGGGAACCCGAAAGTGATGTTTTATGTGATGTGTTATTATATGCGTTTCCTTGTAATAATTGTGTTATGCCATATCTATCTGTTTGTTGTTGAGTATGAATGAAAGAAATATGCATGCTTAAAATGAATCAGGAAGAGTGAGGAAACTTTACCCCTAAACAAATGGCATATTTAAGATTGTTATAATTCTAGGTTGTGAATAGAATTGTGATATAAACTCTGGATGGCGAGGCTCGTGCATTCATTGACGAGTTCTGGCCTGGAGTAGATAACCTAGATGGCAAGGCTCGGGCAACTGATGTAGGAAGGTACATCCGTGACGAGATTGGTGTAGGAGAGAGTGAAACACTAGTAAGGAACATGTGTGAACCTTTGTGATTATGAGAAAAGGCGAAGGTGGCTTTAAGGCATTGTGGCCTTGTGATTGTCGAATACAATCACGTTTGTGCGTAAGATCACGTAATCGTAACCGGTTATCTTGAGTTGCAGTTTCATGAGTCTCGAGCTCCTCTGAAACATAGGCATGACTACTTGGCAGGTTTGATTCCCGCGTGCAGTACGAATGGCGCTCAGGGAGCG
Organism: Lathyrus tuberosus; assembly: GCA_022829125.1. Taxonomy (NCBI): domain Eukaryota; kingdom Viridiplantae; phylum Streptophyta; class Magnoliopsida; order Fabales; family Fabaceae; genus Lathyrus; species Lathyrus tuberosus. The sequence goes on from JALAZF010000264.1 coordinate 8,522,157, forward strand.
TATGCTTGTGACGGTTAATGGCCCGTGTGAAGTGACAGTCCATAACGGTTAATGGTCCGTAGAACCCGAATCCATTCATATGTCAAGTAGGTTACCGGGATCCATGACACGGGTCGACTTCTAGACGTAGAAGCGGACGGGAAAAGGGGATGCCTCGGTGTGGTTATCGATTAGTGATATACATTTGGAGTTGATGAGCTCGTGAACATGTTTCCATATAGTGTGAGATTGTGAAATTGTGAGTATATATACTCAAGGTCATTTCCCTTCCCCTTGACTTGAGTTAGGATTTGATAGAACCTTGTAAAGCCGAGAGAATCCATAGGATAGGGAACTCACTGAGATTTGATGTATCTCACCCCACTATTGTTGATTATTTTTAGGGGCACCGCCGGGCGAAAACTTGTACCGCCGGGCGCTCCTGGGAATTTTCAATAATTCTGTTTTCTTTAAAACTCCATAACTCCATAACTTTTGACAACATATCACATAAAATTGTCATCATTCAAATGCCACTAATTAATTAATCCCACATCATACTCAATATTTTAACTTTTTATTGGGTAGAGGGTCGTCGTAGCTTTCCAATGAAAAGTTATGGATCGTAAATCCGATCGAGGCATATTTATAGCCGATGTAAAGCTGTGAAAATATCCTACGGGATAAAAGTGAAAAGTATTGATTTCGATACCCGATTAAATGGATCGGAGGGAACCCGAAAGTGATGTTTTATGTGATGTGTTATTATATGCGTTTCCTTGTAATAATTGTGTTATGCCATATCTATCTGTTTGTTGTTGAGTATGAATGAAAGAAATATGCATGCTTAAAATGAATTAGGAAGAGTGAGGAAACTTTACCCCAAAACAAATGGCATATTTAAGACTGTTATAATTCTAGGTTGTGAATAGAATTGTGATAGAAACTCTGGATGGCGAGGCTCGTGCATTCATTGACGAGTTCTGGCCTGGAGTAGATAACCTAGATGGCAAGGCTCGGGCACTTGATGTAGGAAGGTACATCCGTGACGAGATTGGTCTAGGAGAGAGTGAAACACTAGTAAGGAACATGTGTGAACCTTTGTGATTATGAGAAAAGGCGAATGTGGCCTTAAGGCATTGTGGCCTTGTGATTGTCGAATACAATCACGTTTATGCGTGAGATCACGTAATCGTAACCGGTTATCTTGAGTTGCAGTTTCATGAGTCTCGAGCTCCTCTGAAACATAGGCATGACTACTTGGCGGGTTTGATTCCCGCGTGCAGTACGAATGGCGCTCAGGGAGCGTATGCTTGTGACGGTTAATGGCCCGTGTGAAGTGACAGTCCATAACGGTTAATGGCCCGTAGAACCCGAATCCATTCGTATGTCAAGTAGGTTACCGGGATCCATGACTCGGGTCGACTTCTAGACGTAGAAGCGGACGGGAAAAGGGGATGCCTCGGTGTGGTTATCGATTAGTGATATACATTTGGAGTTGATGAGCTTGTGAACATGTTTCCATATAGTGTGAGATTGTGAAATTCTGAGTATATATACTCAAGGTCATTTCCCTTGCCCTTGACTTGAGTTAGGATTTGATAGAACCTTGTAAAGCCGAGAGAATCCATAGGATAGGGAACTCACTGAGATTTGATGTATCTCACCCCACTATTGTTGATTATTTTTAGGGGCACCGCCGGGCGAAAATTTGTACCGCCGGGCGCTCCTGGGAATTTTCAATAATTCTGTTTTCTTTAAAACTCCATAACTCCATAACTTTTGACAACATATCACATAAAATTGTCATCATTCAAATGCCACTAATTAATTAATCCCACATCATACTCAATATTTTAACTTTTTATTGGGTAGAGGGTCGTCATAGCTTTCCAATGAAAAGTTATGGATCGTAAATCCGATCGAGGCATATTTATAGCCGATGTAAAGCTGTGAAAATATCCTACGGGATAAAAGTCAAAAGTATTGATTTCGATACCCGATTAAATGGATCGGAGGGAACCCGAAAGTGATGTTTTATGTGATGTGTTATTATATGCGTTTCCTTGTAATAATTGTGTTATGCCATATCTATCTGTTTGTTGTTGAGTATGAATGAAAGAAATATGCATGCTTAAAATGAATCAGGAAGAGTGAGGAAACTTTACCCCTAAACAAATGGCATATTTAAGATTGTTATAATTCTAGGTTGTGAATAGAATTGTGATATAAACTCTGGATGGCGAGGCTCGTGCATTCATTGACGAGTTCTGGCCTGGAGTAGATAACCTAGATGGCAAGGCTCGGGCAACTGATGTAGGAAGGTACATCCGTGACGAGATTGGTGTAGGAGAGAGTGAAACACTAGTAAGGAACATGTGTGAACCTTTGTGATTATGAGAAAAGGCGAAGGTGGCTTTAAGGCATTGTGGCCTTGTGATTGTCGAATACAATCACGTTTGTGCGTAAGATCACGTAATCGTAACCGGTTATCTTGAGTTGCAGTTTCATGAGTCTCGAGCTCCTCTGAAACATAGGCATGACTACTTGGCAGGTTTGATTCCCGCGTGCAGTACGAATGGCGCTCGGGGAGCGTATGCTTATGACGGTTAATGGCCCGTGTGAAGTGACGGTCCATAACGGTTAATGGTCCGTAGAACCCGAATCCATTCATATGTTAAGTAGGTTACCGGGATCCATGACTCGGGTCGACTTCTAGAAGAAGAAGCGGACGGGAAAAGGGGATGCCTCGGTGTGGTTATCGATTAGTGATATACATTTGGAGTTGATGAGCTCGTGAACATGTTTCCATATAGTGTGAGATTGTGAAATTCTGAGTATATATACTCAAGGTCATTTCCCTTCCCCTTGACTTGAGGTAGGATTTGATAGAACCTTGTAAAGCCGAGAGAATCCATAGGATATCGAACTCACTGAGATTTGATGTATCTCACCCCAATATTGTTGATTATTTTCAGGGGCACCGCCGGGCGAAAATTTGTACCGCCGGGCGCTCCTGGGAATTTTCAATAGTTCTGTTTTCTTTAAAACTCCATAACTCCATAACTTTTGACAACATATCACATAAAATTGTCATCATTCAAATTCCACTAATTAATTAATCCCACATCATACTCAATATTTTAACTTTTTATTCGGTAGAGGGTCGTCATAGCTTTCCAATGAAAAGTTATGGATCGTAAATCCGATCGAGGCATATTTATAGCCGATGTAAAGCTGTGAAAATATTCTACGGGATAAAAGTGAAAAGTATTGATTTCGATACCCGATTAAATGGATCGGAGGGAACCTGAAAGTGATGTTTTACGTGATGTGTTATTATATGCGTTTCCTTGTAATAATTGTGTTATGCCATATCTATCTGTTTATTGTTGAGTATGAAAGAAAGAAATATGCATGCTTAAAATGAATTAGGAAGAGTGAGGAAACTTTACCCCAAAACAAATGGCATATTTAAGACTGTTATAATTCTAGGTTGTGAATAGAATTGTGATAGAAACTCTGGATGGCGAGGCTCGTGCATTCATTGACGAGTTCTGGCCTGGAGTAGATAATCTAGATGGCAAGGCTCGGGCACCGGATGTAGGAGGGTACATCCGTGACGAGATTGGTCTAGGAGAGAGTGAAACACTAGTAAGGAACATGTGTGAACCTTTGTGATTATGAGAAAAGGCGAATATGGCCTTAAGGCATTGTGGCCTTGTGATTGTCGAATACAATCACATTTGTGCGTGAGATCACGTAATCGTAACCGGTTATCTTGAGTTGCAGTTTCATGAGTCTCGAGCTCCTCTGAAACGTAGGCATGACTACTTGGCAGGTTTGATTCCCGCGTGCAGTACGAATGGCGCTCAGAGAGCGTATGCTTGTGACAGTTAATGGCCCGTGTGAAGTGACGGTCCATAACGGTTAATGGACCGTAGAACCCGGATCCATTCGTATGTCAAGTAGGTTACCGGGATCCATGACTCGGGTCGACTTCTAGACGTAGAAGCAGACGGGAAAAGGGGATGCCTCGGTGTGGTTATCGATTAGTGATATACATTTGGAGTTGATGAGCTCGTGAACATGTTTCCATATAGTGTGAGATTGTGAAATTCTGAGTATATATACTCAAGGTCATTTCCCTTCCCCTTGACTTGAGTTAGGATTTGATAGAACCTTGTAAAGCCGAGAGAATCCATAGGATAGGGAACTCACTGAGATTTGATGTATCTCACCCCACTATTGTTGATTATTTTTAGGGGCACCGCCGGGCAAAAATTTGTACCGCCGGGCGCTCCTGGGAATTTTCAATAATTCTGTTTTCTTTAAAACTCCATAACTCCATAACTTTTGACAACATATCACATAAAATTGTCATCATTCAAATGCCACTAATTAATTAATCCCACATCATACTCAATATTTTAACTTTTTATTGGGTAGAGGGTCGTCATAGCTTTCCAATGAAAAGTTATGGATCGTAAATCCGATCGAGGCATATTTATAGCCGATGTAAAGCTGTGAAAATATCCTACGGGATAAAAGTCAAAAGTATTGATTTCGATACCCGATTAAATGGATCGGAGGGAACCCGAAAGTGATGTTTTATGTGATGTGTTATTATATGCGTTTCCTTGTAATAATTGTGTTATGCCATATCTATCTGTTTGTTGTTGAGTATGAATGAAAGAAATATGCATGCTTAAAATGAATTAGGAAGAGTGAGGAAACTTTACCCCAAAACAAATGGCATATTTAAGACTGTTATAATTCTAGGTTGTGAATAGAATTGTGATATAAACTTTGGATGGCGAGGCTCGTGCATTCATTGACGAGTTCTGGCTTGGAGTAGATAACCTAGATGGCAAGGCTCGGGCAACTGATGTAGGAAGGTACATCCGTGACGAGATTGGTCTAGGAGAGAGTGAAACACTAGTAAGGAACATGTGTGAACCTTTGTGATTATGAGAAAAGGCGAATGTGGCCTTAAGGCATTGTGGCCTTATGATTGTCGAATACAATCACGTTTGTGCGTGAGATCACGTAATCGTAACCGGTTATCTTGAGTTGCAGTTTCATGAGTCTCGAGCTCCTCTGAAACATAGGCATGACTACTTGGCAGGTTTGATTCCCGCGTGCAGTACGAATGGCGCTCAGGGAGCGTATGCTTGTGACGGTTAATGGCCCGTGTGAAGTGACGGTCCATAACGGTTAATGGACCGTAGAACCCGGATCCATTCGTATGTCAAGTAGGTTACCGGGATCCATGACTCGGGTCGACTTCTAGACGTAGAAGCGGACGGGAAAAGGGGATGCCTCGGTGTGGTTATCGATTAGTGATATACATTTGGAGTTGATGAGCTCGTGAACATGTTTCCATATAGTGTGAGATTGTGAAATTCTGAGTATATATACTCAAGGTCATTTCCCTTCCCCTTGACTTGAGTTAGGATTTGATAGAACCTTGTAAAGCCGAGAGAATCCATAGGATAGGGAACTCACTGAGATTTGATGTATCTCACCCCACTATTGTTGATTATTTTTAGGGGCACCGCCGGGCGAAAATTTGTACCGCCGGGCGCTCCTGGGAATTTTCAATAATTCTGTTTTCTTTAAAACTCCATAACTCCATAACTTTTAACAACATATCACATAAAATTGTCATCATTCAAATGCCACTAATTAATTAATCCCACATCATACTCAATATTTTAACTTTTTATTGGGTAAAGGGTCGTCATAGCTTTCCAATGAAAAGTTACGGATCGTAAATCCGATCGAGGCATATTTATAGCCGATGTAAAGCTATGAAAATATCCTACGGGATAAAAGTCAAAAGTATTGATTTCGATACCCGATTAAATGGATCGGAGGGAACCCGAAAGTGATGTTTTATGTGATGTGTTATTATATGCGTTTCCTTGTAATAATTGTGTTATGCCATATCTATCTGTTTGTTGTTGAGTATGAATGAAAGAAATATGCATGCTTAAAATGAATTAGGAAGAGTGAGGAAACTTTACCCCAAAACAAATGGCATATTTAAGATTGTTATAATTCTAGGTTGTGAATAGAATTGTGATATAAACTCTGGATGGCGAGGCTCGTGCATTCATTGACGAGTTCTGGCCTGGAGTAGATAACCTAGATGGCAAGGCTCGGGCAACTGATGTAGGAAGGTACATCCGTGACGAGATTGGTGTAGGAGAGAGTGAAACACTAGTAAGGAACATGTGTGAACCTTTGTGATTATGAGAAAAGGCGAAGGTGGCTTTAAGGCATTGTGGCCTTGTGATTGTCGAATACAATCACGTTTGTGCGTGAGATCACGTAATCGTAACCGGTTATCTTGAGTTGCAGTTTCATGAGTCTCGAGCTCCTCTGAAACATAGGCATGACTACTTGGCAGGTTTGATTCCCGCGTGCAGTACGAATGGCGCTCGGGGAGCGTATGCTTGTGACGGTTAATGGCCCGTGTGAAGTGACGGTCCATAACGGTTAATGGTCCGTAGAACCCGAATCCATTCATATATCAAGTAGGTTACCGGGATCCATGACTCGGGTCGACTTCTAGAAGAAGAAGCGGACGGGAAAAGGGGATGCCTCGGTGTGGTTATCGATTAGTGATATACATTTGGAGTTGATGAGCTCGTGAACATGTTTCCATATAGTGTGAGATTGTGAAATTCTGAGTATATATACTCAAGGTCATTTCCCTTCCCCTTGACTTGAGGTAGGATTTGATAGAACCTTGTAAAGCCGAGAGAATCCATAGGATATCGAACTCACTGAGATTTGATGTATCTCACCCCAATATTGTTGATTATTTTCAGGGGCACCGCCGGGCGAAAATTTGTTCCGCCGGGCGCTCCTGGGAATTTTCAATAGTTCTGTTTTCTTTAAAACTCCATAACTCCATAACTTTTGACAACATATCACATAAAATTGTCATCATTCAAATTCCACTAATTAATTAATCCCACATCATACTCAATATTTTAACTTTTTATTGGGTAGAGGGTCGTCATAGCTTTCCAATGAAAAGTTATGGATCGTAAATCCGATCGAGGCATATTTATAGCCGATGTAAAGCTGTGAAAATATTCTACGGGATAAAAGTGAAAAGTATTGATTTCGATACCCGATTAAATGGATCGGAGGGAACCTGAAAGTGATGTTTTACGTGATGTGTTATTATATGCGTTTCCTTGTAATAATTGTGTTATGCCATATCTATCTGTTTATTGTTGAGTATGAAAGAAAGAAATATGCATGCTTAAAATGAATTAGGAAGAGTGAGGAAACTTTACCCCAAAACAAATGGCATATTTAAGACTGTTATAATTCTAGGTTGTGAATAGAATTGTGATAGAAACTCTGGATGGCGAGGCTCGTGCATTCATTGACGAGTTCTGGCCTGGAGTAGATAATCTAGATGGCAAGGCTCGGGCACCGGATGTAGGAGGGTACATCCGTGACGAGATTGGTCTAGGAGAGAGTGAAACACTAGTAAGGAACATGTGTGAACCTTTGTGATTATGAGAAAAGGCGAATATGGCCTTAAGGCATTGTGGCCTTGTGATTGTCGAATACAATCACATTTGTGCGTGAGATCACGTAATCGTAACCGGTTATCTTGAGTTGCAGTTTCATGAGTCTCGAGCTCCTCTGAAACGTAGGCATGACTACTTGGCAGGTTTGATTCTCGCGTGCAGTACGAATGGCTCTCAGAGAGCGTATGCTTGTGACAGTTAATGGCCCGTGTGAAGTGACGGTCCATAACGGTTAATGGACCGTAGAACCCGGATCCATTCGTATGTCAAGTAGGTTACCGGGATCCATGACTCGGGTCGACTTCTAGACGTAGAAGCGGACGGGAAAAGGGGATGCCTCGGTGTGGTTATCGATTAGTGATATACATTTGGAGTTGATGAGCTCGTGAACATGTTTCCATATAGTGTGAGATTGTGAAATTCTGAGTATATATACTCAAGGTCATTTCCCTTCCCCTTGACTTGAGTTAGGATTTGATAGAACCTTGTAAAGCCGAGAGAATCCATAGGATAGGGAACTCACTGAGATTTGATGTATCTCACCCCACTATTGTTGATTATTTTTAGGGGCACCGCCGGGCGAAAATTTGTACCGCCGGGCGCTCCTGGGAATTTTCAATAATTATGTTTTCTTTAAAACTCCATAACTCCATAACTTTTGACAACATATCACATAAAATTGTCATCATTCAAATGCCACTAATTAATTAATCCCACATCATACTCAATATTTTAACTTTTTATTGGGTAGAGGGTCGTCATAGCTTTCCAATGAAAAGTTATGGATCGTAAATCCGATCGAGGCATATTTATAGCCGATGTAAAGCTGTGAAAATATCCTACGGGATAAAAGTCAAAAGTATTGATTTCGATACCCGATTAAATGGATCGGAGGGAACCCGAAAGTGATGTTTTATGTGATGTGTTATTATATGCGTTTCCTTTTAATAATTGTGTTATGCCATATCTATCTGTTTGTTGTTGAGTATGAATGAAAGAAATATGCATGCTTAAAATGAATTAGGAAGAGTGAGGAAACTTTACCCCAAAACAAATGGCATATTTAAGACTGTTATAATTCTAGGTTGTGAATAGAATTGTGATATAAACTCTGGATGGCGAGGCTCGTGCATTCATTGACGAGTTCTGGCCTGGAGTAGATAACCTAGATGGCAAGGCTCGGGCAACTGATGTAGGAAGGTACATCCGTGACGAGATTGGTCTAGGAGAGAGTGAAACACTAGTAAGGAACATGTGTGAACCTTTGTGATTATGAGAAAAGGCGAATGTGGCCTTAAGGCATTGTGGCCTTGTGATTGTCGAATACAATCAAGTTTGAGCGTGAGATCACGTAATCGTAACCGGTTATCTTGAGTTGCAGTTTCATAAGTCTCGAGCTCCTCTGAAACATAGGCATGACTACTTGGCAGGTTTGATTCCCGCGTGCAGTACGAATGGCGCTCAGGGAGCGTATGCTTGTGACGGTTAATGGCCCGTGTGAAGTGACGGTCCATAACGGTTAATGGACCGTAGAACCCGGATCCATTCGTATGTCAAGTAGGTTACCGGGATCCATGACTCGGGTCGACTTCTAGACGTAGAAGCGGACGGGAAAAGGGGATGCCTCGGTGTGGTTATCGATTAGTGAAATACATTTGGAGTTGATGAGCTCGTGAACATGTTTCCATATAGTGTGAGAATGTGAAATTCTGAGTATATATACTCAAGGTCATTTCCCTTCCCCTTGACTTGAGTTAGGATTTGATAGAACCTTGTAAAGCCGAGAGAATCCATAGGATAGGGAACTCACTGAGATTTGATGTATCTCACCCCACTATTGTTGATTATTTTTAGGGGCACCGCCGGGCGAAAATTTGTACCGCCGGGCGCTCCTGGGAATTTTCAATAATTTTGTTTTCTTTAAAACTCCATAACTCCAAAACTTTTGACAACATATCACATAAAATTGTCATCATTCAAATGCCACAAATTAATTAATCCCACATCTTACTCAATATTTTAACTTTTTATTGGGTAGAGGGTCGTCATAGCTTTCCAATGAAAAGTTATGGATCGTAAATCCGATCGAGGCATATTTATAGCCGATGTAAAGCTGTGAAAATATCCTACGGGATAAAAGTGAAAAGTATTGATTTCGATACCCGATTAAATGGATCGGAGGGAACCCGAAAGTGATGTTTTATGTGATGTGTTATTATATGCGTTTCCTTGTAATAATTGTGTTATGCCATATCTATCTGTTTGTTGTTGAGTATGAATGAAAGAAATATGCATGCTTAAAATGAATTAGGAAGAGTGAGGAAACTTTACCCCAAAACAAATGGCATATTTAAGACTGTTATAATTCTAGGTTGTGAATATAATTGTGATATAAACTCTGGATGGCGAGGCTCGTGCATTCATTGACGAGTTCTGGCTTGGAGTAGATAACCTAGATGGCAAGGCTCGGGCAACTGATGTAGGAAGGTACATCCGTGACGAGATTGGTGTAGGAGAGAGTGAAACACTAGTAAGGAACATGTGTGAACCTTTGTGATTATGAGAAAAGGTGAATGTGGCCTTAAGGCATTGTGGCCTTGTGATTATCGAATACAATCACGTTTGTGCGTGAGATCACGTAATCGTAACCGGTTATCTTGAGTTGCAGTTTCATGAGTCTCGAGCTCCTCTGAAACATAGGCATGACTACTTGGCAGGTTTGATTCCCGCGTGCAGTACGAATGGCGCTCAGGGAGCGTATGCTTGTGACGGTTAATGGCCCGTGTGAAGTGACGGTCCATAACGGTTAATGGACCGTAGAACCCGGATCCATTCGTATGTCAAGTAGGTTACCGGGATCCATGACTCGGGTCGACTTCTAGACGTAGAAGCGGACGGGAAAAGGGGATGCCTCGGTGTGGTTATCGATTAGTGATATACATTTGGAGTTGATGAGCTCGTGAACATGTTTCCATATAGTGTGAGATTGTGAAATTCTGAGTATATATACTCAAGGTCATTTCCCTTCCCCTTGACTTGAGTTAGGATTTGATAGAACCTTGTAAAGCCGAGAGAATCCATAGGATAGGGAACTCACTGAGATTTGATGTATCTCACCCCACTATTGTTGATTATTTTTAAGGGCACCGCCGGGCGAAAATTTGTACCGCCGGGCGCTCCTGGGAATTTTCAATAATTCTGTTTTCTTTAAAACTCCATAACTCCATAACTTTTGACAACATATCACATAAAATTGTCATCATTCAAATGCCACTAATTAATTAATCCCACATCATACTCAATATTTTAACTTTTTATTGGGTAGAGGGTCGTCATAGCTTTCCAATGAAAAGTTATGGATCGTAAATCCGATCGAGGCATATTTATAGCCGATGTAAAGCTGTGAAAATATCCTACGGGATAAAAGTCAAAAGTATTGATTTTGATACCCGATTAAATGGATCGGAGGGAACCCGAAAGTGATTTTTTATGTGATGTGTTATTATATGCGTTTCCTTGTAATAATTGTGTTATGCCATATCTATCTGTTTGTTGTTGAGTATGAATGAAAGAAATATGCATGCTTAAAATGAATTAGGAAGAGTGAGGAAACTTTACCCCAAAACAAATGGCATATTTAAGACTGTTATAATTCTAGGTTGTGAATAGAATTGTGATATAAACTCTGGATGGCGAGGCTCGTGCATTCATTGACGAGTTCTGGCCTGGAGTAGATAACCTAGATGGCAAGGCTCGGGCAACTGATGTAGGAAGGTATATCCGTGACGAGATTGGTCTAGGAGAGAGTGAAACACTAGTAAGGAACATGTGTGAACCTTTGTGATTATGAGAAAAGGCGAATGTCGCCTTAAGGCATTGTGGCCTTGTGATTGTCGAATACAATCACGTTTGTGCGTGAGATCACGTAATCGTAACCGGTTATCTTGAGTTGCAGTTTCATAAGTCTCGAGCTCCTCTGAAACATAGGCATGACTACTTGGCAGGTTTGATTCCCGCGTGCAGTACGAATGGCGCTCAGGGAGCGTATGCTTGTGACGGTTAATGGCCCGTGTGAAGTGACGGTCCATAACGGTTAATGGACCGTAGAACCCGGATCCATTCGTATGTCAAGTAGGTTACCGGGATCCATGACTCGGGTCGACTTCTAGACGTAGAAGCGGACGGGAAAAGGGGATGCCTCAGTGTGGTTATCGATTAGTGATATACATTTGGAGTTGATGAGCTCGTGAACATGTTTCCATATAGTGTGAGATTGTGAAATTCTGAGTATATATACTCAAGGTCATTTCCCTTCCCCTTGACTTGAGTTAGGATTTGATAGAACCTTGTAAAGCCGAGAGAATCCATAGGATAGGGAACTCACTGAGATTTGATGTATCTCACCCCACTATTGTTGATTATTTTTAGGGGCACCGCCGGGCGAAAATTTGTACCGCCGGGCGCTCCTGGCAATTTTCAATAATTCTGTTTTCTTTAAAACTCCATAACTCCATAACTTTTGACAACATATCACATTAAATTGTCATCATTCAAATGCCACTAATTAATTAATCCCACATCATACTCAATATTTTAACTTTTTATTGGGTAGAGGGTCGTCGTAGCTTTCCAATGATAAGTTATGGATCGTAAATCCAATCGAGGCATATTTATAGCCGATGTAAAGCTGTGAAAATATCCTACGGGATAAAAGTGAAAAGTATTGATTTCGATACCCGATTAAATGGATCGCAGGGAACCCGAAAGTGATGTTTTATGTGATGTGTTATTATATGCGTTTCCTTGTAATAATTGTGTTATGCCATATCTATCTGTTTGTTGTTGAGTATGAATGAAAGAAATATGCATGCTTAAAATGAATTAGGAAGAGTGAGGAAACTTTACCCCAAAACAAATGGCATATTTAAGACTGTTATAATTCTAGGTTGTGAATAGAATTGTGATAGAAACTCTGGATGGCGAGGCTCGTGCATTCATTGACGAGTTCTGGCCTGGAGTAGATAACCTAGATGGCAAGGCTCGGGCACCTGATGTAGGAAGGTACATCCGTGACGAGATTGGTCTAGGAGAGAGTGAAACACTAGTAAGGAACATGTGTGAACCTTTGTGATTATGAGAAAAGGAGAATGTGGCCTTAAGGCATTGTGGCCTTGTGATTGTCGAATACAATCACGTTTGTACGTGAGATCACATAATCGTAACCGGTTATCTTGAGTTGCAGTTTCATGAGTCTCGAGCTCCTCTGAAACATAGGCATGACTACTTGGCAGGTTTGATTCCCGCGTGCAGTACGAATGGCGCTCAGGGAGCGTATGCTTGTGACGGTTAATGGCCCGTGTGAAGTGACGGTCCATAACGGTTAATGGCCCGTAGAACCCGAATCCATTCGTATGTCAAGTAGGTTACCGGGATCCATGACTCGGGTCGAATTCTAGACGTAGAAGCGGACGGGAAAAGGGGATGCCTCGGTGTGGTTATCGATTAGTGATATACATTTGGAGTTGATGAGCTTGTGAACATGTTTCCATATAGTGTGAGATTGTGAAATTCTGAGTATATATACTCAAGGTCATTTCCCTTCCCCTTGACTTGAGTTAGGATTTGATAGAACCTTGTAAAGCCGAGAGACTCCATAGGATAGGGAACTCACTGAGATTTGATGTATCTCACCCCACTATTGTTGATTATTTTCAGGGGCACCGCCGGGCGAAAATTTGTACCGCCGGGCGCTCCTGGGAATTTTCAATAATTCTGTTTTCTTTAAAACTCCATAACTCCATAACTTTTGACAACATATCACATAAAATTGTCATCATTCAAATGCCACTAATTAATTAATCCCACATCATACTCAATATTTTAACTTTTTATTGGGTAGAGGGTCGTCATAGCTTTCCAATGAAAAGTTATGGATCGTAAATCCGATCGAGGCATATTTATAGCCGATGTAAAGCTGTGAAAATATCCTACGGGATAAAAGTCAAAAGTATTGATTTCGATACCCGATTAAATGGATCGGAGGGAACCCGAAAGTGATGTTTTATGTGATGTGTTATTATATGCATTTCCTTGTAATAATTTTGTTATGCCATATCTATCTGTTTGTTGTTGAGTATGAATGAAAGAAATATGCATGCTTAAAATGAATTAGGAAGAGTGAGGAAACTTTACCCCAAAACAAATGGCATATTTAAGACTGTTATAATTCTAGGTTGTGAACAGAATTGTGATATAAACTCTGGATGGCGAGGCTCGTGCATTCATTGACGAGTTCTGGCCTGGAGTAGATAACCTAGATGGCAAGGCTCGGGCAACTGATGTAGGAAGGTACATCCGTGACGAGATTGGTGTAGGAGAGAGTGAAACACTAGTAAGGAACATGTGTGAACCTTTGTGATTATGAGAAAAGGCGAATGTGGCCTTAAGGCATTGTGGCCTTGTGATTGTCGAATACAATCACGTTTGTGCGTGAGATCACGTAATCGTAACCGGTTATCTTGAGTTGCAGTTTCATGAGTCTCGAGCTCCTCTGAAACATAGGCATGACTACTTGGCAGGTTTGATTCCCGTGTGCAGTACGAATGGCGCTCGGGGAGCGTATGCTTGTGACGGTTAATGGCCCGTGCGAAGTGACGGTCCATAACGGTTAATGGTCCGTAGAACCCGAATCCATTCATATGTCAAGTAGGTTACCGGAATCCATGACTCGGGTTGACTACTAGAAGAAGAAGCGGATGGGAAAAGGGGATGCCTCGATGTGGTTATCGATTAGTGATATACATTTGGAGTTGATGAGCTCGTGAACATGTTTCCATATAGTGTGAGATTGTGAAATTGTGAGTATATATACTCAAGGTCATTTCCCTTCCCCTTGACTTGAGTTACGATTTGATAGAACCTTGTAAAGCCGAGAGAATCCATAGGATATGGAACTCACTGAGATTTGATGTATCTCACCCCACTATTGTTGATTATTTTCAGGGGCACCGCCGGGCGAAAATTTGTACCGCCGGGCGCTCCTGGGAATTTTCAATAGTTCTGTTTTCTTTAAAACTCCATAACTCCATAACTTTTGACAACATATCACATAAAATTGTCATCATTCAAATTCCACTAATTAATTAATCCCACATCATACTCAATATTTTAACTTTTTATTGGGTATAGGGTCGTCATAGCTTTCCAATGAAAAGTTATGGATCGTAAATCCGATCGAGGCATATTTATAGCCGATGTAAAGCTGTGAAAATATCCTACGGGATAAAAGTGAAAATATTGATTTCGATACCCGATTAAATGGATCGGAGGGAACCCGAAAGTGATGTTTTATGTGATGTGTTATTATATGCGTTTCCTTGTAATAATTGTGTTATGCCATATCTATCTGTTTGTTGTTGAGTATGAATGAAAGAAATATGCATGCTTAAAATGAATTAGGAAGAGTGAGGAAACTTTACCCCAAAACAAATGGCATATTTAAGACTGTTATAATTCTAGGTTGTGAATAGAATTGTGATATAAACTCTGGATGGCGAGGCTCGTGCATTCATTGACGAGTTCTGGCCTGGAGTAGATAACCTAGATGGCAAGGCTCGGGCAACTGATGTAGGAAGGTACATCCGTGACGAGATTGGTCTAGGAGAGAGTGAAACACTAGTAAGGAACATGTGTGAACCTTTGTGATTATGAGAAAAGGCGAATGTGGCCTTAAGGCATTTTGGCCTTGTGATTGTCGAATACAATCACGTTTGTGCGTGAGATCACGTAATCGTAACCCGTTATCTTGAGTTGCAGTTTCATGAGTCTCGAGCTCCTCTGAAACATAGGCATGACTACTTGGCAGGTTTGATTCCCGTGTGCAGTACGAATGGCGCTCGGGGAGCGTATGCTTGTGACGGTTAATGGCCCGTGTGAAGTGACGGTCCATAACGGTTAATGGTCCGTAGAACCCGAATCCATTCATATGTCAAGTAGGTTACCGGGATCCATGACACGGGTCGACTTCTAGACGTAGAAGCGGACGGGAAAAGGGGATGCCTCGGTGTGGTTATCGATTAGTGATATACATTTGGAGTTGATGAGCTCGTGAACATGTTTCCATATAGTGTGAGATTGTGAAATTCTGAGTATATATACTCAAGGTCATTTCCCTTCCCCTTGACTTGAGTTAGGATTTGATAGAACCTTGTAAAGCCGAGAGAATCCATAGGATAGGGAACTCACTGAGATTTGATGTATCTCACCCCACTATTGTTGATTATTTTTACGGGCACCGCCGGGCGAAAATTTGTACCGCCGGGCGCTCCTGGGAATTTTCAATAATTATGTTTTCTTTAAAACTCCATAACTCCATAACTTTTGACAACATATCACATAAAATTGTCATCATTCAAATGCCACTAATTAATTAATCCCACATCATACTCAATATTTTAACTTTTTATGGGTAGAGGGTCGTCATAGCTTTCCAATGAAAAGTTATGGATCGTAAATCCGATCGAGGCATATTTATAGCCGATGTAAAGCTGTGAAAATATCCTACGGGATAAAAGTGAAAAGTATTGATTTCGATACCCGATTAAATGGATCGGAGGGAACCTGAAAGTGATGTTTTATGTGATGTGTTATTATATGCGTTTCCTTGTAATAATTGTGTTATGCCATATCTATCTGTTTGTTGTTGAGTATGAATGAAAGAAATATGCACGCTTAAAATGAATTAGGAAGAGTGAGGAAACTTTACCCCAAAACAAATGGCATATTTAAGACTGTTATAATTCTAGGTTGTGAATAGAATTGTGATAGAAACTCTGGATGGCGAGGCTCGTGCATTCATTGACGAGTTCTGGCCTGGAGTAGATAACCTAGATGGCAAGGCTCGGGCACCTGATGTAGGAGGGTACATCCGTGACGAGATTGGTCTAGGAGAGAGTGAAACACTAGTAAGGAACATGTGTGAACCTTTGTGATTATGAGAAAAGGCGAATGTGGCCTTAAGGCATTGTGGCCTTGTGATTGTCGAATACAATCACGTTTGTGCGTGAGATCACGTAATCGTAACCGGTTATCTTGAGTTGCAGTTTCATGAGTCTCGAGCTCCTCTGAAACATAGGCATGACTACTTGGCAGGTTTGATTCCCGCATGCAGTACGAATGGCGCTCAGGGAGCGTATGCTTGTGACGGTTAATGGCCCGTGTGAAGTGACGGTCCATAACGGTTAATGGTCCGTAGAACCCGAATCCATTCGTATGTCAAGTAGGTTACCGGGATCCATGACTCGGGTCGACTTCTAGACGTAGAAGCGGACGGGAAAAGGGGATGCCTCGGTGTGGTTATCGATTAGTGATATACATTTGGAGTTGATGAGCTCGTGAACATGTTTCCATATAGTGTGAGATTGTGAAATTGTGAGTATATATACTCAAGGTCATTTCCCTTCCCCTTGACTTGAGTTAGGATTTGATAGAACCTTGTAAAGCCGAGAGAATCCATAGGATAGGGAACTCACTGAGATTTGATGCATCTCACCCCACTATTGTTGATTATTTTCAGGGGCACCGCCGGGCGAAAATTTGTACCGCCGGGCGCTCCTGGGAATTTTCAATAGTTCTGTTTTCTTTAAAACTCCATAACTCCATAACTTTTGACAACATATCACATAAAATTGTCATCATTCAAATTCCACTAATTAATTAATCCCACATCATACTCAATATTTTAACTTTTTATTGGGTAGAGGGTCGTCATAGCTTTCCAATGAAAAGTTATGGATCGTAAATCCGATCGAGGCATATTTATAGCCGATGTAAAGCTGTGAAAATATCCTACGGGATAAAAGTGAAAAGTATTGATTTCGATACCCGATAAAATGGATCGGAGGGAACCCGAAAGTGATGTTTTATGTGATGTGTTATTATATGCGTTTCGTTGTAATAATTGTGTTATGCCATATCTATCTATTTGTTGTTGAGTATGAATGAAAGAAATATGCACGCTTAAAATGAATTAGGAAGAATGAGGAAACTTTACCCCAAAACAAATGGCATATTTAAGACTGTTATAATTCTAGGTTGTGAACAGAATTGTGATATAAACTCTGGATGGCGAGGCTCGTGCATTCATTGACGAGTTCTGGCCTGGAGTAAATAACCTAGATGGCAAGGCTCGGGCAACTGATGTAGGAAGGTACATCCGTGACGAGATTGGTGTAGGAGAGAGTGAAACACTAGTAAGGAACATGTGTGAACCTTTGTGATTATGAGAAAAGGCGAATGTGGCCTTAAGGCATTGTGGCCTTGTGATTGTCGAATACAATCACGTTTGTGCGTGAGATCACGTAATCGTAACCGGTTATCTTGAGTTGCAGTTTCATGAGTCTCGAGCTCCTCTGAAACATAGGCATGACTACTTGGCAGGTTTGATTCCCGTGTGCAGTACGAATGGCGCTCGGGGAGCGTATGCTTGTGACGGTTAATGGCCCGTGCGAAGTGACGGTCCATAACGGTTAATGGTCCGTAGAACCCGAATCCATTCATATGTCAAGTAGGTTACCGGGATCCATGACTCGGGTTGACTACTAGAAGAAGAAGCGGATGGGAAAAGGGGATGCCTCGATGTGGTTATCGATTAGTGATATACATTTGGAGTTGATGAGCTCGTGAACATGTTTCCATATAGTGTGAGATTGTGAAATTGTGAGTATATATACTCAAGGTCATTTCCCTTCCCCTTGACTTGAGTTACGATTTGATAGAACCTTGTAAAGCCGAGAGAATCCATAGGATATGGAACTCACTGAGATTTGATGTATCTCACCCCACTATTGTTGATTATTTTCAGGGGCACCGCCGGGCGAAAATTTGTACCGCCGGGCGCTCATGGGAATTTTCAATAGTTCTGTTTTCTTTAAAACTCCATAACTCCATAACTTTTGACAACATATCACATAAAATTGTCATCATTCAAATTCCACTAATTAATTAATCCCACATCATACTCAATATTTTAACTTTTTATTGGGTATAGGGTCGTCATAGCTTTCCAATGAAAAGTTATGGATCGTAAATCCGATCGAGGCATATTTATAGCCGATGTAAAGCTGTGAAAATATCCTACGGGATAAAAGTGAAAATATTGATTTTGATACCCGATTAAATGGATCGGAGGGAACCCGAAAGTGATGTTTTATGTGATGTGTTATTATATGCGTTTCCTTGTAATAATTGTGTTATGCCATATCTATCTGTTTGTTGTTGAGTATGAATGAAAGAAATATGCATGCTTAAAATGAATTAGGAAGAGTGAGGAAACTTTACCCCAAAACAAATGGCATATTTAAGACTGTTATAATTCTAGGTTGTGAATAGAATTGTGATATAAACTCTGGATGGCGAGGCTCGTGCATTCATTGACGAGTTCTGGCCTGGAGTAGATAACCTAGATGGCAAGGCTCGGGCAACTGATGTAGGAAGGTACATCCGTGACGAGATTGGTCTAGGAGAGAGTGAAACACTAGTAAGGAACATGTGTGAACCTTTGTGATTATGAGAAAAGGCGAATGTGGCCTTAAGGCATTTTGGCCTTGTGATTGTCGAATACAATCACGTTTGTGCGTGAGATCACGTAATCGTAACCCGTTATCTTGAGTTGCAGTTTCATGAGTCTCGAGCTCCTCTGAAACATAGGCATGACTACTTGGCAGGTTTGATTCCCGTGTGCAGTACGAATGGCGCTCGGGGAGCGTATGCTTGTGACGGTTAATGGCCCGTGTGAAGTGACGGTCCATAACGGTTAATGGTCCGTAGAACCCGAATCCATTCATATGTCAAGTAGGTTACCAGGATCCATGACACGGGTCGACTTCTAGACGTAGAAGCGGACGGGAAAAGGGGATGCCTCGGTGTGGTTATCGATTAGTGATATACATTTGGAGTTGATGAGCTCGTGAACATGTTTCCATATAGTGTGAGATTGTGAAATTCTGAGTATATATACTCAAGGTCATTTCCCTTCCCCTTGACTTGAGTTAGGATTTGATAGAACCTTGTAAAGCCGAGAGAATCCATAGGATAGGGAACTCACTGAGATTTGATGTATCTCACCCCACTATTGTTGATTATTTTTACGGGCACCGCCGGGCGAAAATTTGTACCGCCGGGCGCTCCTGGGAATTTTCAATAATTATGTTTTCTTTAAAACTCCATAACTCCATAACTTTTGACAACATATCACATAAAATTGTCATCATTCAAATGCCACTAATTAATTAATCCCACATCATACTCAATATTTTAACTTTTTATGGGTAGAGGGTCGTCATAGCTTTCCAATGAAAAGTTATGGATCGTAAATCCGATCGAGGCATATTTATAGCCGATGTAAAGCTGTGAAAATATCCTACGGGATAAAAGTGAAAAGTATTGATTTCGATACCCGATTAAATGGATCGGAGGGAACCTGAAAGTGATGTTTTATGTGATGTGTTATTATATGCGTTTCCTTGTAATAATTGTGTTATGCCATATCTATCTGTTTGTTGTTGAGTATGAATGAAAGAAATATGCACGCTTAAAATGAATTAGGAAGAGTGAGGAAACTTTACCCCAAAACAAATGGCATATTTAAGACTGTTATAATTCTAGGTTGTGAATAGAATTGTGATAGAAACTCTGGATGGCGAGGCTCGTGCATTCATTGACGAGTTCTGGCCTGGAGTAGATAACCTAGATGGCAAGGCTCGGGCACCTGATGTAGGAGGGTACATCCGTGACGAGATTGGTCTAGGAGAGAGTGAAACACTAGTAAGGAACATGTGTGAACCTTTGTGATTATGAGAAAAGGCGAATGTGGCCTTAAGGCATTGTGGCCTTGTGATTGTCGAATACAATCACGTTTGTGCGTGAGATCACGTAATCGTAACCGGTTATCTTGAGTTGCAGTTTCATGAGTCTCGAGCTCCTCTGAAACATAGGCATGACTACTTGGCAGGTTTGATTCCCGCATGCAGTACGAATGGCGCTCAGGGAGCGTATGCTTGTGACGGTTAATGGCCCGTGTGAAGTGACGGTCCATAACGGTTAATGGCCCGTAGAACCCGAATCCATTCGTATGTCAAGTAGGTTACCGGGATCCATGACTCGGGTCGACTTCTAGACGTAGAAGCGGACGGGAAAAGGGGATGCCTCGGTGTGGTTATCGATTAGTGATATACATTTGGAGTTGATGAGCTCGTGAACATGTTTCCATATAGTGTGAGATTGTGAAATTGTGAGTATATATACTCAAGGTCATTTCCCTTCCCCTTGACTTGAGTTAGGATTTGATAGAACCTTGTAAAGCCGAGAGAATCCATAGGATAGGGAACTCATTGAGATTTGATGCATCTCACCCCACTATTGTTGATTATTTTCAGGGGCACCGCCGGGCGAAAATTTGTACCGCCGGGCGCTCCTGGGAATTTTCAATAGTTCTGTTTTCTTTAAAACTCCATAACTCCATAACTTTTGACAACATATCACATAAAATTGTCATCATTCAAATTCCACTAATTAATTAATCCCACATCATACTCAATATTTTAACTTTTTATTGGGTAGAGGGTCGTCATAGCTTTCCAATGAAAAGTTATGGATCGTAAATCCGATCGAGGCATATTTATAGCCGATGTAAAGCTGTGAAAATATCCTACGGGATAAAAGTGAAAAGTATTGATTTCGATACCCGATAAAATGGATCGGAGGGAACCCGAAAGTGATGTTTTATGTGATGTGTTATTATATGCGTTTCGTTGTAATAATTGTGTTAAGCCATATCTATCTATTTGTTGTTGAGTATGAATGAAAGAAATATGCACGCTTAAAATGAATTAGGAAGAATGAGGAAACTTTACCCCAAAACAAATGGCATATTTAAGACTGTTATAATTCTAGGTTGTGAACAGAATTGTGATATAAACTCTGGATGGCGAGGCTCGTGCATTCATTGACGAGTTCTGGCCTGGAGTAAATAACCTAGATGGCAAGGCTCGGGCAACTGATGTAGGAAGGTACATCCGTGACGAGATTGGTGTAGGAGAGAGTGAAACACTAGTAAGGAACATGTGTGAACCTTTGTGATTATGAGAAAAGGCGAATGTGGCCTTAAGGCATTGTGGCCTTGTGATTGTCGAATACAATCACGTTTGTGCGTGAGATCACGTAATCGTAACCGGTTATCTTGAGTTGCAGTTTCATGAGTCTCGAGCTCCTCTGAAACATAGGCATGACTACTTGGCAGGTTTGATTCCCGTGTGCAGTACGAATGGCGCTCGGGGAGCGTATGCTTGTGACGGTTAATGGCCCGTGCGAAGTGACGGTCCAAAACGGTTAATGGTCCGTAGAACCCGAATCCATTCATATGTCAAGTAGGTTACCGGGATCCATGACTCGGGTCGACTACTAGAAGAAGAAGCGGATGGGAAAAGGGGATGCCTCGATGTGGTTATCGATTAGTGATATACATTTGGAGTTGATGAGCTCGTGAACATGTTTCCATATAGTGTGAGATTGTGAAATTGTGAGTATATATACTCAAGGTCATTTCCCTTCCCCTTGACTTGAGTTAGGATTTGATAGAACCTTGTAAAGCCGAGAGAATCCATAGGATATGGAACTCACTGAGATTTGATGTATCTCACCCCACTATTGTTGATTATTTTCAGGGGCACCGCCGGGCGAAAATTTGTACCGCCGGGCGCTCCTGGGAATTTTCAATAGTTCTGTTTTCTTTAAAACTCCATAACTCCATAACTTTTGACAACATATCACATAAAATTGTCATCATTCAAATTCCACTAATTAATTAATCCCACATCATACTCAATATTTTAACTTTTTATTGGGTATAGGGTCGTCATAGCTTTCCAATGAAAAGTTATGGATCGTAAATCCGATCGAGGCATATTTATAGCCGATGTAAAGCTGTGAAAATATCCTACGGGATAAAAGTGAAAAGTATTGAATTCGATACCCGATTAAATGGATCGGAGGTAACCCGAAAGTGATGTTTTATGTGATGTGTTATTATATGCGTTTCCTTGTAATAATTGTGTTATGCCATATCTATCTGTTTGTTGTTGAGTATGAATGAAAGAAATATGCACGCTTAAAATGAATTAGGAAGAGTGAGGAAACTTTACCCCAAAACAAATGGCATATTTAAGACTGTTATAATTCTAGGCTGTGAATAGAATTGTGATAGAAACTCTGGATGGCGAGGCTCGTGCATTCATTGACGAGTTCTGGCCTTGAGTAGATAACCTAGATGGCAAGGCTCGGGCACCTGATGTAGGAGGGTACATCCGTGACGAGATTGGTCTAGGAGAGAGTGAAACACTAGTAAGGAACATGTGTGAACCTTTGTGATTATGAGAAAAGGCGAATGTGGCCTTAAGGCATTGTGGCCTTGTGATTGTCGAATACAATCACGTTTGTGAGTGAGATCACGTAATCGTAACCGGTTATCTTGAGTTGCAGTTTCATGAGTCTCGAGCTCCTCTGAAACATAGGCATGACTACTTGGCAGGTTTGATTCCCGCATGCAGTACGAATGGCGCTCAGGGAGCGTATGCTTGTGACGGTTAATGGCCCGTGTGAAGTGACGGTCCATAACGGTTAATGGTCCGTAGAACCCGAATCCATTCGTATGTCAAGTAGGTTACCGAGATCCATGACTCGGGTCGACTTCTAGACGTAGAAGCGGACGGGAAAAGGGGATGCCTCGGTGTGGTTATCGATAAGTGATATACATTTGGAGTTGATGAGCTCGTGAACATGTTTCCATATAGTGTGAGATTGTGAAATTGTGAGTATATATACTCAAGGTCATTTCCCTTCCCCTTGACTTGAGTTAGGATTTGATAGAACCTTGTAAAGCCGAGAGAATCCATAGGATAGGGAACTCACTGAGATTTGATGTATCTCACCCCACTATTGTTGATTATTTTCAGGGGCACCGCCGGGCGAAAATTTGTACCTCCGGGCGCTCCTGGGAATTTTCAATAGTTCTGTTTTCTTTAAAACTCCATAACTCCATAACTTTTGACAACATATCACATAAAATTGTCATCATTCAAATTCCACTAATTAATTAATCCCACATCATACTCAATATTTTAACTTTTTATTGGGTAGAGGGTCGTCATAGCTTTCCAATGAAAAGTTATGGATCGTAAATCCGATCGAGGCATATTTATAGCCGATGTAAAGCTGTGAAAATATCCTACGGGATAAAAGTGAAAAGTATTGATTTCGATACCCGATTAAATGGATCGGAGGTAACCCGAAAGTGATGTTTTATGTGATGTGTTATTATATGCGTTTCCTTGTAATAATTGTGTTATGCCATATCTATCTGTTTGTTGTTGAGTATGAATGAAAGAAATATGCACGCTTAAAATGAATTAGGAAGAGTGAGGAAACTTTACCCCAAAACAAATGGCATATTTAAGACTGTTATAATTCTAGGCTGTGAATAGAATTGTGATAGAAACTCTGGATGGCGAGGCTCGTGCATTCATTGACGAGTTCTGGCCTTGAGTAGATAACCTAGATGGCAAGGCTCGGGCACCTGATGTAGGAGGGTACATCCGTGACGAGATTGGTCTAGGAGAGAGTGAAACACTAGTAAGGAACATGTGTGAACCTTTGTGATTATGAGAAAAGGCGAATGTGGCCTTAAGGCATTGTGGCCTTGTGATTGTCGAATACAATCACGTTTGTGCGTGAGATCACGTAATCGTAACCGGTTATCTTGAGTTGCAGTTTCATGAGTCTCGAGCTCCTCTGAAACATAGGCATGACTACTTGGCAGGTTTGATTCCCGCATGCAGTACGAATGGCGCTCAGGGAGCGTATGCTTGTGACGGTTAATGGCCCGTGTGAAGTGACGGTCCATAACGGTTAATGGTCCGTAGAACCCGAATCCATTCGTATGTCAAGTAGGTTACCGAGATCCATGACTCGGGTCGACTTCTAGACGTAGAAGCGGACGGGAAAAGGGGATGCCTCGGTGTGGTTATCGATAAGTGATATACATTTGGAGTTGATGAGCTCGTGAACATGTTTCCATATAGTGTGAGATTGTGAAATTGTGAGTATATATACTCAAGGTCATTTCCCTTCCCCTTGACTTGAGTTAGGATTTGATAGAACCTTGTAAAGCCGAGAGAATCCATAGGATAGGGAACTCACTGAGATTTGATGTATCTCACCCCACTATTGTTGATTATTTTCAGGGGCACCGCCGGGCGAAAATTTGTACCGCCGGGCGCTCCTGGGAATTTTCAATAGTTCTGTTTTCTTTAAAACTCCATAACTCCATAACTTTTGACAACATATCACATAAAATTGTCATCATTCAATTGCCACTAATTAATTAATCCCACATCATACTCAATATTTTAACTTTTTATTGGGTAGAGGGTCGTCATAGCTTTCCAATGAAAAGTTATGGATCGTAAATCCGATCGAGGCATATTTATAGCCGATGTAAAGCTGTGAAAATATCCTACGGGATAAAAGTGAAAAGTATTGATTTCGATACCCGATTAAATGGATCGGAGGTAACCCGAAAGTGATGTTTTATGTGATGTGTTATTATATGCGTTTCCTTGTAATAATTGTGTTATGCCATATCTATCTGTTTGTTGTTGAGTATGAATGAAAGAAATATGCACGCTTAAAATGAATTAGGAAGAGTGAGGAAACTTTACCCCAAAACAAATGGCATATTTAAGACTGTTATAATTCTAGGCTGTGAATAGAATTGTGATAGAAACTCTGGATGGCGAGGCTCGTGCATTCATTGACGAGTTCTGGCCTTGAGTAGATAACCTAGATGGCAAGGCTCGGGCACCTGATGTAGGAGGGTACATCCGTGACGAGATTGGTCTAGGAGAGAGTGTAACACTAGTAAGGAACATGTGTGAACCTTTGTGATTATGAGAAAAGGCGAATGTGGCCTTAAGGCATTGTGGCCTTGTGATTGTCGAATACAATCACGTTTGTGCGTGAGATCACGTAATCGTAACCGGTTATCTTGAGTTGCAGTTTCATGAGTCTCGAGCTCCTCTGAAACATAGGCATGACTACTTGGCAGGTTTGATTCCCGCATGCAGTACGAATGGCGCTCAGGGAGCGTATGCTTGTGACGGTTAATGGCCCGTGTGAAGTGACGGTCCATAACGGTTAATGGTCCGTAGAACCCGAATCCATTCGTATGTCAAGTAGGTTACCGGGATCCATGACTCGGGTCGACTTCTAGACGTAGAAGCGGACGGGAAAAGGGGATGCCTCGGTGTGGTTATCGATAAGTGATATACATTTGGAGTTGATGAGCTCGTGAACATGTTTCCATATAGTGTGAGATTGTGAAATTGTGAGTATATATACTCAAGGTCATTTCCCTTCCCCTTGACTTGAGTTAGGATTTGATAGAACCTTGTAAAGCCGAGAGAATCCATAGGATAGGGAACTCACTGAGATTTGATGTATCTCACCCCACTATTGTTGATTATTTTCAGGGGCACCGCCGGGCGAAAATTTGTACCTCCGGGCGCTCCTGGGAATTTTCAATAGTTCTGTTTTCTTTAAAACTCCATAACTCCATAACTTTTGACAACATATCACATAAAATTGTCTTCATTCAAATTCCACTAATTAATTAATCCCACATCATACTCAATATTTTAACTTTTTATTGGGTAGAGGGTCGTCATAGCTTTCCAATGAAAAGTTATGGATCGTAAATCCGATCGAGGCATATTTATAGCCGATGTAAAGCTGTGAAAATATCCTACGGGATAAAAGTGAAAAGTATTGATTTCGATACCCGATTAAATGGATCGGAGGTAACCCGAAAGTGATGTTTTATGTGATGTGTTATTATATGCGTTTCCTTGTAATAATTGTGTTATGCCATATCTATCTGTTTGTTGTTGAGTATGAATGAAAGAAATATGCACGCTTAAAATGAATTAGGAAGAGTGAGGAAACTTTACCCCAAAACAAATGGCATATTTAAGACTGTTATAATTCTAGGCTGTGAATAGAATTGTGATAGAAACTCTGGATGGCGAGGCTCGTGCATTCATTGACGAGTTCTGGCCTTGAGTAGATAACCTAGATGGCAAGGCTCGGGCACCTGATGTAGGAGGGTACATCCGTGACGAGATTGGTCTAGGAGAGAGTGAAACACTAGTAAGGAACATGTGTGAACCTTTGTGATTATGAGAAAAGGCGAATGTGGCCTTAAGGCATTGTGGCCTTGTGATTGTCGAATACAATCACGTTTGTGCGTGAGATCACGTAATCGTAACCGGTTATCTTGAGTTGCAGTTTCATGAGTCTCGAGCTCCTCTGAAACATAGGCATGACTACTTGGCAGGTTTGATTCCCGCATGCAGTACGAATGGCTCTCAGGGAGCGTATGCTTGTGACGGTTAATGGCCCGTGTGAAGTGACGGTCCATAACGGTTAATGGTCCGTAGAACCCGAATCCATTCGTATGTCAAGTAGGTTACCGAGATCCATGACTCGGGTCGACTTCTAGACGTAGAAGCGGACGGGAAAAGGGGATGCCTCGGTGTGGTTATCGATAAGTGATATACATTTGGAGTTGATGAGCTCGTGAACATGTTTCCATATAGTGTGAGATTGTGAAATTGTGAGTATATATACTCAAGGTCATTTCCCTTCCCCTTGACTTGAGTTAGGATTTGATAGAACCTTGTAAAGCCGAGAGAATCCATAGGATAGGGAACTCACTGAGATTTGATGTATCTCACCCCACTATTGTTGATTATTTTCAGGGGCACCGCCGGGCGAAAATTTGTACCGCCGGGCGCTCCTGGGAATTTTCAATAGTTCTGTTTTCTTTAAAACTCCATAACTCCATAACTTTTGACAACATATCACATAAAATTGTCATCATTCAATTGCCACTAATTAATTAATCCCACATCATACTCAATATTTTAACTTTTTATTGGGTAGAGGGTCGTCATAGCTTTCCAATGAAAAGTTATGGATCGTAAATCCGATCGAGGCATATTTATAGCCGATGTAAAGCTGTGAAAATATCCTACGGGATAAAAGTGAAAAGTATTGATTTCGATACCCGATTAAATGGATCAGAGGTAACCCGAAAGTGATGTTTTATGTGATGTGTTATTATATGCGTTTCCTTGTAATAATTGTGTTATGCCATATCTATCTGTTTGTTGTTGAGTATGAATGAAAGAAATATGCACGCTTAAAATGAATTAGGAAGAGTGAGGAAACTTTACCCCAAAACAAATGGCATATTTAAGACTGTTATAATTCTAGGCTGTGAATAGAATTGTGATAGAAACTCTGGATGGCGAGGCTCGTGCATTCATTGACGAGTTCTGGCCTTGAGTAGATAACCTAGATGGCAAGGCTCGGGCACCTGATGTAGGAGGGTACATCCGTGACGAGATTGGTCTAGGAGAGAGTGAAACACTAGTAAGGAACATGTGTGAACCTTTGTGATTATGAGAAA
This sequence comes from Lathyrus tuberosus, assembly GCA_022829125.1. Lineage (NCBI taxonomy): Eukaryota > Viridiplantae > Streptophyta > Magnoliopsida > Fabales > Fabaceae > Lathyrus > Lathyrus tuberosus. The sequence goes on from JALAZF010000264.1 coordinate 8,550,276, forward strand.
AGGCGAATGTGGCCTTAAGGCATTGTGGCCTTGTGATTGTCGAATACAATCACGTTTGTGCGTGAGATCACGTAATCGTAACCGGTTATCTTGAGTTGCAGTTTCATGAGTCTCGAGCTCCTCTGAAACATAGGCATGACTACTTGGCAGGTTTGATTCCCGCATGCAGTACGAATGGCGCTCAGGGAGCGTATGCTTGTGACGGTTAATGGCCCGTGTGAAGTGACGGTCCATAACGGTTAATGGTCCGTAGAACCCGAATCCATTCGTATGTCAAGTAGGTTACCGAGATCCATGACTCGGGTCGACTTCTAGACGTAGAAGCGGACGGGAAAAGGGGATGCCTCGGTGTGGTTATCGATAAGTGATATACATTTGGAGTTGATGAGCTCGTGAACATGTTTCCATATAGTGTGAGATTGTGAAATTGTGAGTATATATACTCAAGGTCATTTCCCTTCCCCTTGACTTGAGTTAGGATTTGATAGAACCTTGTAAAGCCGAGAGAATCCATAGGATAGGGAACTCACTGAGATTTGATGTATCTCACCCCACTATTGTTGATTATTTTCAGGGGCACCGCCGGGCGAAAATTTGTACCGCCGGGCGCTCCTGGGAATTTTCAATAGTTCTGTTTTCTTTAAAACTCCATAACTCCATAACTTTTGACAACATATCACATAAAATTGTCATCATTCAATTGCCACTAATTAATTAATCCCACATCATACTCAATATTTTAACTTTTTATTGGGTAGAGGGTCGTCATAGCTTTCCAATGAAAAGTTATGGATCGTAAATCCGATCGAGGCATATTTATAGCCGATGTAAAGCTGTGAAAATATCCTACGGGATAAAAGTGAAAAGTATTGATTTCGATACCCGATTAAATGGATCGGAGGGAACCCGAAAGTGATGTTTTATGTGATGTGTTATTATATGCGTTTCCTTGTAATAATTGTGTTATGCCATATCTATCTGTTTGTTGTAGAGTATGAATGAAAGAAATATGCATGCTTAAAATGAATTAGGAAGAGTGAGGAAACTTTAACCCAAAACAAATGGCATATTTAAGATTGTTATAATTCTAGGTTGTGAATAGAATTGTGATAGAAACTCTGGATGGCGAGGCTCGTGCATTCATTGACGAGTTCTGGCCTGGAGTAGATAACCTAGATGGCAAGGCTCGGGCACCTGATGTAGGAGGGTACATCCGGGACGAGATTGGTCTAGGAGAGAGTGAAACACTAGTAAGGAACATGTGTGAACCTTTGTGATTATGAGAAAAGGCGAATGTGGCCTTAAGGCATTGTGGCCTTGTGATTGTCGAATACAATCACGTTTGTGCGTGAGATCACATAATCGTAACCGGTTATCTTGAGTTGCAGTTTCATGAGTCTCGAGCTCCTCTGAAACATAGGCATGACTACTTGGCAGGTTTGATTCCCGCATGCAGTAAGAATGGCGCTCAGGGAGCGTATGCTTGTGACGGTTAATGGCCCGTGTGAAGTGACGGTCCATAACGGTTAATGGTCCGTAGAACCCGAATCCATTCGTATGTCAAGTAGGTTACCGGGATCCATGACTCGGGTCGACTTCTAGACGTAGAAGCGGACGGGAAAAGGGGATGCCTCAGTGTGGTTATCGATTAGTGATATACATTTGGAGTTGATGAGCTCGTGAACATGTTTCCATATAGTGTGAGATTGTGAAATTGTGAGTATATATACTCAAGGTCATTTCCTTTCCCCTTGACTTGAGTTAGGATTTGATAGAACCTTGTAAAGCCGAGAGAATCCATAGGATAGGGAACTCACTGAGATTTGATGTATCTCACCCCACTATTGTTGATTATTTTCAGGGGCACCGCCGGGCGAAAATTTGTACCGCCGGGCGCTCCTAGGAATTTTCAATAGTTCTGTTTTCTTTAAAACTCCATAACTCCATAACTTTTGACAACATATCACATAAAATTGTCATCATTCAAATTCCACTAATTAATTATCCCACATCATACTCAATATTTTAACTTTTTATTGGGTAGAGGGTCGTCATAGCTTTCCAATGAAAAGTTATGGATCGTAAATCCGATCGAGGCATATTTATAGCCGATGTAAAGCTGTGAAAATATCCTACGGGATAAAAGTGAAAAGTATTGATTTCGATACCCGATTAAATGGATCGGAGGGAACCCAAAAGTGATGTTTTATGTGATGTGTTATTATATGCGTTTCCTTGTAATAATTGTGTTATGCCATATCTATCTGTTTGTTGTTGAGTATGAATGAAAGAAATATGCATGCTTAAAATGAATTATGAAGAGTGAGGAAACTTTACCCCAAAACAAATGGCATATTTAAGACTGTTATAATTCTAGGTTGTGAATAGAATTGTGATAGAAACTCTGGATGGCGAGGCTCGTGCATTCATTGACGAGTTCTGGCCTGGAGTAGATAACCTAGATGGCAAGGCTCGGGCACCTGATGTAGGAGGGTACATCCGTGACGAGATTGGTCTAGGAGAGAGTGAAACACTAGTAAGGAACACGTGTGAACCTTTGTGATTATGAGAAAAGGCGAATGTGGCCTTAAGGCATTGTGGCCTTGTGATTGTCGAATACAATCACGTTTGTGCGTGAGATCACGTAATCGTAACCGGTTATCTTGAGTTGCAGTTTTATGAGTCTCGAGCTCCTCTGAAACATAGGCATGACTACTTGGCAGGTTTGATTCCCGCGTGCAGTACGAATGGCGCTCAGGGAGCGTATGCTTGTGACAGTTAATGGCCTGTGTGAAGTGACGGTCCATAACGGTTAATGGACCGTAGAACCCGAATCCATTCTTATGTCAAGTAGGTTACCGGGATCCATGACTCGGGTCGACTTCTAGACATAGAAGCGGACGGGAAAAGGGGATGCCTCGGTGTGGTTATCGATTAGTGATATACATTTGGAGTTGATGAGCTCGTGAACATGTTTCCATATAGTGTGAGATTGTGAAATTGTGAGTATATATACTCAAGGTCATTTCCCTTCCCCTTGACTTGAGTTAGGATTTGATAGAACCTTGTAAAGCCGAGAGAATCCATAGGATAGGGAACTCACTGAGATTTGATGTATCTCACCCCACTATTGTTGATTATTTTCAGGGGCACCGCCGGGCGAAAATTTGTACCGCCGGGCGCTCCTAGGAATTTTCAATAGTTCTGTTTTCTTTAAAACTCCATAACTCCATAACTTTTGACAACATATCACATAAAATTGTCATCATTCAAATTCCACTAATTAATTAATCCCACATCATACTCAATATTTTAACTTTTTATTGGGTAGAGGGTCGTCATAGCTTTCCAATGAAAAGTTATGGATCGTAAATCCGATCGAGGCATATTTATAGCCGATGTAAAGCTGTGAAAATATCCTACGGGATAAAAGTGAAAAGTATTGATTTCGATACCCGATTAAATGGATCGGAGGGAACCCAAAAGTGATGTTTTATGTGATGTGTTATTATATGCGTTTCCTTGTAATAATTGTGTTATGCCATATCTATCTGTTTGTTGTTGAGTATGAATGAAAGAAATATGCATGCTTAAAATGAATTATGAAGAGTGAGGAAACTTTACCCCAAAACAAATGGCATATTTAAGACTGTTATAATTCTAGGTTGTGAATAGAATTGTGATAGAAACTCTGGATGGCGAGGCTCGTGCATTCATTGACGAGTTCTGGCCTGGAGTAGATAACCTAGATGGCAAGGCTCGGGCACCTGATGTAGGAGGGTACATCCGTGACGAGATTGGTCTAGGAGAGAGTGAAACACTAGTAAGGAACATGTGTGAACCTTTGTGATTATGAGAAAAGGCGAATGTGGCCTTAAGGCATTGTGGCCTTGTGATTGTCGAATACAATCATGTTTGTGCGTGAGATCACGTAATCGTAACCGGTTATCTTGAGTTGCAGTTTTATGAGTCTCGAGCTCCTCTGAAACATAGGCATGACTACTTGGCAGGTTTGATTCCCGCGTGCAGTACGAATGGCGCTCAGGGAGCGTATGCTTGTGACAGTTAATGGCCTGTGTGAAGTGACGGTCCATAACGGTTAATGGACCGTAGAACCCGAATCCATTCGTATGTCAAGTAGGTTACCGGGATCCATGACTCGGGTCGACTTCTAGACATAGAAGCGGACGGGAAAAGGGGATGCCTCGGTGTGGTTATCGATTAGTGATATACATTTGGAGTTGATGAGCTCGTGAACATGTTTCCATATAGTGTGAGATTGTGAAATTCTGAGTATATATACTCAAGGTCATTTCCCTTCCCCTTGACTTGAGTTAGGATTTGATAGAACCTTGTAAAGCCGAGAGAATCCATAGGATAGGGAACTCACTGAGATTTGATGTATCTCACCCCACTATTGTTGATTATTTTTAGGGGCACCGCCGGGCGAAAATTTGTACAGCCGGGCGCTCCTGGGAATTTTCAATAATTCTGTTTTCTTTAAAACTCCATAACTCCATAACTTTTGACAACATATCACATAAAATTGTCATCATTCAAATGCCACTAATTAATTAATCCCAAATCATACTCAATATTTTAACTTTTTATTGGGTAGAGGGTCGTCATAGCTTTCCAATGAAAAGTTATGGATCGTAAATTCGATCGAGGAATATTTATAGCCGATGTAAAGCTGTGAAAATATCCTACGGGATAAAAGTGAAAAGTATTGATTTCGATACCCGATTAAATGGATCGGAGGGAACCCGAAAGTGATGTTTTATGTGATGTGTTATTATATGCGTTTCCTTGTAATAATTGTGTTATGCCATATCTATCTGTTTGTTGTTGAGTATGAATGAAAGAAATATGCACGCTTAAAATGAATTAGGAAGAGTGAGGAAACTTTACCCCAAAACAAATGGCATATTTAAGACTGTTATAATTCTAGGTTGTGAATAGAATTGTGATAGAAACTCTGGATGGCGAGGCTCGTGCATTCATTGACGAGTTCTGGCCTGGAGTAGATAACCTAGATGGCAAGGCTCGGGCACCTGATGTAGGAGGGTACATCCGTGACGAGATTGGTCTAGGAGAGAGTGAAACACTAGTAAGGAACATGTGTGAACCTTTGTGATTATGAGAAAAGGCGAATGTGGCCTTAAGGCATTGTGGCCTTGTGATTGTCGAATACAATCACGTTTGTGCGTGAGATCACGTAATCGTAACCGGTTATCTTGAGTTGCAGTTTCATGAGTCTCGAGCTCCTCTGAAACATAGGCATGACTACTTGGCAGGTTTGATTCCCGCATGCAGTACGAATGGCGCTCAGGGAGCGTATGCTTGTGACGGTTAATGGCCCGTGTGAAGTGACGGTCCATAACGGTTAATGGTCCGTAGAACCCGAATCCATTCGTATGTCAAGTAGGTTACCGGGATCCATGACTCGGGTCGACTTCTAGACGTAGAAGCAGACGGGAAAAGGGGATGCCTTGGTGTGGTTATCGATTAGTGATATACATTTGGAGTTGATGAGCTCGTGAACATGTTTCCATATAGTGTGAGATTGTGAAATTGTGAGTATATATACTCAAGGTCATTTCCCTTCCCCTTGACTTGAGTTAGGATTTGATAGAACCTTGTAAAGCCGAGAGAATCCATAGGATAGGGAACTCACTGAGATTTGATGTATCTCACCCCACTATTGTTGATTATTTTCAGGGGCACCGCCGGGCGAAAATTTTGACCGCCGGGCGCTCCTGGGAATTTTCAATAGTTCTGTTTTCTTTAAAACTCCATAACTCCATAACTTTTGACAACATATCACATAAAATTGTCATCATTCAAATTCCACTAATTAATTAATCCCACATCATACTCAATATTTTAACTTTTTATTGGGTAGAGGGTCGTCATAGCTTTCCAATGAAAAGTTATGGATCGTAAATCCGATCGAGGCATATTTATAGCCGATGTAAAGCTGTGAAAATATCCTACGGGATAAAAGTGAAAAGTATTGATTTCGATACCCAATAAAATGGATCGGAGGGAACCCGAAAGTGATGTTTTATGTGATGTGTTATTATATGCGTTTCCTTGTAATAATTGTGTTATGCCATATCTATCTGTTTGTTGTTGAGTATGAATGAAAGAAATATGCATGCTTAAAATGAATTAGGAAGAGTGAGGAAACTTTACCCCAAAACAAATGGCATATTTTAGACTGTTATAATTCTAGGTTGTGAATAGAATTGTGATAGAAACTCTGGATGGCGAGGCTCGTGCATTCATTGACGAGTTCTGGCCTGGAGTAGATAACCTAGATGGCAAGGCTCGGGCACCTGATGTAGGAGGGTACATCCGTGACGAGATTGGTCTAGGAGAGAGTGAAACACTAGTAAGGAACATGTGTGAACCTTTGTGATTATGAGAAAAGGCGAATGTGGCCTTAAGGCATTGTGGCCTTGTGATTGTCGAATACAATCACGTTTGTGCGTGAGATCACGTAATCGTAACCGGTTATCTTGAGTTGCAGTTTCATGAGTCTCGAGCTCCTCTGAAACATAGGCATGACTACTTGGCAGGTTTGATTCCCGCATGCAGTACGAATGGCGCTCAGGGAGCGTATGCTTGTGACGGTTAATGGCCCGTGTGAAGTGACGGTCCATAACGGTTAATGGTCCGTAGAACCCGAATCCATTCGTATGTCAAGTAGGTTACCGGGATCCATGACTCGGGTCGACTTCTAGACGTAGAAGCAGACGGGAAAAGGGGATGCCTCGGTGTGGTTATCGATTAGTGATATACATTTGGAGTTGATGAGCTCGTGAACATGTTTCCATATAGTGTGAGATTGTGAAATTGTGAGTATATATACTCAAGGTCATTTCCCTTCCCCTTGACTTGAGTTAGGATTTGATAGAACCTTGTAAAGCCGAGAGAATCCATAGGATAGGGAACTCACTGAGATTTGATGTATCTCACCCCACTATTGTTGATTATTTTCAGGGGCACCGCCGGGCGAAAATTTGTACCGCCGGGCGCTCCTGGGAATTTTCAATAGTTCTGTTTTCTTTAAAACTCCATAACTCCATAACTTTTGACAACATATCACATAAAATTGTCATCATTCAAATTCCACTAATTAATTAATCCCACATCATACTCAATATTTTAACTTTTTATTGGGTAGAGGGTCGTCATAGCTTTCCAATGAAAAGTTATGGATCGTAAATCCGATCGAGGCATATTTATAGCCGATGTAAAGCTGTGAAAATATCCTACGGGATAAAAGTGAAAAGTATTGATTTCGATACCCAATAAAATGGATCGGAGGGAACCCGAAAGTGATGTTTTATGTGATGTGTTATTATATGCGTTTCCTTGTAATAATTGTGTTATGCCATATCTATCTGTTTGTTGTTGAGTATGAATGAAAGAAATATGCATGCTTAAAATGAATTAGGAAGAGTGAGGAAACTTTACCCCAAAACAAATGGCATATTTTAGACTGTTATAATTCTAGGTTGTGAATAGAATTGTGATAGAAACTCTGGATGGCGAGGCTCGTGCATTCATTGACGAGTTCTGGCCTGGAGTAGATAACCTAGATGGCAAGGCTCGGGCACCTGATGTAGGAGGGTACATCCGTGACGAGATTGGTCTAGGAGAGAGTGAAACACTAGTAAGGAACATGTGTGAACCTTTGTGATTATGAGAAAAGGCGAATGTGGCCTTAAGGCATTGTGGCCTTGTGATTGTCGAATACAATCACGTTTGTGCGTGAGATCACGTAATCGTAACCGGTTATCTTGAGTTGCAGTTTCATGAGTCTCGAGCTCCTCTGAAACATAGGCATGACTACTTGGCAGGTTTGATTCCCGCATGCAGTAAGAATGGCGCTCAGGGAGCGTATGCTTGTGACGGTTAATGGCCCGTGTGAAGTGACGGTCCATAACGGTTAATGGTCCGTAGAACCCGAATCCATTCGTATGTCAAGTAGGTTACCGGGATCCATGACTCGGGTCGACTTCTAGACGTAGAAGCGGACGGGAAAAGGGGATGCCTCGGTGTGGTTATCGATTAGTGATATACATTTGGAGTTGATGAGCTCGTGAACATGTTTCCATATAGTGTGAGATTGTGAAATTGTGAGTATATATACTCAAGGTCATTTCCCTTCCCCTTGACTTGAGTTAGGATTTGATAGAACCTTGTAAAGCCGAGAGAATCCATAGGATACGGAACTCACTGAGATTTGATGTATCTCACCCCACTATTGTTGATTATTTTCAGGGGCACCGCCGGGCGAAAATTTGTACCGCCGGGCGCTCCTGGGAATTTTCAATAGTTCTGTTTTCTTTAAAACTCCATAACTCCATAACTTTTGACAACATATCACATAAAATTGTCATCATTCAAATTCCACTAATTAATTAATCCCACATCATACTCAATATTTTAACTTTTTATTGGGTAGAGGGTCGTCATAGCTTTCCAATGAAAAGTTATGGATCGTAAATCCGATCGAGGCATATTTATAGCCGATGTAAAGCTGTGAAAATATCCTACGGGATAAAAGTGAAAAGTATTGATTTCGATACCCAATAAAATGGATCGGAGGGAACCCGAAAGTGATGTTTTATGTGATGTGTTATTATATGCGTTTCCTTGTAATAATTGTGTTATGCCATATCTATCTGTTTGTTGTTGAGTATGAATGAAAGAAATATGCATGCTTAAAATGAATTAGGAAGAGTGAGGAAACTTTACCCCAAAACAAATGGCATATTTTAGACTGTTATAATTCTAGGTTGTGAATAGAATTGTGATAGAAACTCTGGATGGCGAGGCTCGTGCATTCATTGACGAGTTCTGGCCTGGAGTAGATAACCTAGATGGCAAGGCTCGGGCACCTGATGTAGGAGGGTACATCCGTGACGAGATTGGTCTAGGAGAGAGTGAAACACTAGTAAGGAACATGTGTGAACCTTTGTGATTATGAGAAAAGGCGAATGTGGCCTTAAGGCATTGTGGCCTTGTGATTGTCGAATACAATCACGTTTGTGCGTGAGATCACGTAATCGTAACCGGTTATCTTGAGTTGCAGTTTCATGAGTCTCGAGCTCCTCTGAAACATAGGCATGACTACTTGGCAGGTTTGATTCCCGCATGCAGTACGAATGGCGCTCAGGGAGCGTATGCTTGTGACGGTTAATGGCCCGTGTGAAGTGACGGTCCATAACGGTTAATGGTCCGTAGAACCCGAATCCATTCGTATGTCAAGTAGGTTACCGGGATCCATGACTCGGGTCGACTTCTAGACGTAGAAGCAGACGGGAAAAGGGGATGCCTCGGTGTGGTTATCGATTAGTGATATACATTTGGAGTTGATGAGCTCGTGAACATGTTTCCATATAGTGTGAGATTGTGAAATTGTGAGTATATATACTCAAGGTCATTTCCCTTCCCCTTGACTTGAGTTAGGATTTGATAGAACCTTGTAAAGCCGAGAGAATCCATAGGATAGGGAACTCACTGAGATTTGATGTATCTCACCCCACTATTGTTGATTATTTTCAGGGGCACCGCCGGGCGAAAATTTGTACCGCCGGGCGCTCCTGGGAATTTTCAATAGTTCTGTTTTCTTTAAAACTCCATAACTCCATAACTTTTGACAACATATCACATAAAATTGTCATCATTCAAATTCCACTAATTAATTAATCCCACATCATACTCAATATTTTAACTTTTTATTGGGTAGAGGGTCGTCATAGCTTTCCAATGAAAAGTTATGGATCGTAAATCCGATCGAGGCATATTTATAGCCGATGTAAAGCTGTGAAAATATCCTACGGGATAAAAGTGAAAAGTATTGATTTCGATACCCAATAAAATGGATCGGAGGGAACCCGAAAGTGATGTTTTATGTGATGTGTTATTATATGCGTTTCCTTGTAATAATTGTGTTATGCCATATCTATCTGTTTGTTGTTGAGTATGAATGAAAGAAATATGCATGCTTAAAATGAATTAGGAAGAGTGAGGAAACTTTACCCCAAAACAAATGGCATATTTTAGACTGTTATAATTCTAGGTTGTGAATAGAATTGTGATAGAAACTCTGGATGGCGAGGCTCGTGCATTCATTGACGAGTTCTGGCCTGGAGTAGATAACCTAGATGGCAAGGCTCGGGCACCTGATGTAGGAGGGTACATCCGTGACGAGATTGGTCTAGGAGAGAGTGAAACACTAGTAAGGAACATGTGTGAACCTTTGTGATTATGAGAAAAGGCGAATGTGGCCTTAAGGCATTGTGGCCTTGTGATTGTCGAATACAATCACGTTTGTGCGTGAGATCACGTAATCGTAACCGGTTATCTTGAGTTGCAGTTTCATGAGTCTCGAGCTCCTCTGAAACATAGGCATGACTACTTGGCAGGTTTGATTCCCGCATGCAGTAAGAATGGCGCTCAGGGAGCGTATGCTTGTGACGGTTAATGGCCCGTGTGAAGTGACGGTCCATAACGGTTAATGGTCCGTAGAACCCGAATCCATTCGTATGTCAAGTAGGTTACCGGGATCCATGACTCGGGTCGACTTCTAGACGTAGAAGCGGACGGGAAAAGGGGATGCCTCGGTGTGGTTATCGATTAGTGATATACATTTGGAGTTGATGAGCTCGTGAACATGTTTCCATATAGTGTGAGATTGTGAAATTGTGAGTATATATACTCAAGGTCATTTCCCTTCCCCTTGACTTGAGTTAGGATTTGATAGAACCTTGTAAAGCCGAGAGAATCCATAGGATACGGAACTCACTGAGATTTGATGTATCTCACCCCACTATTGTTGATTATTTTCAGGGGCACCGCCGGGCGAAAATTTGTACCGCCGGGCGCTCCTGGGAATTTTCAATAGTTCTGTTTTCTTTAAAACTCCATAACTCCATAACTTTTGACAACATATCACATAAAATTGTCATCATTCAAATTCCACTAATTAATTAATCCCACATCATACTCAATATTTTAACTTTTTATTGGGTAGAGGGTCGTCATAGCTTTCCAATGAAAAGTTATGGATCGTAAATCCGATCGAGGCATATTTATAGCCGATGTAAAGCTGTGAAAATATCCTACGGGATAAAAGTGAAAAGTATTGATTTCGATACCCGATGAAATGGATCGGAGGGAACCCGAAAGTGATGTTTTATGTGATGTGTTATTATATGCGTTTCCTTGTAATAATTGTGTTATGCCATATCTATCTGTTTGTTGTTGAGTATGAATGAAAGAAATATGCATGCTTAAAATGAATTAGGAAGAGTGAGGAAACTTTACCCCAAAACAAATGGCATATTTAAGACTGTTATAATTCTAGGTTATGAATAGAATTGTGATAGAAACTCTGGATGGCGAGGCTCGTGCATTCATTGACGAGTTCTGGCCTGGAGTAGATAACCTAGATGGCAAGGCTCGGGCACCTGATGTAGGAGGGTACATCCGTGACGAGATTGGTCTAGGAGAGAGTGAAACACTAGTAAGGAACATGTGTGAACCTTTGTGATTATGAGAAAAGGCGAATGTGGCCTTAAGGCATTGTGGCCTTGTGATTGTCGAATACAATCACGTTTGTGCGTGAGATCACGTAATCGTAACCGGTTATCTTGAGTTGCAGTTTCATGAGTCTCGAGCTCCTCTGAAACATAGGCATGACTACTTGGCAGGTTTGATTCCCGCATGCAGTAAGAATGGCGCTCAGGGAGCGTATGCTTGTGACGGTTAATGGCCCGTGTGAAGTGACGGTCCATAACGGTTAATGGTCCGTAGAACCCGAATCCATTCGTATGTCAAGTAGGTTACCGGGATCCATGACTCGGGTCGACTTCTAGACGTAGAAGCAGACGGGAAAAGGGGATGCCTCGGTGTGGTTATCGATTAGTGATATACATTTGGAGTTGATGAGCTCGTGAACATGTTTCCATATAGTGTGAGATTGTGAAATTGTGAGTATATATACTCAAGGTCATTTCCCTTCCCCTTGACTTGAGTTAGGATTTGATAGAACCTTGTAAAGCCGAGAGAATCCATAGGATACGGAACTCACTGAGATTTGATGTATCTCACCCCACTATTGTTGATTATTTTCAGGGGCACCGCCGGGCGAAAATTTGTACCGCCGGGCGCTCCTGGGAATTTTCAATAGTTCTGTTTTCTTTAAAACTCCATAACTCCATAACTTTTGACAACATATCACATAAAATTGTCATCATTCAAATTCCACTAATTAATTAATCCCACATCATACTCAATATTTTAACTTTTTATTGGGTAGAGGGTCGTCATAGCTTTCCAATGAAAAGTTATGGATCGTAAATCCGATCGAGGCATATTTATAGCCGATGTAAAGCTGTGAAAATATCCTACGGGATAAAAGTGAAAAGTATTGATTTCGATACCCGATAAAATGGATCGGAGGGAACCCGAAAGTGATGTTTTATGTGATGTGTTATTATATGCGTTTCCTTGTAATAATTGTGTTATGCCATATCTATCTGTTTGTTGTTGAGTATGAATGAAAGAAATATGCATGCTTAAAATGAATTAGGAAGAGTGAGGAAACTTTACCCCAAAACAAATGGCATATTTAAGACTGTTATAATTCTAGGTTGTGAATAGAATTGTGATAGAAACTCTGGATGGCGAGGCTCGTGCATTCATTGACGAGTTCTGGCCTGGAGTAGATAACCTAGATGGCAAGGCTCGGGCACCTGATGTAGGAGGGTACATCCGTGACGAGATTGGTCTAGGAGAGAGTGAAACACTAGTAAGGAACATGTGTGAACCTTTGTGATTATGAGAAAAGGCGAATGTGGCCTTAAGGCATTGTGGCCTTGTGATTGTCGAATACAATCACGTTTGTGCGTGAGATCACGTAATCGTAACCGGTTATCTTGAGTTGCAGTTTCATGAGTCTCGAGCTCCTCTGAAACATACGCATGACTACTTGGCAGGTTTGATTCCCGCATGCAGTAAGAATGGCGCTCAGGGAGCGTATGCTTGTGACGGTTAATGGTCCGTGTGAAGTGACGGTCCATAAAGGTTATGGTCCGTAGAACCCGAATCCATTCGTATGTCAAGTAGGTTACCGGGATCCATGACTCGGGTCGACTTCTAGACGTAGAAGCGGACGGGAAAAGGGGATGCCTCGGTGTGGTTATCGATTAGTGATATACATTTGGAGTTGATGAGCTCGTGAACATGTTTCCATATAGTGTGAGATTGTGAAATTGTGAGTATATATACTCAAGGTCATTTCCCTTCCCCTTGACTTGAGTTAGGATTTGATAGAACCTTGTAAAGCCGAGAGAATCCATAGGATACGGAACTCACTGAGATTTGATGTATCTCACCCCAATATTGTTGATTATTTTCAGGGGCACCGCCGGGCGAAAATTTGTACCGCCGGGCGCTCCTGGGAATTTTCAATAGTTCTGTTTTCTTTAAAACTCCATAACTCCATAACTTTTGACAACATATCACATAAAATTGTCATCATTCAAATTCCACTAATTAATTAATCCCACATCATACTCAATATTTTAACTTTTTATTGGGTAGAGGGCCGTCATAGCTTTCCAATGAAAAGTTATGGATCGTAAATCCGATCGAGGCATATTTATAGCCGATGTAAAGCTGTGAAAATATCCTACGGGATAAAAGTGAAAAGTATTGATTTCGATACCCGATTAAATGGATCGGAGGGAACCCAAAAGTGATGTTTTATGTGATGTGTTATTATATGCGTTTCCTTGTAATAATTGTGTTATGCCATATCTATCTGTTTGTTGTTGAGTATGAATGAAAGAAATATGCATGCTTAAAATGAATTAGGAAGAGTGAGGAAACTTTACCCCAAAACAAATGGCATATTTAAGACTGTTATAATTCTAGGTTGTGAATAGAATTGTGATAGAAACTCTGGATGGCGAGGCTCGTGCATTCATTGACGAGTTCTGGCCTGGAGTAGATAACCTAGATGGCAAGGCTCGGGAACCTGATGTAGGAGGGTATATCCGTGACGAGATTGGTCTAGGAGAGAGTGAAACACTAGTAAGGAACATGTGTGAACCTTTGTGATTATGAGAAAAGGCGAATGTGGCCTTAAGGCATTGTGGCCTTGTGATTGTCGAATACAATCACGTTTGTGCGTGAGATCACGTAATCGTAACCGGTTATCTTGAGTTGCAGTTTTATGAGTCTCGAGCTCCTCTGAAACATAGGCATGACTACTTGGCAGGTTTGATTCCCGCGTGCAGTACGAATGGCGCTCAGGGAGCGTATGCTTGTGACAGTTAATGGCCTGTGTGAAGTGACGGTCCATAATGGTTAATGGACCGTAGAACCCGAATCCATTCGTATGTCAAGTAGGTTACCGGGATCCATGACTCGGGTCGACTTCTAGACATAGAAGCGGACGAGAAAACGGGATGCCTCAGTGTGGTTATCGATTAGTGATATACATTTGGAGTTGATGAGCTCGTGAACATGTTTCCATATAGTGTGAGATTGTGAAATTCTGAGTATATATACTCAAGGTCATTTCCCTTCCCCTTGACTTGAGTTAGGATTTGATAGAACCTTGTAAAGCCGAGAGAATCCATAGGATAGGGAACTCACTGAGATTTGATGTATCTCACCCCACTATTGTTGATTATTTTTAGGGGCACCGCCGGGCGAAAATTTGTACAGCCGGGCGCTCCTGGGAATTTTCAATAATTCTGTTTTCTTTAAAACTCCATAACTCCATAACTTTTGACAACATATCACATAAAATTGTCATCATTCAAATGCCACTAATTAATTAATCCCAAATCATACTCAATATTTTAACTTTTTATTGGGTAGAGGGTCGTCATAGCTTTCCAATGAAAAGTTATGGATCGTAAATCCGATCGAGGAATATTTATAGCCGATGTAAAGCTGTGAAAATATCCTACGGGATAAAAGTGAAAAGTATTGATTTCGATACCCGATTAAATGGATCGGAGGGAACCCGAAAGTGATGTTTTATGTGATGTGTTATTATATGCGTTTCCTTGTAATAATTGTGTTATGCCATATCTATCTGTTTGTTGTTGAGTATGAATGAAAGAAATATGCATGCTTAAAATGAATTAGGAAGAGTGAGGAAACTTTACCCCAAAACAAATGGCATATTTAAGACTGTTATAATTCTAGGTTGTGAATAGAATTGTGATAGAAACTCTGGATGGCGAGGCTCGTGCATTCATTGACGAGTTCTGGCCTGGAGTAGATAACCTAGATGGCAAGGCTCGGGCACCTGATGTAGGAAGGTACATCCGTGATGAGATTGGTCTAGGAGAGAGTGAAACACTAGTAAGGAACATGTGTGAACCTTTGTGATTATGAGAAAAGGCGAATGTTGCCTTAAGGCATTGTGGCCTTGTGATTGTCGAATACAATCACGTTTGTGCGTGAGATCACGTAATCGTAACCGGTTATCTTGAGTTGCAGTTTCATGAGTCTCGAGCTCCTCTGAAACATAGGCATGACTACTTGGCAGGTTTGATTCCCACATGCAGTACGAATGGCGCTCAGGGAGCGTATGCTTGTGACGGTTAATGGCCCGTGTGAAGTGACGGTCCATAACGGTTAATGGTCCGTAGAACCCGAATCCATTCGTATGTCAAGTAGGTTACCGGGATCCATGACTCGGGTCGACTTCTAGACGTAGAAGCGGACGGGAAAAGGGGATGCCTCGGTGTGGTTATCGATTAGTGATATACATTTGGAGTTGATGAGCTCGTGAACATGTTTCCATATAGTGTGAGATTGTGAAATTGTGAGTATATATACTCAAGGTCATTTCCCTTCCCCTTGACTTGAGTTAGGATTTGATAGAACCTTGTAAAGCCGAGAGAATCCATAGGATAGGGAACTCACTGAGATTTGATGTATCTCACCCCACTATTGTTGATTATTTTCAGGGGCACCGCCGGGCGAAAATTTGTACCGCCGGGCGCTCCTGGGAATTTTCAATAGTTCTGTTTTCTTTAAAACTCCATAACTCCATAACTTTTGACAACATATCACATAAAATTGTCATCATTCAAATTCCACTAATT
The DNA here is from genome assembly GCA_022829125.1 of Lathyrus tuberosus. Taxonomy (NCBI): domain Eukaryota; kingdom Viridiplantae; phylum Streptophyta; class Magnoliopsida; order Fabales; family Fabaceae; genus Lathyrus; species Lathyrus tuberosus. Next base: position 8,566,430 of record JALAZF010000264.1, read on the forward strand.
AATTAATCCCACATCATACTCAATATTTTAACTTTTTATTGGGTAGAGGGTCGTCATAGCTTTCCAATGAAAAGTTATGGATCGTAAATCCGATCGAGGCATATTTATAGCCGATGTAAAGCTGTGAAAATATCCTACGGGATAAAAGTGAAAAGTATTGATTTCGATACCCGATTAAATGGATCGGAGGGAACCCGAAAGTGATGTTTTATGTGATGTGTTATTATATGCGTTTCCTTGTAATAATTGTGTTATGCCATATCTATCTGTTTGTTGTTGAGTATGAATGAAAGAAATATGCATGCTTAAAATGAATTAGGAAGAGTGAGGAAACTTTACCCCAAAACAAATGGCATATTTAAGACTGTTATAATTCTAGGTTGTGAATAGAATTGTGATAGAAACTCTGGATGGCGAGGCTCGTGCATTCATTGACGAGTTCTGGCCTGGAGTAGATAACCTAGATGGCAAGGCTCGGGCACCTGATGTAGGAGGGTACATCCGTGACGAGATTGGTCTAGGAGAGAGTGAAACACTAGTAAGGAACATGTGTGAACCTTTGTGATTATGAGAAAAGGCGAATGTGGCCTTAAGGCATTGTGGCCTTGTGATTGTCGAATACAATCACGTTTGTGCGTGAGATCACGTAATCGTAACCGGTTATCTTGAGTTGCAGTTTCATGAGTCTCGAGCTCCTCTGAAACATAGGCATGACTACTTGGCAGGTTTGATTCCCGCATGCAGTAAGAATGGCGCTCAGGGAGCGTATGCTTGTGACGGTTAATGGCCCGTGTGAAGTGACGGTCCATAACGGTTAATGGTCCGTAGAACCCGAATCCATTCGTATGTCAAGTAGGTTACCGGGATCCATGACTCGGGTCGACTTCTAGACGTAGAAGCGGACGGGAAAAGGGGATGCCTCGGTGTGGTTATCGATTAGTGATATACATTTGGAGTTGATGAGCTCGTGAACAAGTTTCCATATAGTGTGAGATTGTGAAATTGTGAGTATATATACTCAAGGTCATTTCCCTTCCCCTTGACTTGAGTTAGGATTTGATAGAACCTTGTAAAGCCGAGAGAATCCATAGGATACGGAACTCACTGAGATTTGATGTATCTCACCCCACTATTGTTGATTATTTTCAGGGGCACCGCCGGGCGAAAATTTGTACCGCCGGGCGCTCCTGGGAATTTTCAATAGTTCTGTTTTCTTTAAAACTCCATAACTCCATAACTTTTGACAACATATCACATAAAATTGTCATCATTCAAATTCCACTAATTAATTAATCCCACATCATACTCAATATTTTAACTTTTTATTGGGTAGAGGGTCGTCATAGCTTTCCAATGAAAAGTTATGGATCGTAAATCCGATCGAGGCATATTTATAGCCGATGTAAAGCTGTGAAAATATCCTACGGGATAAAAGTGAAAAGTATTGATTTCGATACCCGATTAAATGGATCGGAGGGAACCCGAAAGTGATGTTTTATGTGATGTGTTATTATATGCGTTTCCTTGTAATAATTGTGTTATGCCATATCTATCTGTTTGTTGTTGAGTATGAATGAAAGAAATATGCATGCTTAAAATGAATTAGGAAGAGTGAGGAAACTTTACCCCAAAACAAATGGCATATTTAAGACTGTTATAATTCTAGGTTGTGAATAGAATTGTGATAGAAACTCTGGATGGCGAGGCTCGTGCATTCATTGACGAGTTCTGGCCTGGAGTAGATAACCTAGATGGCAAGGCTCGGGCACCTGATGTAGGAGGGTACATCCGTGACGAGATTGGTCTAGGAGAGAGTGAAACACTAGTAAGGAACATGTGTGAACCTTTTTGATTATGAGAAAAGGCGAATGTGGCCTTAAGGCATTGTGGCCTTGTGATTGTCGAATACAATCACGTTTGTGCGTGAGATCACGTAATCGTAACCGGTTATCTTGAGTTGCAGTTTCATGAGTCTCGAGCTCCTCTGAAACATAGGCATGAATACTTGGCAGGTTTGATTCCCGCATGCAGTACGAATGGCGCTCAGGGAGCGTATGCTTGTGACGGTTAATGGCCCGTGTGAAGTGACGGTCCATAACGGTTATTGGTCCGTAGAACCCGAATCCATTCGTATGTCAAGTAGGTTACCGGGATCCATGACTCGGGTCGACTTCTAGACGTAGAAGCGGACGGGAAAAGGGGATGCCTCGGTGTGGTTATCGATTAGTGATATACATTTGGAGTTGATGAGCTCGTGAACATGTTTCCATATAGTGTGAGATTGTGAAATTGTGAGTATATATACTCAAGGTCATTTCCCTTCCCCTTGACTTGAGTTAGGATTTGATAGAACCTTGTAAAGCCGAGAGAATCCATAGGATAGGGAACTCACTGAGATTTGATGTATCTCACCCCACTATTGTTGATTATTTTCAGGGGCACCGCCGGGCGAAAATTTGTACCGCCGGGCGCTCCTGGGAATTTTCAATAGTTCTGTTTTCTTTAAAACTCCATAACTCCATAACTTTTGACAACATATCACATAAAATTGTCATCATTCAAATTCCACTAATTAATTAATCCCACATCATACTCAATATTTTAACTTTTTATTGGGTAGAGGGTCGTCATAGCTTTCCAATGAAAAGTTATGGATCGTAAATCCGATCGAGGCATATTTCTAGCCGATGTAAAGCTGTGAAAATATCCTACGGGATAAAAGTGAAAAGTATTGATTTCGATACCCGATTAAATGGATCGGAGGGAACCCGAAAGTGATGTTTTATGTGATGTGTTATTATATGCGTTTCCTTGTAATAATTGTGTTATGCCATATCTATCTGTTTGTTGTTGAGTATGAATGAAAGAAATATGCACGCTTAAAATGAATTAGGAAGAGTGAGGAAACTTTACCCCAAAATAAATGGCATATTTAAGACTGTTATAATTCTAGGTTGTGAATAGAATTGTGATAGAAACTCTGGATGGCGAGGCTCGTGCATTCATTGACGAGTTCTGGCCTGGAGTAGATAACCTAGATGGCAAGGCTCGGGCACCTGATGTAGAAGGGTACATCCGTGACGAGATTGGTCTAGGAGAGAGTAAAACACTAGTAAGGAACATGTGTGAACCTTTGTGATTATGAGAAAAGGCGAATGTGGCCTTAAGGCATTGTGGCCTTGTGATTGTCGAATACAATCACGTTTGTGCGTGAGATCACGTAATCGTAACCGGTTATCTTGAGTTGCAGTTTCATGAGTCTCGAGCTCCTCTGAAACATAGGCATGACTACTTGGCAGGTTTGATTCCCGCATGCAGTACGAATGGCGCTCAGGGAGCGTAAGCTTGTGACGGTTAATGGCCCGTGTGAAGTGACGGTCCATAACGGTTAATGGTCCGTAGAACCCGAATCCATTCGTATGTCAAGTAGGTTACCGGGATCCATGACTCGGGTCGACTTCTAGACGTAGAAGCGGACGGGAAAAGGGGATGCCTCGGTGTGGTTATCGATTAGTGAAATACATTTGGAGTTGATGAGCTTGTGAACATGTTTCCATATAGTGTGAGATTGTGAAATTGTGAGTATATATACTCAAGGTCATTTCCCTTCCCCTTGACTTGAGTTAGGATTTGATAGAACCTTGTAAAGCCGAGAGAATCCATAGGATTGGGAACTCACTGAGATTTGATGTATCTCACCCCACTATTGTTGATTATTTTCAGGGGCACCGCCGGGCGAAAATTTGTACCGCCGGGCGCTCCTGGGAATTTTCAATAGTTCTGTTTTCTTTAAAACTCCATAACTCCATAACTTTTGACAACATATCACATAAAATTGTCATCATTCAAATTCCACTAATTAATTAATCCCACATCATACTCAATATTTTAACTTTTTATTGGGTAGAGGGTCGTCATAGCTTTCCAATGAAAAGTTATGGATCGTAAATCCGATCGAGGCATATTTATAGCCGATGTAAAGCTGTGAAAATATCCTACGGGATAAAAGTGAAAAGTATTGATTTCGATACCCGATTAAATGGATCGGAGGGAACCCGAAAGTGATGTTTTATGTGATGTGTTATTATATGCGTTTCCTTGTAATAATTGTGTTATGCCATATCTATCTGTTTGTTGTTGAGTATGAATGAAAGAAATATGCATGCTTAAAATGAATTAGGAAGAGTGAGGAAACTTTACCCCAAAACAAATGGCATATTTAAGACTGTTATAATTCTAGGTTGTGAATAGAATTGTGATAGAAACTCTGGATGGCGAGGCTCGTGCATTCATTGACGAGTTCTGGCCTGGAGTAGATAACCTAGATGGCAAGGCTCGGGCACCTGATGTAGGAGGGTACATCCGTGACGAGATTGGTCTAGGAGAGAGTGAAACACTAGTAAGGAACATGTGTGAACCTTTGTGATTATGAGAAAAGGCGAATGTGGCCTTAAGGCATTGTGGCCTTGTGATTGTCGAATACAATCACGTTTGTGCGTGAGATCACGTAATCGTAACCGGTTATCTTGAGTTGCAGTTTTATGAGTCTCGAGCTCCTCTGAAACATAGGCATGACTACTTGGCAGGTTTGATTCCCGCGTGTAGTACGAATGGCGCTCAGGGAGCGTATGCTTGTGACAGTTAATGGCCTGTGTGAAGTGACGGTCCATAACGGTTAATGGACCGTAGAACCCGAATCCATTCGTATGTCAAGTAGGTTACCGGGATCCATGACTCGGGTCGACTTCTAGACATAGAAGCGGACGGGAAAAGGGGATGCCTCGGTGTGGTTATCGATTAGTGATATACATTTGGAGTTGATGAGCTCGTGAACATGTTTCGATATAGTGTGAGATTGTGAAATTCTGAGTATATATACTCAAGGTCATTTCCCTTCCCCTTGACTTGAGTTAGGATTTGATAGAACCTTGTAAAGCCGAGAGAATCCATAGGATAGGGAACTCATTGAGATTTGATGTATCTCACCCCACTATTGTTGATTATTTTTAGGGGCACCGCCGGGCGAAAATTTGTACAGCCGGGCGCTCCTGGGAATTTTCAATAATTCTGTTTTCTTTAAAACTCCATAACTCCATCACTTTTGACAACATATCACATAAAATTGTCATCATTCAAATGCCACTAATTAATTAATCCCACATCATACTCAATATTTTAACTTTTTATTGGGTAGAGGGTCGTCATAGCTTTCCAATGAAAAGTTATGGATCGTAAATCCGATCGAGGCATATTTATAGCCGATGTAAAGCTGTGAAAATATCCTACGGGATAAAAGTGAAAAGTATTGATTTCGATACCCGATTAAATGGATCGGAGGGAACCCGAAAGTGATGTTTTATGTGATGTGTTATTATATGCGTTTCCTTGTAATAATTGTGCTATGCCATATCTATCTGTTTGTTGTTGAGTATGAATGAAAGAAATATGCACGCTTAAAATGAATTAGGAAGAGTGAGGAAACTTTACCCCAAAATAAATGGCATATTTAAGACTGTTATAATTCTAGGTTGTGAATAGAATTGTGATAGAAACTCTGGATGGCGAGGCTTGTGCATTCATTGACGAGTTCTGGCCTGGAGTAGATAACCTAGATGGCAAGGCTCGGGCACCTGATGTAGAAGGGTACATCCGTGACGAGATTGGTCTAGGAGAGAGTAAAACACTAGTAAGGAACATGTGTGAACCTTTGTGATTATGAGAAAAGGCGAATGTGGCCTTAAGGCATTGTGGCCTTGTGATTGTCGAATACAATCACGTTTGTGCGTGAGATCACGTAATCGTAACCGGTTATCTTGAGTTGCAGTTTCATGAGTCTCGAGCTCCTCTGAAACATAGGCATGACTACTTGGCAGGTTTGATTCCCGCATGCAGTACGAATGGCGCTCAGGGAGCGTAAGCTTGTGACGGTTAATGGCCCGTGTGAAGTGACGGTCCATAACGGTTAATGGTCCGTAGAACCCGAATCCATTCGTATGTCAAGTAGGTTACCGGGATCCATGACTCGGGTCGACTTCTAGACGTAGAAGCGGACGGGAAAAGGGGATGCCTCGGTGTGGTTATCGATTAGTGATATACATTTGGAGTTGATGAGCTTGTGAACATGTTTCCATATAGTGTGAGATTGTGAAATTGTGAGTATATATACTCAAGGTCATTTCCCTTCCCCTTGACTTGAGTTAGGATTTGATAGAACCTTGTAAAGCCGAGAGAATCCATAGGATTGGGAACTCACTGAGATTTGATGTATCTCACCCCACTATTGTTGATTATTTTCAGGGGCACCGCCGGGCGAAAATTTGTACCGCCGGGCGCTCCTGGGAATTTTCAATAGTTCTGTTTTCTTTAAAACTCCATAACTCCATAACTTTTGACAACATATCACATAAAATTGTCATCATTCAAATTCCACTAATTAATTAATCCCACATCATACTCAATATTTTAACTTTTTATTGGGTAAAGGGTCGTCATAGCTTTCCAATGAAAAGTTATGGATCGTAAATCCGATCGAGGCATATTTATAGCCGATGTAAAGCTGTGAAAATATCCTACGGGATAAAAGTGAAAAGTATTGATTTCGATACCCGATTAAATGGATCGGAGGGAACCCGAAAGTGATGTTTTATGTGATGTGTTATTATATGTGTTTCCTTGTAATAATTGTGTTATGCCATATCTATCTGTTTGTTGTTGAGTATGAATGAAAGAAATATGCATGCTTAAAATGAATTAGGAAGAGTGAGGAAACTTTACCCCAAAACAAATGGCATATTTAAGACTGTTATAATTCTAGGTTGTGAATAGAATTGTGATAGAAACTCTGGATGGCGAGGCTCGTGCATTCATTGACGAGTTCTGGCCTGGAGTAGATAACCTAGATGGCAAGGCTCGGGCACCTGATGTAGGAGGGTACATCCGTGACGAGATTGGTCTAGGAGAGAGTGAAACACTAGTAAGGAACATGTGTGAACCTTTGTGATTATGAGAAAAGGCGAATGTGGCCTTAAGGCATTGTGGCCTTGTGATTGTCGAATACAATCACGTTTGTGCGTGAGATCACGTAATCGTAACCGGTTATCTTGAGTTGCAGTTTTATGAGTCTCGAGCTCCTCTGAAACATAGGCATGACTACTTGGCAGGTTTGATTCCCGCGTGCAGTACGAATGGCGCTCAGGGAGCGTATGCTTGTGACAGTTAATGGCCTGTGTGAAGTGACGGTCCATAACGGTTAATGGACCGTAGAACCCGAATCCATTCGTATGTCAAGTAGGTTACCGGGATCCATGACTCGGGTCGACTTCTAGACATAGAAGCGGACGGGAAAAGGGGATGCCTCGGTGTGGTTATCGATTAGTGATATACATTTGGAGTTGATGAGCTCGTGAACATGTTTCGATATAGTGTGAGATTGTGAAATTCTGAGTATATATACTCAAGGTCATTTCCCTTCCCCTTGACTTGAGTTAGGATTTGATAGAACCTTGTAAAGCCGAGAGAATCCATAGGATAGGGAACTCATTGAGATTTGATGTATCTCACCCCACTATTGTTGATTATTTTTAGGGGCACCGCCGGGCGAAAATTTGTACAGCCGGGCGCTCCTGGGAATTTTCAATAATTCTGTTTTCTTTAAAACTCCATAACTCCATCACTTTTGACAACATATCACATAAAATTGTCATCATTCAAATGCCACTAATTAATTAATCCCACATCATACTCAATATTTTAACTTTTTATTGGGTAGAGGGTCGTCATAGCTTTCCAATGAAAAGTTATGGATCGTAAATCCGATCGAGGCATATTTATAGCCGATGTAAAGCTGTGAAAATATCCTACGGGATAAAAGTGAAAAGTATTGATTTCGATACCCGATTAAATGGATCGGAGGGAACCCGAAAGTGATGTTTTATGTGATGTGTTATTATATGCGTTTCCTTGTAATAATTGTGTTATGCCATATCTATCTGTTTGTTGTTGAGTATGAATGAAAGAAATATGCATGCTTAAAATGAATTAGGAAGAGTGAGGAAACTTTACCCCAAAACAAATGGCATATTTAAGACTGTTATAATTCTAGGTAGTGAATAGAATTGTGATAGAAACTCTGGATGGCGAGGCTCGTGCATTCATTGACGAGTTCTGGCCTGGAGTAGATAACCTAGATGGCAAGGCTCGGGCACCTGATGTAGGAAGGTACATCCGTGATGAGATTGGTCTAGGAGAGAGTGAAACACTAGTAAGGAACATGTGTGAAGCTTTGTGATTATGAGAAAAGGCGAATGTGGCCTTAAGGCACTTGGCCTTGTGATTGTCGAATACAATCACGTTTGTGCGTGAGATCACGTAATCGTAACCGGTTATCTTGAGTTGCAGTTTCATGAGTCTCGAGCTCCTCTGAAACATAGGCATGAATACTTGGTAGGTTTGATTCCCGCATGCAGTAAGAATGGCGCTCAGGGAGCGTATGCTTGTGACGGTTAATGGCCCGTGTGAAGTGACGGTCCATAACGGTTAATGGTCCGTAGAACCCGAATCCATTCGTATGTCAAGTAGGTTACCGGGATCCATGACTCGGGTCGACTTCTAGACGTAGAAGCGGACGGGAAAAGGGGATGCCTCCGTGTGGTTATCGATTAGTGATATACATTTGGAGTTGATGAGCTCGTGAACATGTTTCCATATAGTGTGAGATTGTGAAATTGTGAGTATATATACTCAAGGTCATTTCCCTTCCCCTTGACTTGAGTTAGGATTTGATAGAACCTTGTAAAGCCGAGAGAATCCATAGGATAGGGAACTCACTGAGATTTGATGTATCTCACCCCACTATTGTTGATTATTTTCAGGGGCACCGCCGGGCGAAAATTTGTACCGCCGGGCGCTCCTGGGAATTTTCAATAGTTCTGTTTTCTTTTAAACTCCATAACTCCATAACTTTTGACAACATATCACATAAAATTGTCATCATTCAAATTCCACTAATTAATTAATCCCACATCATACTCAATATTTTAACTTTTTATTGGGTAGAGGGTCGTCATAGCTTCCAATGAAAAGTTATGGATCATAAATCCGATCGAGGCATATTTATAGCCGATGTAAAGCTGTGAAAATATCCTACGGGATAAAAGTGAAAAGTATTGATTTCGATACCCGATTAAATGCATCGGAGGGAACCCGAAAGTGATGTTTTATGTGATGTGTTATTATATGCGTTTCCTTGTAATAATTGTGTTATGCCATATCTATCTGTTTGTTGTTGAGTATGAATGAAAGAAATATGCACGCTTAAAATGAATTAGGAAGAGTGAGGAAACTTTACCCCAAAACAAATGGCATATTTAAGAATGTTATAATTCTAGGTTGTGAATAGAATTGTGATAGAAACTCTGGATGGCGAGGCTCGTGCATTCATTGACGAGTTCTGGCCTGGAGTAGATAACCTAAATGGCAAGGCTCGGGCACCTGATGTAGAAGGGTACATCCGTGACGAGATTGGTCTAGGAGAGAGTGAAACACTAGTAAGGAACATGTGTGAACCTTTGTGATTATGAGAAAAGGCGAATGTGGCCTTAAGGCATTCTGGCCTTGTGATTGTCGAATACAATCACGTTTGTGCGTGAGATCACGTAATCGTAACCGGTTATCTTGAGTTGCAGTTTCATGAGTCTCGAGCTCCTCTGAAACATAGGCATGACTACTTGGTAGGTTTGATTCCCGCATGCAGTAAGAATGGCGCTCAGGGAGCGTATGCTTGTGACGGTTAATGGCCCGTGTGAAGTGACGGTCCATAACGGTTAATGGTCCGTAGAACCCGAATCCATTCGTATGTCAAGTAGGTTACCGGGATCCATGACTCGGGTTGACTTCTAGACGTAGAAGCGGACGGGAAAAGGGGATGCCTCAGTGTGGTTATCGATTAGTGATATACATTTGGAGTTGATGAGCTCGTGAACATGTTTCCATATAGTGTGAGATTGTGAAATTGTGAGTATATATACTCAAGGTCATTTCCCTTCCCCTTGACTTGAGTTAGGATTTGATAGAACCTTGTAAAGCCGAGAGAATCCATAGGATAGGGAACTCACTGAGATTTGATGTATCTCACCCCACTATTGTTGATTATTTTCAGGGGCACCGCCGGGCGAAAATTTGTACCGCCGGGCGCTCCTGGGAATTTTCAATAGTTCTGTTTTCTTTTAAACTCCATAACTCCATAACTTTTGACAACATATCACATAAAATTGTCATCATTCAAATTCCACTAATTAATTAATCCCACATCATACTCAATATTTTAACTTTTTATTGGGTAGAGGGTCTTCATAGCTTTCCAATGAAAAGTTATGGATCGTAAATCCGATCGAGGCATATTTATAGCCGATGTAAAGCTGTGAAAATATCCTACGGGATAAAAGTGAAAAGTATTGATTTCGATACCCGATTAAATGGATCGGAGGGAACCCGAAAGTGATGTTTTATGTGATGTGTTATTATATGCGTTTCCTTGTAATAATTGTGTTATGCCATATCTATCTGTTTGTTGTTGAGTATGAATGAAAGAAATATGCACGCTTAAAATGAATTAGGAAGAGTGAGGAAACTTTACCCCAAAACAAATGGCATATTTAAGACTGTTATAATTCTAGGTTGTGAATAGAATTGTGATAGAAACTCTGGATGGCGAGGCTCGTGCATTCATTGACGAGTTCTGGCCTGGAGTAGATAACCTAAATGGGAAGGCTCGGGCACCTGATGTAGAAGGGTACATCCGTGACGAGATTGGTCTAGGAGAGAGTGAAACACTAGTAAGGAACATGTGTGAACCTTTGTGATTATGAGAAAAGGCGAATGTGGCCTTAAGGCATTGTGGCCTTTTGATTGTCGAATACAATCACGTTTGTGCGTGAGATCACGTAATCGTAACCGGTTATCTTGAGTTGCAGTTTCATGAGTCTCGAGCTCCTCTGAAACATAGGCATGACTACTTGGTAGGTTTGATTCCCGCATGCAGTAAGAATGGCGCTCAGGGAGCGTATGCTTGTGACGGTTAATGGCCCGTGTGAAGTGACGGTCCATAACGGTTAATGGTCCGTAGAACCCGAATCCATTCGTATGTCAAGTAGGTTACCGGGATCCATGACTCGGGTCGACTTCTAGACATAGAAGCGGACGGGAAAAGGGGATGCCTCGGTGTGGTTATCGATTAGTGATATACATTTGGAGTTGATGAGCTCGTGAACATGTTTCCATATAGTGTGAGATTGTGAAATTGTGAGTATATATACTCAAGGTCATTTCCCTTCCCCTTGACTTGAGTTAGGATTTGATAGAAACTTGTAAAGCCGAGAGAATCCATAGGATAGGGAACTCACTGAGATTTGATGTATCTCACCACACTATTGTTGATTATTTTTAGGGGCACCGCCGGGCGAAAATTTGTACCGCCGGGCGCTCCTGGGAATTTTCAATAGTTCTGTTTTCTTTAAAACTCCATAACTCCATAACTTTTGACAACATATCACATAAAATTGTCATCTTTCAAATTCCACTAATTAATTAATCCCACATCATACTCAATATTTTAACTTTTTATTGGGTAGAGGGTCGTCATAGCTTTCCAATGAAAAGTTATGGATCGTAAATCCGATCGAGGCATATTTATAGCCGATGTAAAGCTGTGAAAATATCCTACGGGATAAAAGTGAAAAGTATTGATTTTGATACCCGATTAAATGGATCGGAGGGAACTCGAAAGTGATGTTTTATGTGATGTGTTATTATATGCGTTTCCTTGTAATAATTGTGTTATGCCATATCTATCTGTTTGTTGTTGAGTATGAATGAAAGAAATATGCATGCTTAAAATGAATTAGGAAGAGTGAGGAAACTTTACCCCAAAACAAATGGCATATTTAAGACTGTTATAATTCTAGGTTGTGAATAGAATTGTGATAGAAACTCTGGATGGCGAGGCTCGTGCATTCATTGACGAGTTCTGGCCTGGAGTAGATAACCTAGATGGCAAGGCTCGGGCTCCTGATGTAGGAGGGTACATCCGTGACGAGATTGGTCTAGGAGAGAGTGAAACACTACTAAGGAACATGTGTGAACCTTTGTGATTATGAGAAAACGCGAATGTGGCCTTAAGGCATTGTGGCCTTGTGATTGTCGAATACAATCACGTTTGTGCGTGAGATCACGTAATCGTAACCGGTTATCTTGAGTTGCAGTTTCATGAGTCTCGAGCTCCTCTGAAACATAGGCATGACTACTTGGCAGATTTGATTCCCGCGTGCAGTACGAATGGCGCTCAGGGAGCGTATGCTTGTGACGGTTAATGGCCCGTGTGAAGTGACGGTCTATAACGGTTAATGGTCCGTAGAACCCGAATCCATTCGTATGTCAAGTAGGTTACCGGGATCCATGACTCGGGTCGACTTCTAGACGTAGAAGCGGACGGGAAAAGGGGATGTCTCGGTGTGGTTATCGATTAGTGATATACATTTGGAGTTGATGAGCTCGTGAACATGTTTCCATATAGTGTGAGATTGTGAAATTGTGAGTATATATACTCAAGGTCATTTCCCTTCCCCTTGACTTGAGTTAGGATTTGATAGAACCTTGTAAAGCCGAGAGAATCCATAGGATAGGGAACTCACTGAGATTTGATGTATCTCACCCCACTATTGTTGATTATTTTCAGGGGCACCGCAGGGCGAAAATTTGTACCGCCGGGCGCTCCTGGGAATTTTCAATAGTTCTGTTTTCTTTAAAACTCCATAACTCCATAACTGTTGACAACATATCACATAAAATTGTCATCATTCAAATTCCACTAATTAATTAATCCCACGTCATACTCAATATTTTAACTTTTTATTGGGTAGAGGGTCGTCATAGCTTTCCAATGAAAAGTTATGGATCGTAAATCCGATCGAGGCATATTTATAGCCGATGTAAAGCTGTGAAAATATCCTACGGGATAAAAGTGAAAAGTATTGATTTCGATACCCGATTAAATGGATCGGAGGGAACCCGAAAGTGAAGTTTTATGTGATGTATTATTATATGCGTTTTCTTGTAATAATTGTGTTATGCCATATCTATCTGTTTGTTGTTGAGTATGAATGAAAGAAATATGCATGCTTAAAAAGAATTAGGAAGAGTGAGGAAACTTTACGCCAAAACAAATGGCATATTTAAGACTGTTATAATTCTAGGTTGTGAATAGAATTGTGATAGAAACTCTGGATGGCGAGGCTCGTGCATTCATTGACGAGTTCTGGCCTGGAGTAGATAACCTAGATGGCAAGGCTCGGGCACCTGATGTAGGAGGGTACATCCGTGACGAGATTGGTCTAGGAGAGAGTGAAACACTAGTAAGGAACATGTGTGAACCTTTGTGATTATGAGAAAAGGCGAATGTGGCCTTAAGGCATTGTGGCCTTGTGATTGTCGAATACAATCACGTTTGTGCGTGAGATCACGTAATCGTAACCGGTTATCTTGAGTTGCAGTTTCATGAGTCTCGAGCTCCTCTGAAACATAGGCATGACTACTTGGCAGGTTTGATTCCCGCGTGCAGTACGAATGGCGCTCAGGGAGCGTATGCTTGTGACAGTTAATGGCCTGTGTGAAGTGACGGTCCATAACGGTTAATGGACCGTAGAACCCAAATCCATTCGTATGTCAAGTAGGTTACCGGGATCCATGACTCGGGTCGACTTCTAGACATAGAAGCGGACGGGAAAAGGGGATGCCTCGGTGAGGTTATCGATTAGTGATATACATTTGGAGTTGATGAGCTCGTGAACATGTTTCCATATAGTGTGAGATTGTGAAATTGTGAGTATATATACTCAAGGTCATTTCCCTTCCCCTTGACTTGAGTTAGGATTTGATAGAAACTTGTAAAGCCGAGAGAATCCATAGGATAGGGAACTCACTGAGATTTGATGTATCTCACCACACTATTGTTGATTATTTTTAGGGGCACCGCCGGGCGAAAATTTGTACCGCCGGGCGCTCCTGGGAATTTTCAATAGTTCTGTTTTCTTTAAAACTCCATAACTCCATAACTGTTGACAACATATCACATAAAATTGTCATCATTCAAATTCCACTAATTAATTAATCCCACGTCATACTCAATATTTTAACTTTTTATTGGGTAGAGGGTCGTCATAGCTTTCCAATGAAAAGTTATGGATCGTAAATCCGATCGAGGCATATTTATAGCCGATGTAAAGCTGTGAAAATATCCTACGGGATAAAAGTGAAAAGTATTGATTTCGATACCCGATTAAATGGATCGGAGGGAACCCGAAAGTGAAGTTTTATGTGATGTGTTATTATATGCGTTTTCTTGTAATAATTGTGTTATGCCATATCTATCTGTTTGTTGTTGAGTATGAATGAAAGAAATATGCATGCTTAAAATGAATTAGGAAGAGTGAGGAAACTTTACCCCAAAACAAATGGCATATTTAAGACTGTTATAATTCTAGGTTGTGAATAGAATTGTGATAGAAACTCTGGATGGCGAGGCTCGTGCATTCATTGACGAGTTCTGGCCTGGAGTAGATAACCTAGATGGCAAGGCTCGGGCACCTGATGTAGGAGGGTACATCCGTGACGAGATTGGTCTAGGAGAGAGTGAAACACTAGTAAGGAACATGTGTGAACCTTTGTGATTATGAGAAAAGGCGAATGTGGCCTTAAGGCATTGTGGCCTTGTGATTGTCGAATACAATCACGTTTGTGCGTGAGATCACGTAATCGTAACCGGTTATCTTGAGTTGCAGTTTCATGAGTCTCGAGCTCCTCTGAAACATAGGCATGACTACTTGGCAGGTTTGATTCCCGCGTGCAGTACGAATGGCGCTCAGGGAGCGTATGCTTGTGACAGTTAATGGCCTGTGTGAAGTGACGGTCCATAACGGTTAATGGACCGTAGAACCCAAATCCATTCGTATGTCAAGTAGGTTACCGGGATCCATGACTCGGGTCGACTTCTAGACATAGAAGCGGACGGGAAAAGGGGATGCCTCGGTGTGGTTATCGATTAGTGATATACATTTGGAGTTGATGAGCTCGTGAACATGTTTCCATATAGTGTGAGATTGTGAAATTGTGAGTATATATACTCAAGGTCATTTCCCTTCCCCTTGACTTGAGTTAGGATTTGATAGAAACTTGTAAAGCCGAGAGAATCCATAGGATAGGGAACTCACTGAGATTTGATGTATCTCACCACACTATTGTTGATTATTTTTAGGGGCACCGCCGGGCGAAAATTTGTACCGCCGGGCGCTCCTGGGAATTTTCAATAGTTCTGTTTTCTTTAAAACTCCATAACTCCATAACTTTTGACAACATATCACATAAAATTTTCATCTTTCAAATTCCACTAATTAATTAATCCCACATCATACTCAATATTTTAACTTTTTATTGGGTAGAGGGTCGTCATAGCTTTCCAATGAAAAGTTATGGATCGTAAATCCGATCGAGGCATATTTATAGCCGATGTAAAGCTGTGAAAATATCCTACGGGATAAAAGTGAAAAGTATTGATTTTGATACCCGATTAAATGGATCGGAGGGAACTCGAAAGTGATGTTTTATGTGATGTGTTATTATATGCGTTTCCTTGTAATAATTGTGTTATGCCATATCTATCTGTTTGTTGTTGAGTATGAATGAAAGAAATATGCATGCTTAAAATGAATTAGGAAGAGTGAGGAAACTTTACCCCAAAACAAATGGCATATTTAAGACTGTTATAATTCTAGGTTGTGAATAGAATTGTGATAGAAACTCTGGATGGCGAGGCTCGTGCATTCATTGACGAGTTCTGGCCTGGAGTAGATAACCTAGATGGCAAGGCTCGGGCTCCTGATGTAGGAGGGTACATCCGTGACGAGATTGGTCTAGGAGAGAGTGAAACACTACTAAGGAACATGTGTGAACCTTTGTGATTATGAGAAAACGCGAATGTGGCCTTAAGGCATTGTGGCCTTGTGATTGTCGAATACAATCACGTTTGTGCGTGAGATCACGTAATCGTAACCGGTTATCTTGAGTTGCAGTTTCATGAGTCTCGAGCTCCTCTGAAACATAGGCATGACTACTTGGCAGATTTGATTCCCGCGTGCAGTACGAATGGCGCTCAGGGAGCGTATGCTTGTGACGGTTAATGGCCCGTGTGAAGTGACGGTCCATAACGGTTAATGGTCCGTAGAACCCGAATCCATTCGTATGTCAAGTAGGTTACCGGGATCCATGACTCGGGTCGACTTCTAGACGTAGAAGCCGACGGGAAAAGGGGATGTCTCGGTGTGGTTATCGATTAGTGATATACATTTGGAGTTGATGAGCTCGTGAACATGTTTCCATATAGTGTGAGATTGTGAAATTGTGAGTATATATACTCAAGGTCATTTCCCTTCCCCTTGACTTGAGTTAGGATTTGATAGAACCTTGTAAAGCCGAGAGAATCCATAGGATAGGGAACTCACTGAGATTTGATGTATCTCACCCCACTATTGTTGATTATTTTCAGGGGCACCGCAGGGCGAAAATTTGTACCGCCGGGCGCTCCTGGGAATTTTCAATAGTTCTGTTTTCTTTAAAACTCCATAACTCCATAACTGTTGACAACATATCACATAAAATTGTCATCATTCAAATTCCACTAATTAATTAATCCCACGTCATACTCAATATTTTAACTTTTTATTGGGTAGAGGGTCGTCATAGCTTTCCAATAAAAAGTTATGGATCGTAAATCCGATCGAGGCATATTTATAGCCGATGTAAAGCTGTGAAAATATCCTACGGGATAAAAGTGAAAAGTATTGATTTCGATACCCGATTAAATGGATCGGAGGGAACCCGAAAGCGAAGTTTTATGTGATGTGTTATTATATGCGTTTTCTTGTAATAATTGTGTTATGCCATATCTATCTGTTTGTTGTTGAGTATGAATGAAAGAAATATGCATGCTTAAAAAGAATTAGGAAGAGTGAGGAAACTTTACGCCAAAACAAATGGCATATTTAAGACTGTTATAATTCTAGGTTGTGAATAGAATTGATATAGAAACTCTGGATGGCGAGGCTCGTGCATTCATTGACGAGTTCTGGCCTGGAGTAGATAACCTAGATGGCAAGGCTCGGGCACCTGATGTAGGAGGGTACATCCGTGACGAGATTGGTCTAGGAGAGAGTGAAACACTAGTAAGGAACATGTGTGAACCTTTGTGATTATGAGAAAAGGCGAATGTGGCCTTAAGGCATTGTGGCCTTGTGATTGTCAAATACAATCACGTTTGTGCGTGAGATCACGTAATCGTAACCGGTTATCTTGAGTTGCAGTTTCATGAGTCTCGAGCTCCTCTGAAACATAGGCATGACTACTTGGCAGGTTTGATTCCCGCGTGCAGTACGAATGGCGCTCAGGGAGCGTATGCTTGTGACAGTTAATGGCCTGTGTGAAGTGACGGTCCATAACGGTTAATGGACCGTAGAACCCAAATCCATTCGTATGTCAAGTAGGTTACCGGGATCCATGACTCGGGTCGACTTCTAGACGTAGAAGCGGACGGGAAAAGGGTATGCCTCGGTGTGGTTATCGATTAGTGATATACATTTGGAGTTGATGAGCTCGTGAACATGTTTCCATATAGTGTGAGATTGTGAAATTGTGAGTATATATACTCAAGGTCATTTCCCTTCCCCTTGACTTGAGTTAGGATTTGATAGAAACTTGTAAAGCCGAGAGAATCCATAGGATAGGGAACTCACTGAGATTTGATGTATCTCACCACACTATTGTTGATTATTTTTAGGGGCACCGCCGGGCGAAAATTTGTACCGCCGGGCGCTCCTGGGAATTTTCAATAGTTCTGTTTTCTTTAAAACTCCATAACTCCATAACTTTTGACAACATATCACATAAAATTGTCATCTTTCAAATTCCACTAATTAATTAATCCCACATCATACTCAATATTTTAACTTTTTATTGGGTAGAGGGTCGTCATAGCTTTCCAATGAAAAGTTATGGATCGTAAATCCGATCAAGGCATATTTATAGCCGATGTAAAGCTGTGAAAATATCCTACGGGATAAAAGTGAAAAGTATTGATTTTGATACCCGATTAAATGGATCGGAGGGAACTCGAAAGTGATGTTTTATGTGATGTGTTATTATATGCGTTTCCTTGTAATAATTGTGTTATGCCATATCTATCTGTTTGTTGTTGAGTATGAATGAAAGAAATATGCATGCTTAAAATGAATTAGGAAGAGTGAGGAAACTTTACCCCAAAACAAATGGCATATTTAAGACTGTTATAATTCTAGGTTGTGAATAGAATTGTGATAGAAACTCTGGATGGCGAGGCTCGTGCATTCATTGACGAGTTCTGGCCTGGAGTAGATAACCTAGATGGCAAGGCTCGGGCTCCTGATGTAGGAGGGTACATCCGTGACGAGATTGGTCTAGGAGAGAGTGAAACACTACTAAGGAACATGTGTGAACCTTTGTGATTATGAGAAAACGCGAATGTGGCCTTAAGGCATTGTGGCCTTGTGATTGTCGAATACAATCACGTTTGTGCGTGAGATCACGTAATCGTAACCGGTTATCTTGAGTTGCAGTTTCATGAGTCTCGAGCTCCTCTGAAACATAGGCATGACTACTTGGCAGATTTGATTCCCGCGTGCAGTACGAATGGCGCTCAGGGAGCGTATGCTTGTGACGGTTAATGGCCCGTGTGAAGTGACGGTCCATAACGGTTAATGGTCCGTAGAACCCGAATCCATTCGTATGTCAAGTAGGTTACCGGGATCCATGACTCGGGTCGACTTCTAGACGTAGAAGCGGACGGGAAAAGGGGATGTCTCGGTGTGGTTATCGATTAGTGATATACATTTGGAGTTGATGAGCTCGTGAACATGTTTCCATATAGTGTGAGATTGTGAAATTGTGAGTATATATACTCAAGGTCATTTCCCTTCCCCTTGACTTGAGTTAGGATTTGATAGAACCTTGTAAAGCCGAGAGAATCCATAGGATAGGGAACTCACTGAGATTTGATGTATCTCACCCCACTATTGTTGATTATTTTCAGGGGCACCGCAGGGCGAAAATTTGTACCGCCGGGCGCTCCTGGGAATTTTCAATAGTTCTGTTTTCTTTAAAACTCCATAACTCCATAACTGTTGACAACATATCACATAAAATTGTCATCATTCAAATTCCACTAATTAATTAATCCCACGTCATACTCAATATTTTAACTTTTTATTGGGTAGAGGGTCGTCATAGCTTTCCAATAAAAAGTTATGGATCGTAAATCCGATCGAGGCATATTTATAGCCGATGTAAAGCTGTGAAAATATCCTACGGGATAAAAGTGAAAAGTATTGATTTCGATACCCGATTAAATGGATCGGAGGGAACCCGAAAGCGAAGTTTTATGTGATGTGTTATTATATGCGTTTTCTTGTAATAATTGTGTTATGCCATATCTATCTGTTTGTTGTTGAGTATGAATGAAAGAAATATGCATGCTTAAAAAGAATTAGGAAGAGTGAGGAAACTTTACGCCAAAACAAATGGCATATTTAAGACTGTTATAATTCTAGGTTGTGAATAGAATTGATATAGAAACTCTGGATGGCGAGGCTCGTGCATTCATTGACGAGTTCTGGCCTGGAGTAGATAACCTAGATGGCAAGGCTCGGGCACCTGATGTAGGAGGGTACATCCGTGACGAGATTGGTCTAGGAGAGAGTGAAACACTAGTAAGGAACATGTGTGAACCTTTGTGATTATGAGAAAAGGCGAATGTGGCCTTAAGGCATTGTGGCCTTGTGATTGTCAAATACAATCACGTTTGTGCGTGAGATCACGTAATCGTAACCGGTTATCTTGAGTTGCAGTTTCATGAGTCTCGAGCTCCTCTGAAACATAGGCATGACTACTTGGCAGGTTTGATTCCCGCGTGCAGTACGAATGGCGCTCAGGGAGCGTATGCTTGTGACAGTTAATGGCCTGTGTGAAGTGACGGTCCATAACGGTTAATGGACCGTAGAACCCAAATCCATTCGTATGTCAAGTAGGTTACCGGGATCCATGACTCGGGTCGACTTCTAGACGTAGAAGCGGACGGGAAAAGGGGATGCCTCGGTGTGGTTATCGATTAGTGATATACATTTGGAGTTGATGAGCTCGTGAACATGTTTCCATATAGTGTGAGATTGTGAAATTCTGAGTATATATACTCAAGGTCATTTCCCTTCCCCTTGACTTGAGTTAGGATTTGATAGACCCTTGTAAAGCCGAGAGAATCCATAGGATAGGGAACTCACTGAGATTTGATGTATCTCACCCCACTATTGTTGATTATTTTTAGCGGCACCGCCGGGCGAAAATTTGTACCGCCGGGCGCTCCTGGGAATTTTCAATAATTCTGTTTTCTTTAAAACTCCATAACTCCATAACTTTTGACAACATATCACATAAAATTGTCATCATTCAAATGCCACTAATTAATTAATCCCACATCATACTCAATATTTTAACTTTTTATTGGGTAGAGGGTCGTCATAGCTTTCCAATGAAAAGTTATGGATCGTAAATCCGATCGAGGCATATTTATAGCCGATGTAAAGCTGTGAAAATATCCTACGGGATAAAAGTGAAAAGTATTGATTTCGATACCCGATTAAATGGATCGGAGGGAACCTGAAAGCGATGTTTTATGTGATGTGTTGTTATATGCGTTTCCTTGTAATAATTGTGTTATGCCATATCTATCTGTTTGTTGTTGAGTATGAATGAAAGAAATATGCATGCTTAAAATGAATTAGGAAGAGTGAGGAAACTTTACCCCAAAACAAATGGCATATTTAAGACTGTTATAATTCTAGGTTGTGAATAGAATTGTGATAGAAACTCTGGATGGCGAGGCTCGTGCATTCATTGACGAGTTCTGGCCTGGAGTAGATAACCTAGATGGCAAGGCTCGGGCACCTGATGTAGGAGGGTACATCCGTGACGAGATTGGTCTAGGAGAGAGTGAAACACTAGAAAGGAACATGTGTGAACCTTTGTGATTATGAGAAAAGGCGAATGTGGCCTTAAGGCATTGTGGCCTTGTGATTGTCGAATACAATCACGTTTGTGCGTGAGATCACGTAATCGTAACCGGTTATCTTGAGTTGTAGTTTCATGAGTCTCGAGCTCCTCTGAATAATTGGCATGACTACTTGGCAGGTTTGATTCCCGCGTGCAGTACGAATGGCGCTCAGGGAGCGTATGCTTGTGACGGTTAATGGCCTGTGTGAAGTGACGGTCCATAACGGTTAATGGACCGTAGAACCCAAATCCATTCGTATGTCAAGTAGGTTACCGGGATCCATGACTCGGGTCGACTTCTAGACGTAGAAGCGGACGGGAAAAGGGGATGCCTCGGTGTGGTTATCGATTAGTGATATATATTTGGAGTTGATGAGCTCGTGAACATGTTTCCATATAGTGTGAGATTGTGAAATTCTGAGTATATATACTCAAGGTCATTTCCCTTCCCCTTGACTTGAGTTAGGATTTGATAGAACCTTGTAAAGCCGAGAGAATCCATAGGATAGGGAACTCACTGAGATTTGATGTATCTCACCCCACTATTGTTGATTATTTTTAGGGGCACCGCCGGGCGAAAATTTGTACCGCCGGGCGCTCCTGGGAATTTTCAATAATTCTGTTTTCTTTAAAACTCCATAACTCCATAACTTTTGACAACATATCACATAAAATTGTCATCATTCAAATGCCACTAATTAATTAATCCCACATCATACTCAATATTTTAACTTTTTATTGGGTAGAGGGTCGTCATAGCTTTCCAATGAAAAGTTATGGATCGTAAATCCGATCGAGGCATATTTATAGCCGATGTAAAGCTGTGAAAATATCCTACGGGATAAAAGTGAAAAGTATTGATTTCGATACCCGATTAAATGGATCGGAGGGATCCCGAAAGTGATGTTTTATGTGATGTGTTATTATATGCGTTTCCTTGTAATAATTGTTTTATGCCATATCTATCTGTTTGTTATTGAGTATGAATGAAAGAAATATGCATGCTTAAAATGAATTAGGAAGAGTGAGGAAACTTTACCCCAAAACAAAGGGCATATTTAAGACTGTTATAATTCTAGGTTGTGAATAGAATTGTGATAGAAACTCTGGATGGCGAGGCTCGTGCATTCATTGATGAGTTCTGGCCTGGAGTAGATAACCTAGATGGCAAGGCTCGGGCACCTGATGTAGGAAGGTACATCCGTGATGAGATTGGTCTAGGAGAGAGAGAAACACTAGTAAGGAACATGTGTGAACCTTTGTGATTATGAGAAAAGGCGAATGTGGCCTTAAGGCATTGTGGCCTTGTGATTGTCGAATACAATCACGTTTGTGCATGAGATCACGTAATCGTAACCGGTTATCTTGAGTTGCAGTTTCATGAGTCTCGAGCTCCTATGAAACATAGGCATGACTACTTGGCAGGTTTGATTCCCGCATGCAGTACGATTGGCGCTCAGGGAGCGTATGCTTGTGACGGTTAATGGCCCGTGTGAAGTGACGGTCCATAACGGTTAATGGTCCGTAGAACCCGAATCCATTCGTATGTCAAGTGGGTTACCGGGATCCATGACTCGGGTCGACTTCTAGACGTAGAAGCAGACGGGAAAAGGGGATGCCTCGGTGTGGTTATCGATTAGTGATATACATTTGGAGTTGATGAGCTCGTGAACATGTTTCCATATAGTGTGAGATTGTGAAATTCTGAGTATATATACTCAAGGTCATTTCCCTTCCCCTTGACTTGAGTTAGGATTTGATAGAACCTTGTAAAGCTGAGAGAATCCATAGGATAGGGAACTCACTGAGATTTGATGTATCTCACCCCATTATTGTTGATTATTTTCAGGGGCACCACCGGTCGAAAATTTGTACCGCCGGGCGCTCCTGGGAATTTTCAATAGTTCTATTTTCTTTAAAACTCCATAACTCCATAACTTTTGACAACATATCACATAAAATTGTCATCATTCAAATTCCACTAATTAATTAATCCCACATCATACTCAATATTTTAACTTTTTATTGGGTAGAGAGTCGTGATAGCTTTCCAATGAAAAGTTATGGATCGTAAATCCGATCGAGGCATATTTATAGCCGATGTAAAGCTGTGAAAATATCCTACGGGATAAAAGTGAAAAGTATTGATTTCGATACCCGATTAAATGGATCGGAGGGAACCTGAAAGCGATGTTTTATGTGATGTGTTGTTATATGCGTTTCCTTGTAATAATTGTGTTATGCCATATCTATCTGTTTATTGTTGAGTATGAATGAAAGAAATATGCATGCTTAAAATGAATTAGGAAGAGTGAGGAAACTTTACCCCAAAACAAATGGCATATTTAAGACTGTTATAACTCTAGGTTGTGAATAGAATTGTGATAGAAACTCTGGATGGCGAGGCTCGTGCATTCATTGACGGGTTCTGGCCTGGAGTAGATAACCTAGATGGCAAGGCTCGGGCACCTGATGTAGGAAGGTACATCCGTGACGAGATTGGTATAGGAGAGAGTGAAACACTAGTAAGGAACATGTGTGAACCTTTGTGATTATGAGAAAAGGCGAATGTGGCCTTAAGGCATTCTGGCCTTGTGATTGTCGAATACAATCACGTTTGTGCGTGAGATCACGTAATCGTAACCGGTTATCTTGAGTTGCAGTTTCATGATTCTCGAGCTCCTCTGAAATATAGGCATGACTACTTGGCAGGTTTGATTCCCGCGTGCAGTACGAATGGCGCTCAGGGAGCTTATGCTTGTGACGGTTAATGGCCCGTGTGAAGTGACGGTCCATAACGGTTAATGGTCCGTAGAACCCGAATCCATTCGTATGTCAAGTAGGTTACCGGGATCCATGACTCGGGTCGACTTCTAGACGTAGAAGCGGACGGGAAAAGGGGATGCCCCGGTGTGGTTATCGATTAGTGATATACATTTGGTGTTGATGTGCTCGTGAACATGTTTCCATATAGTGTGAGATTGTGAAATTGTGAGTATATATACTCAAGGTCATTTCCCTTCCCCTTGACTTGAGTTAGGATTTGATAGAACCTTGTAAAGCCGAGAGAATCCACAGGATAGGGAACTCACTGAGATTTGATGTATCTCACCCCACTATTGTTGATTATTTTTAGGGGCACCGCCGGGCGAAAATTTGTACCGCCGGGCGCTCCTGGGAATTTTCAATAATTCTGTTTTCTTTAAAACTCCATAACTCCATAACTTTTGACAACATATCACATAAAATTGTCATCATTCAAATTCCACTAATTAATTAATCCCACATCATACTCAATATTTTAACTTTTTATTGGGTAGAGGGTCGTCATAGCTTTCCAATGAAAAGTTATGGATCGTAAATCCGATCGAGGCATATTTATAGCCGATGTAAAGCTGTGAAAATATCCTACGGGATAAAATTGAAAAGTATTGATTTCGATACCTGATTAAATGGATCGGAGGGAACCCGAAAGTGATGTTTTATGTGATGTGTTATTATATGCGTTTCCTTGTAATAATTGTTTTATGCCATATCTATCTGTTTGTTATTGAGTATGAATGAAAGAAATATGCATGCTTAAAATGAATTAGGAAGAGTGAGGAAACTTTACCCCAAAATAAATGGCATATTTAAGACTGTTATAATTCTAGGTTGTGAATAGAATTGTGATAGAAACTCTGGATGGCGAGGCTCGTGCATTCATTGACGAGTTCTGGCCTGGAGTAGATAACTTAGATGGCAAGGCTCGGGCACCTGATGTAGGAAGGTACATCCGTGACGAGATTGGTCTAGGAGAGAGTGAAACACTAGTAAGGAACATGTGTGAACCTTTGTGATTATGAGATAAGGCGAATGTGGCCTTAAGGCATTGTGGCCTTGTGATTGTCGAATACAATCACGTTTGTGCGTGAGATCACGTAATCGTAACCGGTTATCTTGAGTTGCAGTTTCATGATTCTCGAGCTCCTCTGAAACATAGGCATGACTACTTGGCAGGTTTGATTCCCGCGTGCAGGACGAATGGCGCTCAGGGAGCTTATGCTTGTGACAGTTAATGGCCCGTGTGAAGTGACAGTCCATAACGGTTAATGTCCCGTAGAACCCAAATCCATTCGTATGTCAAGTAGGTTACCGGGATCCATGACTCGGGTCGACTTCTAGACGTAGAAGCGGACGGGAAAAGGGGATGCCTCGGTGTGGTTATCGATTAGTGATATAGATTTGGAGTTGATGAGCTCGTGAACATGTTTCCATATAGTGTGAGATTGTGAAATTCTGAGTATATATACTCAAGGTCATTTCCCTTCCCCTTGACTTGAGTTAGGATTTGATAGAACCTTGTAAAGCCGAGAGAATCCATAGGATAGGGAACTCACTGAGATTTGATGTATCTCACCCCACTATTGTTGATTATTTTTAGGGGCACCGCCGGGCGAAAATTTGTACCGCCGGGCGCTCCTGGGAATTTTCAATAATTCTGTTTTCTTTAAAACTCCATAACTCCATAACTTTTGACAACATATCACATAAAATTGTCATCATTCAAATGCCACTAATTAATTAATCCCACATCATACTCAATATTTTAACTTTTTATTGGGTAGAGGGTCGTCATAGCTTTCCAATGAAAAGTTATGGATCGTAAATCCGATCGAGGCATATTTATAGCCGATGTAAAGCTGTGAAAATATCCTACGGGATAAAAGTGAAAAGTATTGATTTCGATACCCGATTAAATGGATCGGAGGGAACCCGAAAGTGATGTTTTATGTGATGTGTTATTATATGCGTTTCCTTGTAATAATTGTTTTATGCCATATCTATCTGTTTGTTATTGAGTATGAATGAAAGAAATATGCATGCTTAAAATGAATTAGGAAGAGTGAGGAAACTTTACCCCAAAACAAAGGGCATATTTAAGACTGTCATAATTCTAGGTTGTGAATAGAATTGTGATAGAAACTCTGGATGGCGAGGCTCGTGCATTCATTGATGAGTTCTGGCCTGGAGTAGATAACCTAGATGGCAAGGCTCGGGCACCTGATGTAGGAAGGTACATCCGTGATGAGATTGGTCTAGGAGAGAGTGAAACACTAGTAAGGAACATGTGTGAACCTTTGTGATTATGAGAAAAGGCGAATGTGGCCTTAAGGCATTGTGGCCTTGTGATTGTCGAATACAATCACGTTTGTGCATGAGATCACGTAATCGTAACCGGTTATCTTGAGTTGCAGTTTCATGAGTCTCGAGCTCCTATGAAACATAGGCATGACTACTTGGCAGGTTTGATTCCCGCATGCAGTACGAATGGCGCTCAGGGAGCGTATGCTTGTGACGGTTAATGGCCCGTGTGAAGTGACGGTCCATAACGGTTAATGGTCCGTAGAACCCGAATCCATTCGTATGTCAAGTGGGTTACCGGGATCCATGACTCGGGTCGACTTCTAGACGTAGAAGCGGACGGGAAAAGGGGATGCCTCGGTGTGGTTATCGATTAGTGATATACATTTGGAGTTGATGAGCTCGTGAACATGTTTCCATATAGTGTGAGATTGTGAAATTCTGAGTATATATACTCAAGGTCATTTCCCTTCCCCTTGACTTGAGTTAGGATTTGATAGAACCTTGTAAAGCTGAGAGAATCCATAGGATAGGGAACTCACTGAGATTTGATGTATCTCACCCCACTATTGTTGATTATTTTCAGGGGCACCACCGGTCGAAAATTTGTACCGCCGGGCGCTCCTGGGAATTTTCAATAGTTCTATTTTCTTTAAAACTCCATAACTCCATAACTTTTGACAACATATCACATAAAATTGTCATCATTCAAATTCCACTAATTAATTAATCCCACATCATACTCAATATTTTAACTTTTTATTGGGTAGAGAGTCGTGATAGCTTTCCAATGAAAAGTTATGGATCGTAAATCCGATCGAGGCATATTTATAGCCGATGTAAAGCTGTGAAAATATCCTACGGGATAAAAGTGAAAAGTATTGATTTCGATACCCGATTAAATGGATCGGAGGGAACCTGAAAGCGATGTTTTATGTGATGTGTTGTTATATGCATTTCCTTGTAATAATTGTGTTATGCCATATCTATCTGTTTATTGTTGAGTATGAATGAAAGAAATATGCATGCTTAAAATGAATTAGGAAGAGTGAGGAAACTTTACCCCAAAACAAATGGCATATTTAAGACTGTTATAACTCTAGGTTGTGAATAGAATTGTGATAGAAACTCTGGATGGCGAGGCTCGTGCATTCATTGACGGGTTCTGGCCTGGAGTAGATAACCTAGATGGCAAGGCTCGGGCACCTGATGTAGGAAGGTACATCCGTGACGAGATTGGTATAGGAGAGAGTGAAACACTAGTAAGGAACCTGTGTGAACCTTTGTGACTATGAGAAAAGGCGAATGTGGCCTTAAGGCATTCTGGCCTTGTGATTGTTGAATACAATCACGTTTGTGCGTGAGATCACGTAATCGTAACCGGTTATCTTGAGTTGCAGTTTCATGATTCTCGAGCTCCTCTGAAATATAGGCATGACTACTTGGCAGGTTTGATTCCCGCGTGCAGTACGAATGGCGCTCAGGGAGCTTATGCTTGTGACGGTTAATGGCCCGAGTGAAGTGACGGTCCATAACGGTTAATGGTCCGTAGAACCCGAATCCATTCGTATGTCAAGTAGGTTACCGGGATCCATGACTCGGGTCGACTTCTAGACGTAGAAGCGGACGGGAAAAGGGGATGCCCCGGTGTGGTTATCGATTAGTGATATACATTTGGTGTTGATGTGCTCGTGAACATGTTTCCATATAGTGTGAGATTGTAAAATTATGAGTATATATACTCAAGGTCATTTCCCTTCCCCTTGACTTGAGTTAGGATTTGATAGAACCTTGTAAAGCCGAGAGAATCCACAGGATAGGGAACTCACTGAGATTTGATGTATCTCACCCCACTATTGTTGATTATTTTTAGGGGCACCGCCGGGCGAAAATTTGTACCGGCGGGCGCTCCTGGGAATTTTCAATAATTCTGTTTTCTTTAAAACTCCATAACTCCATAACTTTTGACAACATATCACATAAAATTGTCATCATTCAAATTCCACTAATTAATTAATCCCACATCATACTCAATATTTTAACTTTTTATTGGGTAGAGGGTCGTCATAGCTTTCCAATGAAAAGTTATGGATCGTAAATCCGATCGAGGCATATTTATAGCCGATGTAAAGCTGTGAAAATATCCTACGGGATAAAAGTGAAAAGTATTGATTTCGATACCTGATTAAATGGATTGGAGGGAACCCGAAAGTGATGTTTTATGTGATGTGTTATTATATGCGTTTCCTTGTAATAATTGTTTTATGCCGTATCTATCTGTTTGTTATTGAGTATGAATGAAAGAAATATGCATGCTTAAAATGAATTAGGAAGAGTGAGGAAACTTTACCCCAAAACAAAGGGCATATTTAAGAATGTTATAATTCTAGGTTGTGAATAGAATTGTGATAGAAACTCTGGATGGCGAGGCTCGTGCATTCATTGATGAGTTCTGGCCTGGAGTAGATAACCTAGATGGCAAGGCTCGGGCACCTGATGTAGGAAGGTACATCCGTGATGAGATTGGTCTAGGAGAGAGTGAAACACTAGTAAGGAACATGTGTGAACCTTTGTGATTATGAGAAAAGGCGAATGTGGCCTTAAGGCTTTGTGGCCTTGTGATTGTCGAATACAATCACGTTTGTGCATGAGATCACGTAATCGTAACCGGTTATCTTGAGTTGCAGTTTCATGAGTCTCGAGCTCCTATGAAACATAGGCATGACTACTTGGCAGGTTTGATTCCCGCATGCAGTACGAATGGCGCTCAGGGAGCGTATGCTTGTGACGGTTAATGGCCCGTGTGAAGTGACGGTCCATAACGGTTAATGGTCCGTAGAACCCGAATCCATTCGTATGTCAAGTGGGTTACCGGGATCCATGACTCGGGTCGACTTCTAGACGTAGAAGCGGACGGGAAAAGGGGATGCCTCGGTGTGGTTATCGATTAGTGATATACATTTGGAGTTGATGAGCTCGTGAACATGTTTCCATATAGTGTGAGATTGTGAAATTCTGAGTATATATACTCAAGGTCATTTCCCTTCCCCTTGACTTGAGTTAGGATTTGATAGAACCTTGTAAAGCTGAGAGAATCCATAGGATAGGGAACTCACTGAGATTTGATGTATCTCACCCCACTATTGTTGATTATTTTCAGGGGCACCACCGGTCGAAAATTTGTACCGCCGGGCGCTCCTGGGAATTTTCAATAGTTCTATTTTCTTTAAAACTCCATAACTCCATAACTTTTGACAACATATCACATAAAATTGTCATCATTCAAATTCCACTAATTAATTAATCCCACATCATACTCAATATTTTAACTTTTTATTGGGTAGAGAGTCGTGATAGCTTTCCAATGAAAAGTTATGGATCGTAAATCCGATCGAGGCATATTTATAGCCGATGTAAAGCTGTGAAAATATCCTACGGGATAAAAGTGAAAAGTATTGATTTCGATACCCGATTAAATGGATCGGAGGGAACCTGAAAGCGATGTTTTATGTGATGTGTTGTTATATGCGTTTCCTTGTAATAATTGTGTTATGCCATATCTATCTGTTTATTGTTGAGTATGGATGAAAGAAATATGCATGCTTAAAATGAATTAGGAAGAGTGAGGAAACTTTACCCCAAAACAAATGGCATATTTAAGACTGTTATAACTCTAGGTTGTGAATAGAATTGTGATAGAAACTCTGGATGGCGAGGCTCGTGCATTCATTGACGGGTTCTGGCCTGGAGTAGATAACCTAGATGGCAAGGCTCGGGCACCTGATGTAGGAAGGTACATCCGTGACGAGATTGGTATAGGAGAGAGTGAAACACTAGTAAGGAACATGTGTGAACCTTTGTGATTATGAGAAAAGGCGAATGTGGCCTTAAGGCATTCTGGCCTTGTGATTGTTGAATACAATCACGTTTGTGCGTGAGATCACGTAATCGTAACCGGTTATCTTGAGTTGCAGTTTCATGATTCTCGAGCTCCTCTGAAATATAGGCATGACTACTTGGCAGGTTTGATTCCCGCGTGCAGTACGAATGGCGCTCAGGGAGCTTATGCTTGTGACGGTTAATGGCCCGTGTGAAGTGACGGTCCATAACGGTTAATGGTCCGTAGAACCCGAATCCATTCGTATGTCAAGTAGGTTACCGGGATCCATGACTCGGGTCGACTTCTAGACGTAGAAGCGGACGGGAAAAGGGGATGCCCCGGTGTGGTTATCGATTAGTGATATACATTTGGTGTTGATGTGCTCGTGAACATGTTTCCATATAGTGTGAGATTTTGAAATTGTGAGTATATATACTCAAGGTCATTTCCCTTCCCCTTGACTTGAGTTAGGATTTGATAGAACATTGTAAAGCCGAGAGAATCCACAGGATAGGGAACTCACTGAGATTTGATGTATCTCACCCCACTATTGTTGATTATTTTTAGGGGCACCGCCGGGCGAAAATTTGTACCGCCGGGCGCTCCTGGGAATTTTCAATAATTCTGTTTTCTTTAAAACTCCATAACTCCATAACTTTTGACAACATATCACATAAAATTGTCATCATTCAAATTCCACTAATTAATTAATCCCACATCATACTCAATATTTTAACTTTTTATTGGGTAGAGGGTCGTCATAGCTTTCCAATGAAAAGTTATGGATCGTAAATCCGATCGAGGCATATTTATAGCCGATGTAAAGCTGTGAAAATATCCTACGGGATAAAAGTGAAAAGTATTGATTTCGATACCTGATTAAATGGATCGGAGGGAACCCGAAAGTGATGCTTTATGTGATGTGTTATTATATGCGTTTCCTTGTAATAATTGTTTTATGCCATATCTATCTGTTTGTTATTGAGTATGAATGAAAGAAATATGCATGCTTAAAATGAATTAGGAAGAGTGAGGAAACTTTACCCCAAAATAAATGGCATATTTAAGACTGTTATAATTCTAGGTTGTGAATAGAATTGTGATAGAAACTCTGGATGGCGAGGCTCGTGCATTCATTGACGAGTTCTGGCCTGGAGTAGATAACTTAGATGGCAAGGCTCGGGCACCTGATGTAGGAAGGTACATCCGTGACGAGATTGGTCTAGGAGAGAGTGAAACACTATTAAGGAACATGTGTGAACCTTTGTGATTATGAGATAAGGCGAATGTGGCCTTAAGGCATTGTGGCCTTGTGATTGTCGAATACAATCACGTTTGTGCGTGAGATCACGTAATCGTAACCGGTTATCTTGAGTTGCAGTTTCATGATTCTCGAGCTCCTCTGAAACATAGGCATGACTACTTGGCAGGTTTGATTCCCGCGTGCAGGACGAATGGCGCTCAGGGAGCTTATGCTTGTGACAGTTAATGGCCCGTGTGAAGTGACAGTCCATAACGGTTAATGTCCCGTAGAACCCGAATCCATTTGTATGTCAAGTAGGTTACCGGGATCCATGACTCGGGACGACTTCTAGACGTAGAAGCGGACGGGAAAAGGGGATGCCCCGGTGTGGTTATCGATTAGTGATATACATTTCGTGTTGATGAGCTCGTGAACATGTTTCCATATAGTGTGAGATTGTGAAATTGTGAGTATATATACTCAAGGTCATTTCCCTTCCCCTTGACTTGAGTTAGGATTTGATAGAACCTTGTAAAGCCGAGAGAATCCATAGGATAGGGAACTCACTGAGATTTGATGTATCTCACCCCACTATTGTTTATTATTTTCAGGGGCACCGCCGGGCAAAAATTTGTACCGCCGGGCGCTCCTGGGAATTTTCAATAATTCTGTTTTCTTTAAAACTCCATAACTCCATAACTTTTGACAACATATCACATAAAATTGTCATCATTCAAATGCCACTAATTAATTAATCCCACATCATACTCAATATTTTAACTTTTTATTGGGTAGAGGGTCGTCATAGCTTTCCAATGAAAAGTAATGGATCGTAAATCCGATCGAGGCATATTTATAGCCGATGTAAAGCTGTGAAAATATCC
The DNA here is from genome assembly GCA_022829125.1 of Lathyrus tuberosus. NCBI lineage: Eukaryota > Viridiplantae > Streptophyta > Magnoliopsida > Fabales > Fabaceae > Lathyrus > Lathyrus tuberosus. Next base: position 8,598,738 of record JALAZF010000264.1, read on the forward strand.
TACGGGATAAAAGTGAAAAGTATTGATTTCAATACCCGATTAAATGGATCGGAGGGAACCCAAAAGTGATGTTTTATGTGATGTGTTATTATATGCGTTTCCTTGTAATAATTGTGTTATGCCATATCTATCTGTTTGTTGTTGAGTATGAATGAAAGAAATATGCATGCTTAAAATGAATTAGGAAGAGTGAGGAAACTTTACCCCAAAACAAATGGCATATTTAAGACTGTTATAATTCTAGGTTGTGAAAAGAATTGTGATAGAAACTATGGATGGCGAGGCTCGTGCATTCATTGACGAGTTCTGGCCTAGAGTAGATAACCTAGATGGCAAGGCTCGGGCACCTGATGTAGGAAGGTACATCCATGACGAGATTGGTCTAGGAGAGAGTGAAACACTAGTAAGGAACATGTGTGAACCTTTGGGATTATGAGATAAGGAGAATGTGGCCTTAAGGCATTGTGGCCTTGTGATTGTCGAATACAATCACGTTTGTGCGAGAGATCACGTAATCGTAACCGGTTATCTTGAGTTGCAGTTTCATGAGTCTCGAGCTCCTCTGAAACATAGGCATGACTACTTGGCAGGTTTTATTCCCGCGTGCAGTACGAATGGTGCTCAGGGAGCGTATGCTTGTGACGGTTAATGGCCCGTGTGAAGTGACGGTCCATAACGGTTAATGGTCCGTAGAACCCGAATCCATTCGTATGTTAAGTAGGTTACCGGGATCCATGACTCGGGTCGACTTCTAGACGTAGAAGCGGACGGGAAAAGGGGATGCCCCGGTGTGGTTATCGATTAGTGATATACATTTGGTGTTGATGTGCTCGTGAACATGTTTCCATATAGTGTGAGATTGTGAAATTGTGAGTATATATACTCAAGGTCATTTCCCTTCCCCTTGACTTGAGTTAGGATTTGATAGAACCTTGTAAAGCCGAGAGAATCCACAGGATAGGGAACTCACTGAGATTTGATGTATCTCACCCCACTATTGTTGATTATTTTTAGGGGCACCGCCGGGCGAAAATTTGTACCGCCGGGCGCTCCTGGGAATTTTCAATAATTCTGTTTTCTTTAAAACTCCATAACTCCATAACTTTTGACAACATATCACATAAAATTGTCATCATTCAAATTCCACTAATTAATTAATCCCACATCATACTCAATATTTTAACTTTTTATTGGGTAGAGGGTCGTCATAGCTTTCCAATGAAAAGTTATGGATCGTAAATCCGATCGAGGCATATTTATAGCCGATGTAAAGCTGTGAAAATATCCTACGGGATAAAAGTGAAAAGTATTGATTTCGATACCTGATTAAATGGATCGGAGGGAACCCGAAAGTGATGTTTTATGTGATGTGTTATTATATGCGTTTCCTTGTAATAATTGTTTTATGCCATATCTATCTGTTTGTTATTGAGTATGAATGAAAGAAATATGCATGCTTAAAATGAATTAGGAAGAGTGAGGAAACTTTACCCCAAAATAAATGGCATATTTAAGACTGTTATAATTCTAGGTTGTGAATAGAATTGTGATAGAAACTCTGGATGGCGAGGCTCGTGCATTCATTGACGAGTTCTGGCCTGGAGTAGATAACTTAGATGGCAAGGCTCGGGCACCTGATGTAGGAAGGTACATCCGTGACGAGATTGGTCTAGGAGAGAGTGAAACACTAGTAAGGAACATGTGTGAACCTTTGTGATTATGAGATAAGGCGAATGTGGCCTTAAGGCATTGTGGCCTTGTGATTGTCGAATACAATCACGTTTGTGCGTGAGATCACGTAATTGTAACCGGTTATCTTGAGTTGCAGTTTCATGATTCTCGAGCTCCTCTGAAACATAGGCATGACTACTTGGCAGGTTTGATTCCCGCGTGCAGGACGAATGGCGGTCAGGGAGCTTATGCTTGTGACAGTTAATGGCCCGTGTGAAGTGACAGTCCATAACGGTTAATGTCCCGTAGAACCCGAATCCATTCGTATGTCAAGTAGGTTACCGGGATCCATGACTCGGGACGACTTCTAGACGTAGAAGCGGACGGGAAAAGGGGATGCCCCGGTGTGGTTATCGATTAGTGAGATACATTTCGTGTTGATGAGCTCGTGAACATGTTTCCATATAGTGTGAGATTGTGAAATTGTGAATATATATACTCAAGGTCATTTCCCTTCCCCTTGACTTGAGTTAGGATTTGATAGAACCTTGTAAAGCCGAGAGAATCCATAGGATAGGGAACTCACTGAGATTTGATGTATCTCACCCCATTATTGTTTATTATTTTCAGGGGCACCGCCGGGCGAAAATTTGTACCGCCGGGCGCTCCTGGGAATTTTCAATAATTCTGTTTTCTTTAAAACTCCATAACTCCATAACTTTTGACAACATATCACATAAAATTGTCATCATTCAAATGCCACTAATTAATTAATCCCACATCATACTCAATATTTTAACTTTTTATTGGGTAGAGGGTCGTCATAGCTTTCCAATGAAAAGTTATGGATCGTAAATCCGATCGAGGCATATTTATAGCCGATGTAAAGCTGTGAAAATATCCTACGGGATAAAAGTGAAAAGTATTGATTTCGATACCCGATTAAATGGATCGGAGGGAACCCAAAAGTGATGTTTTATGTGATGTGTTATTATATGCGTTTCCTTGTAATAATTGTGTTATGCCATATCTATCTGTTTGTTGTTGAGTATGAATGAAAGAAATATGCATGCTTAAAATGAATTAGGAAGAGTGAGGAAACTTTACCCCAAAACAAATGGCATATTTAAGACTGTTATAATTCTAGGTTGTGAAAAGAATTGTGATAGAAACTATGGATGGCGAGGCTCGTGCATTCATTGACGAGTTCTGGCCTAGAGTAGATAACCTAGATGGCAAGGCTCGGGCACCTGATGTAGGAAGGTACATCCATGACGAGATTGGTCTAGGAGAGAGTGAAACACTAGTAAGGAACATGTGTGAACCTTTGTGATTATGAGATAAGGAGAATGTGGCCTTAAGGCATTGTGGCCTTGTGATTGTCGAATACAATCACGTTTGTGCGTGAGATCACGTAATCGTAACCGGTTATCTTGAGTTGCAGTTTCATGAGTCTCGAGCTCCTCTGAAACATAGGCATGACTACTTGGCAGGTTTTATTCCCGCGTGCAGTACGAATGGTGCTCAGGGAGCGTATGCTTGTGACGGTTAATGGCCCGTGTGAAGTGACGGTCCATAACGGTTAATGGTCCGTAGAACCCGAATCCATTCGTATGTCAAGTAGGTTACCGGGATCCATGACTCGGGTCGACTTCTAGACGTAGAAGCGGACGGGAAAAGGGGATGCCTCGGTGTGGTTATCGATTAGTGATATACATTTGGAGTTGATGAGCTCGTGAACATGTTTCCATATAGTGTGAGATTGTGAAATTCTGAGTATATATACTCAAGGTCATTTCCCTTCCCCTTGACTTGAGTTAGGATTTGATAGAACCTTGTAAAGCCGAGAGAATCCATAGGATAGGGAACTCACTGAGATTTGATCTATCTCACCCCACTATTGTTGATTATTTTCAGGGGCACCGCCGGGCAAAAATTTGTACCGCCGGGCGCTCCTGGGAATTTTCAATAATTCTGTTTTCTTTAAAACTCCATAACTCCATAACTTTTGACAACATATCACATAAAATTGTCATCATTCAAATTCCACTAATTAATTAATCCCACATCATACTCAATATTTTAACTTTTTATTGGGTAGAGGGTCGTGATAGGTTTCCAATGAAAAGTTATGGATCGTAAATCCGATCGAGGCATATTTATAGCCGATGTAAAGCTGTGAAAATATCCTACGGGATAAAAGTGAAAAGTATTGATTTCGATACCCGATTAAATGGATCGGAGGGAACCCAAAAGTGATGTTTTATGTGATGTGTTATTATATGCGTTTCCTTGTAATAATTGTGTTATGCCATATCTATCTGTTTGTTGTTGAGTATGAATGAAAGAAATATGCATGCTTAAAATGAATTAGGAAGAGTGAGGAAACTTTACCCCAAAACAAATGGCATATTTAAGAATGTTATAATTCTCGGTTGTGAAAAGAATTGTGATAGAAACTATGGATGGCGAGGCTCGTGCATTCATTGACGAGTTCTGGCCTAGAGTAGATAACCTAGATGGCAAGGCTCGGGCACCTGATGTAGGAAGGTACATCCGTGACGAGATTGGTCTAGGAGAGAGAGAAACACTAGTAAGGAACATGTGTGAACCTTTGTGATTATGAGAAAAGGCGAATGTGGCCTTAAGGCATTGTGGCCTTGTGATTGTCGAATACAATCACGTTTGTGCGTGAGATCACGTAATCGTAACCGGTTATCTTGAGTTGCAGTTTCATGAGTCTCGAGCTCCTCTGAAACATAGGCATGACTACTTGGCAGGTTTGATTCCCGCGTGCAGTACGAATGGCGCTCAGGGAGCGTATGCTTGTGACGGTTAATGGCCCGTGTGAAGTGACAGTCCATAACGGTTAATGGCACGTAGAACCCGAATCCATTCGTATGTCAAGTAGGTTACCGGGATCCATGACTCGGGTCGACTTCTAGACGTAGAAGCGGACGGGAAAAGGGGATGCCCCGATGTGGTTATCGATTAGTGATATACATTTGGAGTTGATGAGCTCGTGAACATGTTTCCCTATAGTGTGAGATTGTGAAATTGTGAGTATATATACTCAAGGTCATTTCCCTTCCCCTTGACTTGAGTTAGGATTTGATTTAACCTTGTAAAGCCGAGAGAATCCATAGGATAGGAAACTCACTGAGATTTGATGTATCTCACCCCACAATTGTTGATTATTTTCAGGGGCACCGCCGGGCGAAAATTTCTACCGCCGGGCGCTCCTGGGAATTTTCAATAATTCTGTTTTCTTTAAAACTCCATAACTCCATAAATTTTGACAACATATCACATAAAATTGTCATCATTCAAATGCCACTAATTAATTAATCCCACATAATACTCAATATTTTAACTTTTTATTGGGTAGAGGGTCGTCATAGCTTTCCAATGAAAAGTTATGGATCGTAAATCCGATCGAGGCATATTTATAGCCGATGTAAAGCTGTGAAAATATCCTACGGGATAAAAGTGAAAAGTATTGATTTCGATACCCGATTAAATGGATCGGAGGGAACCCAAAAGTGATGTTTTATGTGATGTGTTATTATATGCGTTTCCTTGTAATAATTGTGTTATGCCATATCTATCTGTTTGTTGTTGAGTATGAATGAAAGAAATATGCATGCATAAAATGAATTAGGAAGAGTGAGGAAAATTTACCCCAAAACAAATGGCATATTTAAGACTGTTATAATTCTAGGTTGTGAAAAGAATTGTGATAGAAACTATGGATGGCGAGGCTCGTGCATTCATTGACGAGTTCTGGCCTAGAGTAGATAACCTAGATGGCAAGGCTCGGGCACCTGATGTAGGAAGGTACATCCGTGACGAGATTGGTCTAGGAGAGAGAGAAACACTAGTAAGGAACATGTGTGAACCTTTGTGATTATGAGAAAAGGCGAATGTGGCCTTAAGACATTGTGGCCTTGTGATTGTCGAATACAATCACGTTTGTGCGGGAGATCACGTAATCGTAACCGGTTATCTTGAGTTGCAGTTTCATGAGTCTCGAGCTCCTCTGAAACATAGGCATGACTACTTGGCAGGTTTGATTCCCGCGTGCAGTACGAATGGCGCTCAGGGAGCGTATGCTTGTGACGGTTAATGGCCCGTGTGAAGTGACGGTCCAAACGGTTAATGGCACGTAGAACCCGAATCCATTCGTATGTCAAGTAGGTTACCGGGATCGATGACTCGGGTCGACTTCTAGACGTAGAAGCGGACGGGAAAAGTGGATGCCTCGGTGTGGGTATCGATTAGTGATATACATTTGGAGTTGATGAGCTCGTGAACATGTTTCCATATAGTGTGAGATTGTGAAATTGTGAGTATATATACTCAAGGTCATTTCCCTTCCCCTTGACTTGAGTTAGGATTTGATTTAACCTTGTAAAGCCGAGAGAATCCATAGGATAGGAAACTCACTGAGATTTGATGTATCTCACCCCACAATTGTTGATTATTTTCAGGGGCACCGCCGGGCGAAAATTTCTACCGCCGGGCGCTCCTGGGAATTTTCAATAATTCTGTTTTCTTTAAAACTCCATAACTCCATAACTTTTGACAACATATCACATAAAATTGTCATCATTCAAATGCCACTAATTAATTAATCCCACATAATACTCAATATTTTAACTTTTTATTGGGTAGAGGGTCGTCATAGCTTTCCAATGAAAAGTTATGGATCGTAAATCCGATCGAGGCATATTTATAGCCGATGTAAAGCTGTGAAAATATCCTACGGGATAAAAGTGAAAAGTATTGATTTCGATACCCGATTAAATGGATCGGAGGGAACCCGAAAGTGATGTTTTATGTGATGTGTTATTATATGCGTTTCCTTGTAATAATTGTTTTATGCCATATCTATCTGTTTGTTATTGAGTATGAATGAAAGAAATATGCATGCTTAAAATGAATTAGGAAGAGTGAGGAAACTTTACCCCAAAACAAATGGCATATTTAAGACTGTTATAATTCTAGGTTGTGAATAGAATTGTGATAGAAACTCTGGATGGCGAGGCTCGTGCATTTATTGACAAGTTCTGGCCTGGAGTAGATAACTTAGATGGCAAGGCTCGGGCACCTGATGTAGGAAGGTACATCCGTGACGAGATTGGTCTAGGAGAGAGTGAAACAATAGTAAGGAACATGTGTGAACCTTTGTGATTATGAGATAAGGCGAATGTGGCCTTAAGGCTTTGTGGCCTTGTGATTGTCGAATACAATCACGTTTGTGCGTGAGATCACGTAATCATAACCGGTTATCTTGAGTTGCAGTTTCATGATTCTCGAGCTCCTCTGAAACATAGGCATGACTACTTGGCAGGTTTGATTCCCGCGTGCAGTACGAATGGCGCTCAGGGAGCTTATGCTTGTGACGGTTAATGGCCCGTGTGAAGTGACAGTCCATAACGGTTAATGTCCCGTAGAACCCGAATCCATTCGTATGTCAAGTAGGTTACCGGGATCCATGACTCAGGTCGACTTCTAGACGTAGAAGCGGACGGGAAAAGGGGATGCCCCGATGTGGTTATCGATTAGTGATATACATTTGGTGTTGATGAGCTCGTGAACATGTTTCCATATAGTGTGAGATTGTGAAATTGTGAGTATATATACTCAAGGTCATTTCCCTTCCCCTTGACTTGAGTTAGGATTTGATAGAACCTTGTAAAGCCGAGAGAATCCATAGGATAGGGAACTCACTGAGATTTGATGTATCTCACCCCACTATTGTTGATTATTTTCAGGGGCACCGCCGGGCGAAAATTTGTACCGCCGGGCGCTCCTGGGAATTTTCAATAATTCTGTTTTCTTTAAAACTCCATAACTCCATAACTTTTGACAACATATCACATAAAATTGTCATCATTCAAATGCCACTAATTAATTAATCCCACATCATACTCAATATTTTAACTTTTTATTGGGTAGAGGGTCGTGATAGCTTTCCAATGAAAAGTTATGGATCGTAAATCCGATCGAGGCATATTTATAGCCGATGTAAAGCTGTGAAAATATCCTACGGGATAAAACTGAAAAGTATTGATTTCGATACCCGATTAAATGGATCGGAGGGAACCCAAAAGTGATGTTTTATGTGATGTGTTATTATATGCGTTTCCTTGTAATAATTGTGTTATGCCATATCTATCTGTTTGTTGTTGAGTATGAATGAAAGAAATATGCATGATTAAAATGAATTAGGAAGAGTGAGGAAACTTTACCCCAAAACAAATGGCATATTTAAGACTGTTATAATTCTAGGTTGTGAAAAGAATTGTGATAGAAACTATGGATGGCGAGGCTCGTGCATTCATTGACGAGTTCTGGCCTAGAGTAGATAACCTAGATGGCAAGGCTCGGGCACCTGATGTAGGAAGGTACATCCGTGACGAGATTGGTCTAGGAGAGAGAGAAACACTAGTAAGGAACATGTGTGAACCTTTGTGATTATGAGAAAAGGCGAATGTGGCCTTAAGGCATTGTGGCCTTGTGATTGTCGAATACAATCACGTTTGTGCGGGAGATCACGTAATCGTAACCGGTTATCTTGAGTTGCAGTTTCATGAGTCTCGAGCTCCTCTGAAACATAGGCATGACTACTTGGCAGGTTTGATTCCCGCGTGCAGTAGGAATGGCGCTCAGGGAGCATATGCTTGTGACGGTTAATGGCCCGTGTGAAGTGACAGTCCAAACGGTTAATGGCACGTAGAACCCGAATCCATTCGTATGTCAAGTAGGTTACCGGGATCCATGACTCGGGTCGACTTCTAGACGTAGAAGCGGACGGGAAAAGAGGATGCCTCGTTGTGGTTATCGATTAGTGATATACATTTGGAGTTGATGAGCTCGTGAACATGTTTCCATATAGTGTGAGATTGTGAAATTGTGAGTATATATACTCAAGGTCATTTCCCTTCCCCTTGACTTGAGTTAGGATTTGATTTAACCTTGTAAAGCCGAGAGAATCCATAGGATAGGAAACTCACTGAGATTTGATGTATCTCACCCCACAATTGTTGATTATTTTCAGGGGCACCGCCGGGCGAAAATTTCTACCGCCGGGCGCTCCTGGGAATTTTCAATAATTCTGTTTTCTTTAAAACTCCATAACTCCATAACTTTTGACAACATATCACATAAAATTGTCATCATTCAAATGCCACTAATTAATTAATCCCACATAATACTCAATATTTTAACTTTTTATTGGGTAGAGGGTCGTCATAGCTTTCCAATGAAAAGTTATGGATCGTAAATCCGATCGAGGCATATTTATAGCCGATGTAAAGATGTGAAAATATCCTACGGGGTAAAAGTGAAAAGTATTGATTTCGATACCCGATTAAATGGATCGGAGGGAACCCGAAAGTGATGTTTTATGTGATGTGTTATTATATGCGTTTCCTTGTAATAATTGTTTTATGCCATACTATCTGTTTGTTATTGAGTATGAATGAAAGAAATATGCATGCTTAAAATGAATTAGGAAGAGTGAGGAAACTTTACCCCAAAACAAATGGCATATTTAAGACTGTTATAATTCTAGGTTGTGAATAGAATTGTGATAGAAACTCTGGATGGCGAGGCTCGTGCATTCATTGACGAGTTCTGGCCTGGAGTAGATAACTTAGATGGCAAGGCTCGGGCACCTGATGTAGGAAGGTACATCCGTGACGAGATTGGTCTAGGAGAGAGTGAAACAATAGTAAGGAACATGTGTGAACCTTTGTGATTATGAGATAAGGCGAATGTGGCCTTAAGGCATTGTGGCCTTGTGATTGTCGAATACAATCACGTTTGTGCGTGAGATCACGTAATCGTAACCGGTTATCTTGAGTTGCAGTTTCATGATTCTCGAGCTCCTCTGAAACATAGGCATGACTACTTGGCAGGTTTGATTCCCGCGTGCAGTACGAATGGCGCTCAGGGAGCTTATGCTTGTGACGGTTAATGGCCCGTGTGAAGTGACAGTCCATAACGGTTAATGTCCCGTAGAACCCGAATCCATTCGTATGTCAAGTAGGTTACAGGGATCCATGACTCGGGTCGACTTCTAGACGTAGAAGCGGACGGGAAAAGGGGATGCCCCGATGTGGTTATCGATTAGTGATATACATTTGGTGTTGATGAGCTCGTGAACATGTTTCCATATAGTGTGAGATTGTGAAATTGTGAGTATATATACTCAAGGTCATTTCCCTTCCCCTTGACATGAGTTAGGATTTGATAGAACCTTGTAAAGCCGAGAGAATCCATAGGATAGGGAACTCACTGAGATTTGATGTATCTCACCCCACTATTGTTGATTATTTTCAGGGGCACCGCCGGGCGAAAATTTGTACCGCCGGGCGCTCCTGGGAATTTTCAATAATTCTGTTTTCTTTAAAACTCCATAACTCCATAACTTTTGACAACATATCACATAAAATTGTCATCATTCAAATGCCACTAATTAATTAATCCCACATCATACTCAATATTTTAACTTTTTATTGGGTAGAGGGTCGTGATAGCTTTCCAATGAAAAGTTATGGATCGTAAATCCGATCGAGGCATATTAATAGCCGATGTAACGCTGTGAAAATATCCTACGGGATAAAACTGAAAAGTATTGATTTCGATACCCGATTAAATGGATCGGAGGGAACCCAAAAGTGATGTTTTATGTGATGTGTTATTATATGTGTTTCCTTGTAATAATTGTGTTATGCCATATCTATCTGTTTGTTGTTGAGTATGAATGAAAGAAATATGCATGCTTAAAATGAATTAGGAAGAGTGAGGAAACTTTACCCCAAAACAAATGGCATATTTAAGACTGTTATAATTCTAGGTTGTGAAAAGAATTGTGATAGAAACTATGGATGGCGAGGCTCGTGCATTCATTGACGAGTTCTGGTCTGGAGTAGATAACCTAGATGGCAAGGCTTGGGCACCTGATGTAGGAAGGTACATCCGTGACGAGATTGGTCTAGGAGAGAGAGAAACACTAGTAAGGAACATGTGTGAACCTTTGTGATTATGAGATAAGGCGAATGTGGCCTTAAGGCATTGTGGCCTTGTGATTGTCGAATACAATCACGTTTGTGCGGGAGATCACGTAATCGTAACCGGTTATCTTGAGTTGCAGTTTCATGAGTCTCGAGCTCCTCTGAAACATAGGCATGACTACTTGGCAGGTTTGATTCCCGCGTGCAGTACGAATGGCGCTCAGGGAGCGTATGCTTGTGACGGTTAATGGCCCGTGTGAAGTGACGGTCCAAACGGTTAATGGCACGTAGAACCCGAATCCATTCGTATGTCAAGTAGGTTACCGGGATCCATGACTCGGGTCGACTTCTAGACGTAGAAGCGGACGGGAAAAGAGGATGCCTCGGTGTGGTTATCGATTAGTGATATACATTTGGAGTTGATGAGCTCGTGAACATGTTTCCATATAGTGTGAGATTGTGAAATTGTGAGTATATATACTCAAGGTCATTTCCCTTCCCCTTGACTTGAGTTAGGATTTGATTTAACCTTGTAAAGCCGAGAGAATCCATAGGATAGGAAACTCACTGAGATTTGATGTATCTCACCCCACAATTGTTGATTATTTTCAGGGGCACCGCCGGGCAAAAATTTCTACCGCCGGGCGCTCCTGGGAATTTTCAATAATTCTGTTTTCTTTAAAACTCCATAACTCCCTAACTTTTGACAACATATCACATAAAATTGTCATCATTCAAATGCCACTAATTAATTAATCCCACATAATACTCAATATTTTAAATTTTTATTGGGTAGAGGGTCGTCATAGCTTTCCAATGAAAAGTTATGGATCGTAAATCCGATCGAGGCATATTTATAGCCGATGTAAAGCTGTGAAAATATCCTACGGGATAAAAGTGAAAAGTATTGATTTCGATACCCGATTAAATGGATCGGAGGGAACCCAAAAGTGATGTTTTATGTGATGTGTTATTATATGCGTTTCCTTGTAATAATTGTGTTATGCCATATCTATCTGTTTGTTATTGAGTATGAATGAAAGAAATATGCATGCTTAAAATGAATTAGGAAGAGTGAGGAAACTTTACCCCAAAACAAATGGCATATTTAAGACTGTTATAATTCTAGGTTGTGAATAGAATTGTGATAGAAACTATGGATGGCGAGGCTCGTGCATTTATTGACGAGTTCTGGCCTGGAGTAGATAACCTAGATGGCAAGGCTCGGGCACCTGATGTAGGAAGGTACATCCGTGACGAGATTGGTCTAGGAGAGAGAGAAACACTAGTAAGGAACATGTGTGAACCTTTGTGATTATGAGATAAGGCGAATGTGGCCTTAAGGCATTGTGGCCTTGTGATTGTCGAATACAATCACGTTTGTGCGTGAGATCACGTAATCGTAACCGGTTATCTTGAGTTGCAGTTTCATGATTCTCGAGCTCCTCTGAAACATAGGCATGACTACTTGGCAGGTTTGATTCCCGCGTGCAGTACGAGTGGCGCTCAGGGAGCGTATGCTTGTGACGGTTAATGGCCCGTGTGAAGTGACGGTCCATAACGGTTAATGTCCCGTAGAACCCGAATCCATTCGTATGTCAAGTAGGTTACCGGGATCCATGACCTGGGTCGACTTCTAGACGTAGAAGCGGACGGGAAAAGGGGATGCCTCGGTGTGGTTATCGATTAGTGATATACATTTTGAGTTGATGAGCTCGTGAACATGTTTCCATATAGTGTGAGATTGTGAAATTGTGAGTATATATACTCAAGGTCATTTCCCTTCCCCTTGACTTGAGTTAGGATTTGATAGAACCTTGTAAAGCCGAGAGAATCCATAGGATAGGGAACTCACTGAGATTTGATGTATCTCACCCCACTAATATTGATTATTTTCAGGGGCACCGCCGGGCGAAAATTTGTACCGCCGGGCGCTCCTGGGAATTTTCAATAATTCTGTTTTCTTTAAAACTCCATAACTCCATAACTTTTGACAACATATCACATAAAATTGTCATCATTCAAATGCCACTATTTAATTAATCCCACATCATACTCAAAATTTTAACTTTTTATTGGGTAGAGGGTCGTCATAGCTTTCCAAAGAAAAGTTATGGATCATAAATCCGATCGAGGCATATTTATAGCCGATGTAAAGCTGTGAAAATATCCTACTGGATAAAAGTGAAAAGTATTGATTTCGATACCCGATTAAATGGATCGGAGGGAACCCAAAAGTGATGTTTTATGTGATGTGTTATTATATGCGTTTCCTTGTAATAATTGTGTTATGCCATATCTATCTGTTTGTTGTTGAGTCTGAATGAAAGAAATATGCATGCTTAAAATGAATTAGGAAGAGTGAGGAAACTTTACCCCAAAACAAATGGCATATTTAAGACTGTTATAATTCTAGGTTGTGAAAAGAATTGTGATAGAAACTATGGATGGCGAGGCTCGTGCATTCATTGACGAGTTCTGGCCTAGAGTAGATAACCTAGATGGCAAGGCTCGAGCACCTGATGTAGGAAGGTACATCCGTGACGAGATTGGTCTAGGAGAGAGAGAAACACTAGTAAGGAACATGTGTGAACCTTTGTGATTATGAGAAAAGGCGAATGTGGCCTTAAGGCATTGTGGCCTTGTGATTGTCGAATACAATCACGTTTGTGCGTGAGATCACGTAATCGTAACCGGTTATCTTGAGTTGCAGTTTCATGAGTCTCGAGCTCCTCTGAAACATAGGCATGACTACTTGGCAGGTTTGATTCCCGCGTGCAGTACGAATGGCGCTCAGGGAGCGTATGCTTGTGACGGTTAATGGCCCGTGTGAAGTGACGGTCCATAACGGTTAATGGCCCGTAGAACCCGAATCCATTCGTATGTCAAGTAGGTTACCGGGATCCATGACTCGGGTCGACTTCTAGACGCAGAAGCGGACGGGAAAAGGGGATGCCTCGGTGTGGTTATCGATTAGTGATATACATTTTGAGTTGATGAGCTCGTGAACATGTTTCCATATAGTGTGAGATTGTGAAATTGTGAGTATATATACTCAAGGTCATTTCCCTTCCCCTTGACTTGAGTTAGGATTTGATAGAACCTTGTAAAGCCGAGAGAATCCATAGTATAGGGAACTCACTGAGATTTGATGTATCTCACCCCACTAATATTGATTATTTTTAGGGGCACCGCCGGGCGAAAATTTGTACCGCCGGGCGCTCCTGGGAATTTTCAATAATTCTGTTTTCTTTAAAACTCCATAACTCCATAACTTTTGACAACATATCACATAAAATTGTCATCATTCAAATGCCACTAATTAATTAATCCCACATCATACTCAATATTTTAACTTTTTATTGGGTAGAGGGTCGTCATAGCTTTCCAAAGAAAAGTTATGGATCATAAATCCGATCGAGGCATATTTATAGCCGATGTAAAGCTGTGAAAATATCCTACGGGATAAAAGTGAAAAGTATTGATTTCGATACCCGATTAAATGGATCGGAGGGAACCCGAAAGTGATGTTTTATGTGATGTGTTATTATATGTGTTTCCTTGTAATAATTGTGTTATGCCATATCTATCTGTTTGTTGTTGAGTATGAATGAAAGAAATATGCATGCTTAAAATGAATTAGGAAGAGTGAGGAAACTTTACCCCAAAACAAATGGCATATTTAAGACTGTTATAATTCTAGGTTGTGAATAGAATTGTGATAGAAACTCTGGATGGCGAGGCTCGTGCATTCATTGACGAGTTCTGGCCTGGAGTAGATAACCTAGATGGCAAGGCTCGGGCACCTGATGTAGGAAGGTACATCCATGACGAGATTGGTCTAGGAGAGAGTGAAACACTAGTAAGGAACATGTGTGAACCTTTTTGATTATGAGAAAAGGCGAATGTGGCCTTAAGGCATTGTGGCCTTGTGATTGTCGAATACAATCACGTTTGTGCGTGAGATCACGTAATCGTAACCGGTTATCTTGAGTTGCAGTTTCATGAGTCTCGAGCTCCTCTGAAACATAGGCATGACTACTTGGCAGGTTTGATTCCCGCGTGCAGTACGAATGGCGCTCAGGGAGCGTATGCTTGTGACGGTTAATGGCCCGTGTGAAGTGACGGTCCATAACGGTTAATGTCCCGTAGAACCCGAATCCATTCGTATGTCAAGTAGGTTACCGGGATCCATGACTCGGGTCGACTTCTAGACGTAGAAGCGGACGGGAAAAGGGGATGCCTCGGTGTGGTTATCGATTAGTGATATACATTTTGAGTTGATGAGCTCGTGAACATGTTTCCATATAGTGTGAGATTGTGAAATTGTGAGTATATATACTCAAGGTCATTTCCCTTCCCCTTGACTTGAGTTAGGATTTGATAGAACCTTGTAAAGCCGAGAGAATCCATAGGATAGGGAACTCACTGAGATTTGATGTATCTCACCCCACTAATATTGATTATTTTCAGGGGCACCGCCGGGCGAAAATTTGTACCGTCGGGCGCTCCTGGGAATTTTCAATAATTCTGTTTTCTTTAAAACTCCATAACTCCATAACTTTTGACAACATATCACATAAAATTGTCATCATTCAAATGCCACTAATTAATTAATCCCACATCATACTCAATATTTTAACTTTTTATTGGGTAGAGGGTCGTGATAGCTTTCCAATGAAAAGTTATGGATCGTAAATCCGATCGAGGCATATTTATAGCCGATGTAAAGCTGTGAAAATATCCTACGGGATAAAAGTGAAAAGTATTGATTTCGATACCCGATTAAATGGATCGGAGGGAACCCAAAAGTGATGTTTTATGTGATGTGTTATTATATGCGTTTCCTTGTAATAATTGTGTTATGCCATATCTATCTGTTTGTTGTTGAGTCTGAATGAAAGAAATATGCATGCTTAAAATGAATTAGGAAGAGTGAGGAAACTTTACCCCAAAACAAATGGCATATTTAAGACTGTTATAATTCTAGGTTGTGAATAGAATTGTGATAGAAACTCTGGATGGCGAGGCTCGTGCATTCATTGACGAGTTCTGGCCTGGAGTAGATAACCTAGATGGCAAGGCTCGGGCACCTGATGTAGGAAGGTACATCCATGACGAGATTGGTCTAGGAGAGAGTGAAACACTAGTAAGGAACATGTGTGAACCTTTGTGATTATGAGATAAGGCGAATGTGGCCTTAAGGCATTGTGGCCTTGTGATTGTCGAATACAATCACGTTTGTGCGTGAGATCACGTAATCGTAACCGGTTATCTTGAGTTGCAGTTTCATGAGTCTCGAGCTCCTCTGAAACATAGGCATGACTACTTGGCAGGTTTGATTCCCGCGTGCAGTACGAATGGCGCTCAGGGAGCGTATGCTTGTGACGGTTAATGGCCCGTGTGAAGTGACGGTCCATAACGGTTAATGGCCCGTAGAACCCGAATCCATTCGTATGTCAAGTAGGTTACCGGGATCCATGACTCGGGTCGACTTCTAGACGCAGAAGCGGACGGGAAAAGGGGATGCCTCGGTGTGGTTATCGATTAGTGATATACATTTTGAGTTGATGAGCTCGTGAACATGTTTCCATATAGTGTGAGATTGTGAAATTGTGAGTATATATACTCAAGGTCATTTCCCTTCCCCTTGACTTGAGTTAGGATTTGATAGAACCTTGTAAAGCCGAGAGAATCCATAGTATAGGGAACTCACTGAGATTTGATGTATCTCACCCCACTAATATTGATTATTTTCAGGGGCACCGCCGGGCGAAAATTTGTACCGCCGGGCGCTCCTGGGAATTTTCAATAATTCTGTTTTCTTTAAAAATCCATAACTCCATAACTTTTGACAACATATCACATAAAATTGTCATCATTCAAATGCCACTAATTAATTAATCCCACATCATACTCAATATTTTAACTTTTTATTGGGTAGAGGGTCGTCATAGCTTTCCAAAGAAAAGTTATGGATCATAAATCCGATCGAGGCATATTTATAGCCGATGTAAAGCTGTGAAAATATCCTACGGGATAAAAGTGAAAAGTATTGATTTCGATACCCGATTAAATGGATCGGAGGGAACCCGAAAGTGATGTTTTATGTGATGTGTTATTATATGTGTTTCCTTGTAATAATTGTGTTATGCCATATCTATCTGTTTGTTGTTGAGTATGAATGAAAGAAATATGCATGCTTAAAATGAATTAGGAAGAGTGAGGAAACTTTACCCCAAAACAAATGGCATATTTAAGACTGTTATAATTCTAGGTTGTGAATAGAATTGTGATAGAAACTCTGGATGGCGAGGCTCGTGCATTCATTGACGAGTTCTGGCCTGGAGTAGATAACCTAGATGGCAAGGCTCGGGCACCTGATGTAGGAAGGTACATCCATGACGAGATTGGTCTAGGAGAGAGTGAAACACTAGTAAGGAACATGTGTGAACCTTTTTGATTATGAGAAAAGGCGAATGTGGCCTTAAGGCATTGTGGCCTTGTGATTGTCGAATACAATCACGTTTGTGCGTGAGATCACGTAATCGTAACCGGTTATCTTGAGTTGCAGTTTCATGAGTCTCGAGCTCCTCTGAAACATAGGCATGACTACTTGGCAGGTTTGATTCCCGCGTGCAGTACGAATGGCGCTCAGGGAGCGTATGCTTGTGACGGTTAATGGCCCGTGTGAAGTGACGGTCCATAACGGTTAATGTCCCGTAGAACCCGAATCCATTCGTATGTCAAGTAGGTTACCGGGATCCATGACTCGGGTCGACTTCTAGACGTAGAAGCGGACGGGAAAAGGGGATGCCTCGGTGTGGTTATCGATTAGTGATATACATTTTGAGTTGATGAGCTCGTGAACATGTTTCCATATAGTGTGAGATTGTGAAATTGTGAGTATATATACTCAAGGTCATTTCCCTTCCCCTTGACTTGAGTTAGGATTTGATAGAACCTTGTAAAGCCGAGAGAATCCATAGGATAGGGAACTCACTGAGATTTGATGTATCTCACCCCACTAATATTGATTATTTTCAGGGGCACCGCCGGGCGAAAATTTGTACCGTCGGGCGCTCCTGGGAATTTTCAATAATTCTGTTTTCTTTAAAACTCCATAACTCCATAACTTTTGACAACATATCACATAAAATTGTCATCATTCAAATGCCACTAATTAATTAATCCCACATCATACTCAATATTTTAACTTTTTATTGGGTAGAGGGTCGTGATAGCTTTCCAATGAAAAGTTATGGATCGTAAATCCGATCGAGGCATATTTATAGCCGATGTAAAGCTGTGAAAATATCCTACGGGATAAAAGTGAAAAGTATTGATTTCGATACCCGATTAAATGGATCGGAGGGAACCCAAAAGTGATGTTTTATGTGATGTGTTATTATATGCGTTTCCTTGTAATAATTGTGTTATGCCATATCTATCTGTTTGTTGTTGAGTCTGAATGAAAGAAATATGCATGCTTAAAATGAATTAGGAAGAGTGAGGAAACTTTACCCCAAAACAAATGGCATATTTAAGACTGTTATAATTCTAGGTTGTGAATAGAATTGTGATAGAAACTCTGGATGGCGAGGCTCGTGCATTCATTGACGAGTTCTGGCCTGGAGTAGATAACCTAGATGGCAAGGCTCGGGCACCTGATGTAGGAAGGTACATCCATGACGAGATTGGTCTAGGAGAGAGTGAAACACTAGTAAGGAACATGTGTGAACCTTTGTGATTATGAGATAAGGCGAATGTGGCCTTAAGGCATTGTGGCCTTGTGATTGTCGAATACAATCACGTTTGTGCGTGAGATCACGTAATCGTAACCGGTTATCTTGAGTTGCAGTTTCATGATTCTCGAGCTCCTCTGAAACATAGGCATGACTACTTGGCAGGTTTGATTCCCGCGTGCAGTACGAATGGCGCTCAGGGAGCGTATGCTTGTGACGGTTAATGGCCCGTGTGAAGTGACGGTCCATAACGGTTAATGTCCCGTAGAACCCGAATCCATTCGTATGTCAAGTAGGTTACCGGGATCCATGACTCGGGTCGACTTCTAGACGTAGAAGCGGATGGGAAAAGGGGATGCCTCGGTGTGGTTATCGATTAGTGATATACATTTTGAGTTGATGAGCTCGTGAACATGTTTCCATATAGTGTGAGATTGTGAAATTGTGAGTATATATACTCAAGGTCATTTCCCTTCCCCTTGACTTGAGTTAGGATTTGATAGAACCTTGTAAAGCCGAGAGAATCCATAGGATAGGGAACTCACTGAGATTTGATGTATCTCACCCCACTAATATTGATTATTTTCAGGGGCACCGCCGGGCGAAAATTTGTACCGTCGGGCGCTCCTAGGAATTTTCAATAATTCTGTTTTCTTTAAAACTCCATAACTCCATAACTTTTGACAACATATCACATAAAATTGTCATCATTCAAATGCCACTAATTAATTAATCCCACATCATACTCAATATTTTAACTTTTTATTGGGTAGAGGGTCGTGATAGCTTTCCAATGAAAAGTTATGGATCGTAAATCCGATCGAGGCATATTTATAGCCGATGTAAAGCTGTGAAAATATCCTACGGGATAAAAGTGAAAAGTATTGATTTCGATACCCGATTAAATGGATCGGAGGGAACCCAAAAGTGATGTTTTATGTGATGTGTTATTATATGCGTTTCCTTGTAATAATTGTGTTATGCCATATCTATCTGTTTGTTGTTGAGTCTGAATGAAAGAAATATGCATGCTTAAAATGAATTAGGAAGAGTGAGGAAACTTTACCCCAAAACAAATGGCATATTTAAGACTGTTATAATTCTAGGTTGTGAAAAGAATTGTGATAGAAACTATGGATGGCGAGGCTCGTGCATTCATTGACGAGTTCTGGCCTAGAGTAGATAACCTAGATGGCAAGGCTCGAGCACCTGATGTAGGAAGGTACATCCGTGACGAGATTGGTCTAGGAGAGAGAGAAACACTAGTAAGGAACATGTGTGAACCTTTGTGATTATGAGAAAAGGCGAATGTGGCCTTAAGGCATTGTGGCCTTGTGATTGTCGAATACAATCACGTTTGTGCGTGAGATCACGTAATCGTAACCGGTTATCTTGAGTTGCAGTTTCATGAGTCTCGAGCTCCTCTGAAACATAGGCATGACTACTTGGCAGGTTTGATTCCCGCGTGCAGTACGAATGGCGCTCAGGGAGCGTATGCTTGTGACGGTTAATGGCCCGTGTGAAGTGACGGTCCATAACGGTTAATGGCCCGTAGAACCCGAATCCATTCGTATGTCAAGTAGGTTACCGGGATCCATGACTCGGGTCGACTTCTAGACGCAGAAGCGGACGGGAAAAGGGGATGCCTCGGTGTGGTTATCGATTAGTGATATACATTTTGAGTTGATGAGCTCGTGAACATGTTTCCATATAGTGTGAGATTGTGAAATTGTGAGTATATATACTCAAGGTCATTTCCCTTCCCCTTGACTTGAGTTAGGATTTGATAGAACCTTGTAAAGCCGAGAGAATCCATAGGATAGGGAACTCACTGAGATTTGATGTATCTCACCCCACTAATATTGATTATTTTCAGGGGCACCGCCGGGCGAAAATTTGTACCGCCGGGCGCTCCTGGGAATTTTCAATAATTCTGTTTTCTTTAAAACTCCATAACTCCATAACTTTTGACAACATATCACATAAAATTGTCATCATTCAAATGCCACTAATTAATTAATCCCACATCATACTCAATATTTTAACTTTTTATTGGGTAGAGGGTCGTGATAGCTTTCCAAAGAAAAGTTATGGATCATAAATCCGATCGAGGCATATTTATAGCCGATGTAAAGCTGTGAAAATATCCTACGGGATAAAAGTGAAAAGTATTTATTTCGATACCCGATTAAATGGATCGAAGGGAACCCAAAAGTGATGTTTTATGTGATGTGTTATTATATGCGTTTCCTTGTAATAATTGTGTTATGCCATATCTATCTGTTTGTTGTTGAGTCTGAATGAAAGAAATATGCATGCTTAAAATGAATTAGGAAGAGTGAGGAAACTTTACCCCAAAACAAATGGCATATTTAAGACTGTTATAATTCTAGGTTGTGAAAAGAATTGTGATAGAAACTATGGATGGCGAGGCTCGTGCATTCATTGACGAGTTCTGGCCTAGAGTAGATAACCTAGATGGCAAGGCTCGAGCACCTGATGTAGGAAGGTACATCCGTGACGAGATTGGTCTAGGAGAGAGAGAAACACTAGTAAGGAACATGTGTGAACCTTTGTGATTATGAGAAAAGGCGAATGTGGCCTTAAGGCATTGTGGCCTTGTGATTGTCGAATACAATCACGTTTGTGCGTGAGATCACGTAATCGTTACCGGTTATCTTGAGTTGCAGTTTCATGAGTCTCGAGCTCCTCTGAAACATAGGCATGACTACTTGGCAGGTTTGATTCCCGCGTGCAGTACGAATGGCGCTCAGGGAGCGTATGCTTGTGACAGTTAATGGCCCGTGTGAAGTGACGGTCCATAACGGTTAATGGCCTGTAGAACCCGAATCCATTCGTATGTCAAGTAGGTTACCGGGATCCATGACTCGGGTCGACTTCTAGACGCAGAAGCGGACGGGAAAAGGGGATGCCTCGGTGTGGTTATCGATTAGTGATATACATTTTGAGTTGATGAGCTCGTGAACATGTTTCCATATAGTGTGAGATTGTGAAATTGTGAGTATATATACTCAAGGTCATTTCCCTTCCCCTTGACTTGAGTTAGGATTTGATAGAACCTTGTAAAGCCGAGAGAATCCATAGTATAGGGAACTCACTGAGATTTGATGTATCTCACCCCACTAATATTGATTATTTTCAGGGGCACCGCCGGGCGAAAATTTGTACCGCCGGGCGCTCCTGGGAATTTTCAATAATTCTGTTTTCTTTAAAACTCCATAACTCCATAACTTTTGACAACATATCACATAAAATTGTCATCATTCAAATGCCACTAATTAATTAATCCCACATCATACTCAATATTTTAACTTTTTATTGGGTAGAGGGTCGTCATAGCTTTCCAAAGAAAAGTTATGGATCATAAATCCGATCGAGGCATATTTATAGCCGATGTAAAGCTGTGAAAATATCCTACGGGATAAAAGTGAAAAGTATTGATTTCGATACCCGATTAAATGGATCGGAGGGAACCCGAAAGTGATGTTTTATGTGATGTGTTATTATATGCGTTTCCTTGTAATAATTGTGTTATGCCATATCTATCTGTTTGTTGTTGAGTATGAATGAAAGAAATATGCATGCTTAAAATGAATTAGGAAGAGTGAGGAAACTTTACCCCAAAACAAATGGCATATTTAAGACTGTTATAATTCTAGGTTGTGAATAGAATTGTGATAGAAACTCTGGATGGCGAGGCTCGTGCATTCATTGACGAGTTCTGGCCTGGAGTAGATAACCTAGATGGCAAGGCTCGGGCACCTGATGTAGGAAGGTACATCCATGACTAGATTGGTCTAGGAGAGAGTGAAACACTAGTAAGGAACATGTGTGAACCTTTGTGATTATGAGAAAAGGAGAATGTGGCCTTAAGGCATTGTGGCCTTGTGATTGTCGAATACAATCACGTTTGTGCGTGAGATCACGTAATCGTAACCGGTTATCTTGAGTTGCAGTTTCATGAGTCTCGAGCTCCTCTGAAACATAGGCATGACTACTTGGCAGGTTTGATTCCCGCGTGCAGTACGAATGGCGCTCAGGGAGCGTATGCTTGTGACGGTTAATGGCCCGTGTGAAGTGACGGTCCATAACGGTTAATGGCCTGTAGAACCCGAATCCATTCGTATGTCAAGTAGGTTACCGGGATCCATGACTCGGGTCGACTTCTAGACGTAGAAGCGGACGGGAAAAGGGGATGCCTCGGTGTGGTTATCGATTAGTGATATACATTTTGAGTTGATGAGCTCGTGAACATGTTTCCATATAGTGTGAGATTGTGAAATTGTGAGTATATATACTCAAGGTCATTTCCCTTCCCCTTGACTTGAGTTAGGATTTGATAGAACCTTGTAAAGCCGAGAGAATCCATAGTATAGGGAACTCACTGAGATTTGATGTATCTCACCCCACTAATATTGATTATTTTCAGGGGCACCGCCGGGCGAAAATTTGTACCGCCGGGCGCTCCTGGGAATTTTCAATAATTCTGTTTTCTTTAAAACTCCATAACTCCATAACTTTTGACAACATATCACATAAAATTGTCATCATTCAAATGCCACTAATTAATTAATCCCACATCATACTCAATATTTTAACTTTTTATTGGGTAGAGGGTCGTCATAGCTTTCCAAAGAAAAGTTATGGATCATAAATCCGATCGAGGCATATTTATAGCCGATGTAAAGCTGTGAAAATATCCTACGGGATAAAAGTGAAAAGTATTGATTTCGATACCCGATTAAATGGATCGGAGG
This sequence comes from Lathyrus tuberosus, assembly GCA_022829125.1. Taxonomy (NCBI): domain Eukaryota; kingdom Viridiplantae; phylum Streptophyta; class Magnoliopsida; order Fabales; family Fabaceae; genus Lathyrus; species Lathyrus tuberosus. The sequence goes on from JALAZF010000264.1 coordinate 8,621,955, forward strand.
GAACCCGAAAGTGATGTTTTATGTGATGTGTTATTATATGCGTTTCCTTGTAATAATTGTGTTATGCCATATCTATCTGTTTGTTGTTGAGTATGAATGAAAGAAATATGCATGCTTAAAATGAATTAGGAAGAGTGAGGAAACTTTACCCCAAAACAAATGGCATATTTAAGACTGTTATAATTCTAGGTTGTGAATAGAATTGTGATAGAAACTCTGGTTGGCGAGGCTCGTGCATTCATTGACGAGTTCTGGCCTGGAGTAGATAACCTAGATGGCAAGGCTCGGGCACCTGATGTAGGAAGGTACATCCATGACGAGATTGGTTTAGGAGAGAGTGAAACACTAGTAAGGAACATGTGTGAACCTTTGTGATTATGAGAAAAGGAGAATGTGGCCTTAAGGCATTGTGGCCTTGTGATTGTCGAATACAATCACGTTTGTGCGTGAGATCACGTAATCGTAACCGGTTATCTTGAGTTGCAGTTTCATGAGTCTCGAGCTCCTCTGAAACATAGGCATGACTACTTGGCAGGTTTGATTCCCGCGTGCAGTACGAATGGCGCTCAGGGAGCGTATGCTTGTGACGGTTAATGGACCGTGTGAAGTGACGGTCCATAACGGTTAATGGCCTGTAGAACCCGAATCCATTCGTATGTCAAGTAGGTTACCGGGATCCATGACTCGGGTCGACTTCTAGACGTAGAAGCGGACGGGAAAAGGGGATGCCTCTGTGTGGTTATCGATTAGTGATATACATTTGGAGTTGATGAGCTCGTGAACATGTTTCCATATAGTGTGAGATTGTGAAATTGTGAGTATATATACTCAAGGTCATTTCCCTTCCCCTTGACTTGAGTTAGGATTTGATAGAACCTTGTAAAGCCGAGAGAATCCATAGGATATGGAACTCACTGAGATTTGATGTATCTCACCCCACTATTGTTGATTATTTTCAGGGGCACCGCCGGGCGAAAATTTGTACCGCCGGGCGCTCCTGGGAATTTTCAATAATTCTGTTTTCTTTAAAACTCCATAACTCCATAACTTTTGACAACATATCACATAAAATTGTCATCATTCAAATGCCACTAATTAATTAATCCCACATCATACTCAATATTTTAACTTTTTATTGGGTAGAGGGTCGTGATAGCTTTCCAATGAAAAGTTATGGATCGTAAATCCGATCGAGGCATATTTATAGCCGATGTAAAGCTGTGAAAATATCCTACGGGATAAAAGTGAAAAGTATTGATTTTGATACCCGATTAAATGGATCGGAGGGAACCCGAAAGTGATGTTTTATGTGATGTGTTATTATATGCGTTTCCTTGTAATAATTGTGTTATGCCATATCTATCTGTTTGTTGTTGAGTATGAATGAAAGAAATATGCATGCTTAAAATGAATTAGGAAGAGTGAGGAAACTTTACCCCAAAACAAATGGCATATTTAAGACTGTTATAATTCTAGGTTGTGAATAGAATTGTGATACAAACTCTGGATGGCGAGGCTCGTGCATTCATTGACGAGTTCTGGCCTGGAGTAGATAACCTAGATGGCAAGGCTCGGGCACCTGATGTAGGAAGGTACATCCATGACGAGATTGGTCTAGGAGAGAGTGAAACACTAGTAAGGAACATGTGTGAAACTTTTTGATTATGAGAAAAGGCGAATGTGGCCTTAAGGCATTGTGGCCTTGTGATTGTCGAATACAATCACGTTTGTGCGTGAGATCACGTAATCGTAACCGGTTATCTTGAGTTGCAGTTTCATGAGTCTCGAGCTCCTCTGAAACATAGGCATGACTAATTGGCAGGTTTGATTCCCGCGTGCAGTACGAATGGCGCTCAGGGAGCGTATGCTTGTGACGGTTAATGGCCCGTGTGAAGTGACGGTCCATAACGGTTAATGGCCCGTAGAACCCGAATCCATTCGTATGTCAAGTAGGTTACCGGGATCCATGACTCGGGTCGACTTCTAGACGTAGAAGCGGGCGGGAAAAGGGGATGCCTCGGTGTGGTTATCGATTAGTGATATACATTTTGAGTTGATGAGCTCGTGAACATGTTTCCATATAGTGTGAGATTGTGAAATTGTGAGTATATATACTCAAGGTCATTTCCCTTCCCCTTGACTTGAGTTAGGATTTGATAGAACCTTGTAAAGCCGAGAGAATCCATAGGATAGGGAACTCACTGAGATTTGATGTATCTCACCCCACTAATATTGATCATTTTCAGGGGCACCGCCGGGCGAAAATTTGTACCGCCGGGCGCTCCTGGGAATTTTCAATAATTATGTTTTCTTTAAAACTCCATAACTCCATAACTTTTGACAACATATCACATAAAATTGTCATCATTCAAATGCCACTAATTAATTAATCCCACATCATACTCAATATTTTAACTTTTTATTGGGTAGACGGTCGTCGTAGCTTTCCAAAGAAAAGTTATGGATCGTAAATCCGATCGAGGCATATTTATAGCCGATGTAAAGCTGTGAAAATATCCTACGGGATAAAAGTGAAAAGTATTGATTTCGATACCCGATTAAATGGATCGGAGGGAACCCGAAAGTGATGTTTTATGTGATGTGTATTATATGCGTTTCCTTGTAATAATTGTGTTATGCCATATCTATCTGTTTGTTGTTGAGTCTGAATGAAAGAAATATGCATGCTTAAAATGAATTAGGAAGAGTGAGGAAACTTTACCCCAAAACAAATGGCATATTTTAGACTGTTATAATTCTAGGTTGTGAATAGAATTGTGATAGAAACTCTGGATGGCGAGGCTCGTGCATTCATTGACGAGTTCTGGCCTGGAGTAGATAACCTAGATGGCAAGGCTCGGGCACCTGATGTAGGAAGGTACATCCGTGACGAGATTGGTCTAGGAGAGAGTGAAACACTAGTAAGGAACATGTGTGAACCTTTGTGATTATGAGAAAAGGAGAATGTGGCCTTAAGGCATTGTGGCCTTGTGATTGTCGAATACAATCACGTTTGTGCGTGAGATCACGTAATCGTAACCGGTTATCTTGAGTTGCAGTTTCATGAGTCTCGAGCTCCTCTGAAACATAGGCATGACTACTTGGCAGGTTTGATTCCCGCGTGCAGTACGAATGGCGCTCAGGGAGCGTATGCTTGTGACGGTTAATGGACCGTGTGAAGTGACGGTCCATAACGGTTAATGGCCCGTAGAACCCGAATCCATTCGTATGTCAAGTAGGTTACCGGGATCCATGACTCGGGTCGACTTCTAGACGTAGAAGCGGACGGGAAAAGGGGATGCCTCGTTGTGGTTATCGATTAGCGATATACATTTGGAGTTGATGAGCTCGTGAACATGTTTCCATATAGTGCGAGATTGTGAAATTATGAGTATACATACTCAAGGTCATTTCCCTTCCCCTTGACTTGGGTTAGGATTTGATAGAACCTTGTAAAGCCGAGAGAATCCATAGGATAGGGAACTCACTGAGATTTGATGTATCTCACCCCACTATTGTTGATTATTTTTAGGGGCACCGCCGGGCGAATATTTGTACCGCCGGGCGCTCCTGGGAATTTTCAATAATTCTGTTTTCTTTAAAACTCCATAACTCCATAACTTTTGACAACATATCACATAAAATTGTCATCATTCAAATGCCACTAATTAATTAATCCCACATCATACTCAATATTTTAACTTTTTATTGGGTAGAGGGTCGTCATAGCTTTCCAATGAAAAGTTATGGATCGTAAATCCGATCGAGGCATATTTATAGCCGATGTAAAGCTGTGAAAATATCCTACGGGATAAAAGTGAAAAGTATTGATTTCGATACCCGATTAAATGGATCGGAGGGAACCCGAAAGTGATGTTTTATGTGATGTGTTATTATATGCGTTTCCTTGTAATAATTGTGTTATGCCATATCTATCTGTTTGTTGTTGAGTATGAATGAAAGAAATATGCATGCTTAAAATGAATTAGGAAGAGTGAGGAAACTTTACCCCAAAACAAATGGCATATTTAAGACTGTTATAATTCTAGGTTGTGAATAGAATTGTGATACAAACTCTGGATGGGGAGGCTCGTGCATTCATTGACGAGTTCTGGCCTGGAGTAGATAACCTAGATGGCAAGGCTCGGGCACCTGATGTAGGAAGGTACATCCATGACGAGATTGGTCTAGGAGAGAGTGAAACACTAGTAAGGAACATGTGTGAACCTTTTTGATTATGAGAAAAGGCGAATGTGGCCTTAAGGCATTGTGGCCTTGTGATTGTCGAATACAATCACGTTTGTGCGTGAGATCACGTAATCGTAACCGGTTATCTTGAGTTGCAGTTTCATGAGTCTCGAGCTCCTCTGAAACATAGGCATGACTACTTGGCAGGTTTGATTCCCGCGTGCAGTACGAATGGCGCTCAGGGAGCGTATGCTTGTGACGGTTAATGGCCCGTGTGAAGTGACGGTCCATAACGGTTAATGGCCCGTAGAACCCGAATCCATTCGTATGTCAAGTAGGTTACCGGGATCCATGACTCGGGTCGACTTCTAGACGTAGAAGCGGGCGGGAAAAGGGGATGCCTCGGTGTGGTTATCGATTAGTGATATACATTTTGAGTTGATGAGGTCGTGAACATGTTTCCATATAGTGTGAGATTGTGAAATTGTGAGTATATATACTCAAGGTCATTTCACTTCCCCTTGACTTGAGTTAGGATTTGATAGAACCTTGTAAAGCCGAGAGAATCCATAGGATAGGGAACTCACTGAGATTTGATGTATCTCACCCCACTAATATTGATTATTTTCAGGGGCACCGCCGGACGAAAATTTGTACCGCCGGGCGCTCCTGGGTATTTTCAATAATTATGTTTTCTTTAAAACTCCATAACTCCATAACTTTTGACAACATATCACATAAAATTGTCATCATTCATATGCCACTAATTAATTAATCCCACATCATACTCAATATTTTAACTTTTTATTGGGTAGAGGGTCGTCGTAGCTTTCCAAAGAAAAGTTATGGATCGTAAATCCGATCGAGGCATATTTATAGCCGATGTAAAGCTGTGAAAATATCCTACGGGATAAAAGTGAAAAGTATTGATTTCGATACCCGATTAAATGGATCGGAGGGAACCCGAAAGTGATGTTTTATGTGATGTGTATTATATGCGTTTCCTTGTAATAATTGTGTTATGCCATATCTATCTGTTTGTTGTTGAGTCTGAATGAAAGAAATATGCATGCTTAAAATGAATTAGGAAGAGTGAGGAAACTTTACCCCAAAACAAATGGCATATTTAAGACTGTTATAATTCGAGGTTGTGAATAGAATTGTGATAGAAACTCTGGATGGCGAGGCTCGTGCATTCATTGACGAGTTCTGGCCTGGAGTAGATAACCTAGATGGCAAGGCTCGGGCACCTGATGTAGGAAGGTACATCCGTGACGAGATTGGTCTAGGAGAGAGTGAAACACTAGTAAGGAACATGTGTGAACCTTTGTGATTATGAGAAAAGGAGAATGTGGCCTTAAGGCATTGTGGCCTTGTGATTGTCGAATACAATCACGTTTGTGCGTGAGATCACGTAATCGTAACCGGTTATCTTGAGTTGCAGTTTCATGAGTCTCGAGCTCCTCTGAAACATAGGCATGACTACTTGGCAGGTTTGATTCCCGCGTGCAGTACGAATGGCGCTCAGGGAGCGTATGCTTGTGACGGTTAATGGACCGTGTGAAGTGACGGTCCATAACGGTTAATGGCCCGTAGAACCCGAATCCATTCGTATGTCAAGTAGGTTACCGGGATCCATGACTCGGGTCGACTTCTAGACGTAGAAGCGGACGGGAAAAGGGGATGCCTCTGTGTGGTTATCGATTAGTGATATACATTTGGAGTTGATGAGCTCGTGAACATGTTTCCATATAGTGTGAGATTGTGAAATTGTGAGTATATATACTCAAGGTCATTTCCCTTCCCCTTGACTTGAGTTAGGATTTGATAGAACCTTGTAAAGCCGAGAGAATCCATAGGATAGGGAACTCACTGAGATTTGATGTATCTCACCCCACTATTGTTGATTATTTTCAGGGGCACCGCCGGGCGAAAATTTGTACCGCCGGGCGCTCCTGGGAATTTTCAATAATTCTGTTTTCTTTAAAACTCCATAACTCCATAACTTTTGACAACATATCACATAAAATTGTCATCATTCAAATGCCACTAATTAATTAATCCCACATCATACTCAATATTTTAACTTTTTATTGGGTAGAGGGTCGTCATAGCTTTCCAATGAAAAGTTATGGATCGTAAATCCGATCGAGGCATATTTATAGCCGATGTAAAGCTGTGAAAATATCCTACGGGATAAAAGTGAAAAGTATTGATTTCGATACCCGATTAAATGGATCGGAGGGAACCCGAAAGTGATGTTTTATGTGATGTGTTATTATATGCGTTTCCTTGTAATAATTGTGTTATGCCATATCTATCTGTTTGTTGTTGAGTATGAATGAAAGAAATATGCATGCTTAAAATGAATTAGGAAGAGTGAGGAAACTTTACCCCAAAACAAATGGCATATTTAAGACTGTTATAATTCTAGGTTGTGAATAGAATTGTGATAGAAACTCTGGATGGCGAGGCTCGTGCATTCATTGACGAGTTCTAGCCTGGAGTAGATAACCTAGATGGCAAGGCTCGGGCACCTGATGTAGGAAGGTACATCCATGACGAGATTGGTCTAGGAGAGAGTGAAACACTAGTAAGGAACATGTGTGAACCTTTTTGATTATGAGAAAAGGCGAATGTGGCCTTAAGGCATTGTGGCCTTGTGATTGTCGAATACAATCACGTTTGTGCGTGAGATCACGTAATCGTAACCGGTTATCTTGAGTTGCAGTTTCATGAGTCTCGAGCTCCTCTGAAACATAGGCATGACTACTTGGCAGGTTTGATTCCCGCGTGCAGTACGAATGGCGCTCAGGGAGCGTATGCTTGTGACGGTTAATGGCCCGTGTGAAGTGACGGTCCATAACGGTTAATGGCCCGTAGAACCCGAATCCATTCGTATGTCAAGTAGGTTACCGGGATCCATGACTCGTGTCGACTTCTAGACGTAGAAGCGGGCGGGAAAAGGGGATGCCTCGGTGTGGTTATCGATTAGTGATATACATTTTGAGTTGATGAGCTCGTGAACATGTTTCCATATAGTGTGAGATTGTGAAATTGTGAGTATATATACTCAAGGTCATTTCCCTTCCCCTTGACTTGAGTTAGGATTTGATAGAACCTTGTAAAGCCGAGAGAATCCATAGGATAGGGAACTCACTGAGATTTGATGTATCTCACCCCACTAATATTGATTATTTTCAGGGGCACCGCCGGACGAAAATTTGTACCGCCGGGCGCTCCTGGGTATTTTCAATAATTATGTTTTCTTTAAAACTCCATAACTCCATAAATTTTGACAACATATCACATAAAATTGTCATCATTCAAATGCCACTAATTAATTAATCCCACATCATACTCAATATTTTAACTTTTTATTGGGTAGAGGGTCGTCGTAGCTTTCCAAAGAAAAGTTATGGATCGTAAATCCGATCGAGGCATATTTATAGCCGATGTAAAGCTGTGAAAATATCCTACGGGATAAAAGTGAAAAGTATTGATTTCGATACCCGATTAAATGGATCGGAGGGAACCCGAAAGTGATGTTTTATGTGATGTGTATTATATGCGTTTCCTTGTAATAATTGTGTTATGCCATATCTATCTGTTTGTTGTTGAGTCTGAATGAAAGAAATATGCATGCTTAAAATGAATTAGGAAGAGTGAGGAAACTTTACCCCAAAACAAATGGCATATTTAAGACTGTTATAATTCGAGGTTGTGAATAGAATTGTGATAGAAACTCTGGATGGCGAGGCTCGTGCATTCATTGACGAGTTCTGGCCGGGAGTAGATAACCTAGATGGCAAGGCTCGGGCACCTGATGTAGGAAGGTACATCCGTGACGAGATTGGTCTAGGAGAGAGTGAAACACTAGTAAGGAACATGTGTGAACCTTTGTGATTATGAGAAAAGGAGAATGTGGCCTTAAGGCATTGTGGCCTTGTGATTGTCGAATACAATCACGTTTGTGCGTGAGATCACGTAATCGTAACCGGTTATCTTGAGTTGCAGTTTCATGAGTCTCGAGCTCCTCTGAAACATAGGCATGACTACTTGGCAGGTTTGATTCCCGCGTGCAGTACGAATGGCGCTCAGGGAGCGTATGCTTGTGACGGTTAATGGCCCGTGTGAAGTGACGGTCCATAACGGTTAATGGCCCGTAGAACCCGAATCCATTCGTATGTCAAGTAGGTTACCGGGATCCATGACTCGGGTCGACTTCTAGACGCAGAAGCGGACGGGAAAAGGGGATGCCTCGGTGTGGTTATCGATTAGTGATATACATTTTGAGTTGATGAGCTCGTGAACATGTTTCCATATAGTGTGAGATTGTGAAATTGTGAGTATATATACTCAAGGTCATTTCCCTTCCCCTTGACTTGAGTTAGGATTTGATAGAACCTTGTAAAGCCGAGAGAATCCATAGGATAGGGAACTCACTGAGATTTGATGTATCTCACCCCACTAATATTGATTATTTTCAGGGGCACCGCCGGGCGAAAATTTGTACCGCCGGGCGCTCCTGGGAATTTTCAATAATTCTGTTTTCTTTAAAACTCCATAACTCCATAACTTTTGACAACATATCACATAAAATTGTCAACATTCAAATGCCACTAATTAATTAATCCCACATCATACTCAATATTTTAACTTTTTATTGGGTAGAGGGTCGTCATAGCTTTCCAATGAAAATTTATGGATCGTAAATCCGATCGAGGCATATTTATAGCCGATGTAAAGCTGTGAAAATATCCTACGGGATAAAAGTGAAAAGTATTGATTTCGATACCCGATTAAATAGATCGGAGGGAACCCGAAAGTGATGTTTTATGTGATGTGTTATTATATGCGTTTCCTTGTAATAATTGTGTTATGCCATATCTATCTGTTTGTTGTTGAGTATGAATGAAAGAAATATGCATGCTTAAAATGAATTAGGAAGAGTGAGGAAACTTTACCCCAAAACAAATGGCATATTTAAGACTGTTATAATTCTAGGTTGTGAATAGAATTGTGATAGAAACTCTGGATGGCGAGGCTCGTGCATTCATTGACGAATTCTGGCCTGGAGTAGATAACCTAGATGGCAAGGCTCGGGCACCTGATGTAGGAAGGTACATCCGTGATGAGATTGGTCTAGGAGAGAGTGAAACACTAGTAAGGAACATGTGTGAACCTTTGTGATTATGAGAATAGGAGAATGTGGCCTTAAGGCATTGTGGCCTTGTGATTGTCGAATACAATCACGTTTGTGCGTGAGATCACGTAATCGTAACCGGTTATCTTGAGTTGCAGTTTCATGAGTCTCGAGCTCCTCTGAAACATAGGCATGACTACTTGGCAGGTTTGATTCCCGTGTGCAGTACGAATGGCGCTCAGGGAGCGTATGCTTGTGACGGTTAATGGCCCGTGTGAAGTGACGATCCATAACGGTTAATGGCCCGTAGAACCCGAATCCATTCGTATGTCAAGTAGGTTACCGGGATCCATGACTCGGGTCGACTTCTAGACATAGAAGTGGACGGGAAAAGGGGATGCCTCGGTGTGGTTATCGATAAGTGATATACATTTGGAGTTGTTGAGCTCGTGAACATGTTTCCATATAGTGTGAGATTGTGAAATTGTGAGTATATATACTCAAGGTCATTTCCCTTCCCCTTGACTTGAGTTAGGATTTGATAGAACCTTGTAAAGCCGAGGGAATCCATAGGATAGGGAACTCACTGAGATTTGATGTATCTCACCCCACTATTGTTGATTATTTTCAGGGGCACCGCCGGGCGAAAATTTGTACCGCCGGGCGCTCCTGGGAATTTTCAATAATTCTGTTTTCTTTAAAACTCCATAACTCCATAACTTTTGACAACATATCACATAAAATTGTCAACATTCAAATGCCACTAATTAATTAATCCCACATCATACTCAATATTTTAACTTTTTATTGGGTAGAGGGTCGTCATAGCTTTCCAATGAAAATTTATGGATCGTAAATCCGATCGAGGCATATTTATAGCCGATGTAAAGCTGTGAAAATATCCTACGGGATAAAAGTGAAAAGTATTGATTTCGATACCCGATTAAATAGATCGGAGGGAACCCGAAAGTGATGTTTTATGTGATGTGTTATTATATGCGTTTCCTTGTAATAATTGTGTTATGCCATATCTATCTGTTTGTTGTTGAGTATGAATGAAAGAAATATGCATGCTTAAAATGAATTAGGAAGAGTGAGGAAACTTTACCCCAAAACAAATGGCATATTTAAGACTGTTATAATTCTAGGTTGTGAATAGAATTGTGATAGAAACTCTGGATGGCGAGGCTCGTGCATTCATTGACGAATTCTGGCCTGGAGTAGATAACCTAGATGGCAAGGCTCGGGCACCTGATGTAGGAAGGTACATCCGTGACGAGATTGGTCTAGGAGAGAGTGAAACACTAGTAAGGAACATGTGTGAACCTTTGTGATTATGAGAATAGGAGAATGTGGCCTTAAGGCATTGTGGCCTTGTGATTGTCGAATACAATCACGTTTGTGCGTGAGATCACGTAATCGTAACCGGTTATCTTGAGTTGCAGTTTCATGAGTCTCGAGCTCCTCTGAAACATAGGCATGACTACTTGGCAGGTTTGATTCCCGTGTGCAGTACGAATGGCGCTCAGGGAGCGTATGCTTGTGACGGTTAATGGCCCGTGTGAAGTGACGATCCATAACGGTTAATGGCCCGTAGAACCCGAATCCATTCGTATGTCAAGTAGGTTACCGGGATCCATGACTCGGGTCGACTTCTAGACATAGAAGTGGACGGGAAAAGGGGATGCCTCGGTGTGGTTATCGATAAGTGATATACATTTGGAGTTGATGAGCTCGTGAACATGTTTCCATATAGTGTGAGATTGTGAAATTGTGAGTATATATACTCAAGGTCATTTCCCTTCCCCTTAACTTGAGTTAGAATTTGATAGAACCTTGTAAAGCCGAGAGAATCCATAGGATAGGGAACTCACTGAGATTTGATGTATCTCACCCCACTATTGTTGATTATTTTCAGGGGCACCGCCGGGCGAAAATTTGTACCGCCGGGCGCTCCTGGGAATTTTCAATAATTCTGTTTTCTTTAAAACTCCATAACTCCATAACTTTTGACAACATATAACATAAAATTGTCATCATTCAAATGCCACTAATTAATTAATCCCACATCATACTCAATATTTTAACTTTTTATTGGGTAGAGGGTCGTCGTAGCTTTCCAATGAAAAGTTATGGATCGTAAATCCGATCGAGGCATATTTATAGCCGATGTAAAGCTGTGAAAATATCCTACGGGATAAAAGTGAAAAGTATTGATTTCGATACCCGATTAAATGGATCGGAGAGAACCCGAAAGTGATGTTTTATGTGATGTGTTATTATATGTGTTTCCTTGTAATAATTGTGTTATGCCATATCTATCTGTTTGTTGTTGAGTATGAATGTAAGAAATATGCATGCTTAAAATGAATTAGGAAGAGTGAGGAAACTTTACCCCAAAACAAATGGCATATTTAAGACTGTTATAATTCTAGGTTGTGAATAGAATTGTGATAGAAACTCTGGATGGCGAGGCTCGTGCATTCATTGACGAGTTCTGGCCTGGAGTAGATAACCTAGATGGCAAGGCTCGGGCACCTGATGTAGGAAGGTACATCCGTGACGAGATTGGTCTAGGAGAGAGTGAAACACTAGTAAGGAACATGTGTGAACCTTTGTGATTATCAGAAAAGGAGAATGTGGCCTTAAGGCATTGTGGCCTTGTGATTGTCGAATACAATCACGTTTGTGCGTGAGATCACGTAATCGTAACCGGTTATCTTGAGTTGGAGTTTCATGAGTCTCGAGCTCCTCTGAAACATAGGCATGACTACTTGGCAGGTTTGATTCCCGCGTGTAGTACGAATGGCGCTCAGGGAGCGTATGCTTGTGACGGTTAATGGCCAGTGTGAAGTGACGGTCCATAACGGTTAATGGCCCGTAGAACCCGAATCCATTCGTATGTCAAGTAGGTTACTGGGATCCATGACTAGGGTCGACTTCTAGACGTAGAAGCGGACGGGAAAAGGGGATGCCTCGGTGTGGTTATCGATTAGTGATATACATTTGGAGTTGATGAGCTCGTGAACATGTTTCCATATAGTGTGAGATTGTGAAATTGTGAGTATATATACTCAAGGTCATTTCCCTTCCCCTTGACTTGGGTTAGAATTTGATAGAACCTTGTAAAGCCGAGAGAATCCATAGGATAGGGAACTCACTGAGATTTGATGTATCTCACCCCACTATTGTTGATTATTTTCAGGGGCACCGCCGGGCGAAAATTTGTACCGCCGGGCGCTCCTAGGAATTTTCAATAATTCTGTTTTCTTAAAAACTCCATAACTCCATAACTTTTGACAACATATCACATAAAATTGTCATCATTCAAATGCCACTAATTAATTAATCCCACATCATACTCAATATTTTAACTTTTTATTGGGTAGAGGGTCGTCATAGCTTTCCAATGAAAAGTTATGGATCGTAAATCCGATCGAGGCATATTTATAGCCGATGTAAAGCTGTGAAAATATCCTACGGGATAAAAGTGAAAAGTATTGATTTTGATACCCGATTAAATGGATCGGAGGGAACCCGAAAGTGATGTTTTATGTGATGTGTTATTATATGCGTTTCCTTGTAATAATTGTGTTATGCCATATCTATCTGTTTGTTGTTGAGTATGAATGAAAGAAATATGCATGCTTAAAATGAATTAGGAAGAGTGAGGAAACTTTACCCCAAAACAAATGGCATATTTAAGACTGTTATAATTCTAGGTTGTGAATAGAATTGTGATAGAAACTCTGGATGGCAAGGCCTGTGCATTCATTGACGAGTTCTGGCCTGGAGTAGATAACCTAGATGGCAAGGCTCGGGCACCTGATGTAGGAAGGTAAATCCGTGACAAGATTGGTCTAGGAGAGAGTGAAACACTAGTAAGGAACATGTCTGAACCTTTGTGATTATGAGAAAAGGAGAATGTGGCCTTAAGGCATTGTGGCCTTGTGATTGTCGAATACAATCACGTTTGTGCGTGAGATCACGTAATCGTAACCGGTTATCTTGAGTTGCAGTTTCATGAGTCTCGAGCTCCTCTGAAACATAGGCATGACTATTTGGCAGGTTTGATTCCCGCGTGTAGTACAAATGGCGCTCAGGGAGCGTATGCTTGTGACGGTTAATGGCCAGTGTGAAGTGACGGTCCATAACGGTTAATGGCCCGTAGAACCCGAATCCATTCGTATGTCAAGTAGGTTACCGGGATCAATGACTAGGGTCGACTTCTAGACGTAGAAGCGGACGGGAAAAGGGGATGCCTCGGTGTGGTTATCGATTAGGGATATACATTTGGAGTTGATGAGCTCGTGAACATGTTTCCATATAGTGTGAGATTGTGAAATTGTGAGTATATATACTCAAGGTCATTTCCCTTCCCCTTGACTTGGGTTAGAATTTGATAGAACCTTGTAAAGCCGAGAGAATCCATAGGATAGGGAACTCACTGAGATTTGATGTATCTCACCCCACTATTGTTGATTATTTTCAGGGGCACCGCCGGGCGAAAATTTGTACCGCCGGGCGCTCCTAGGAATTTTCAATAATTCTGTTTTCTTAAAAACTCCATAACTCCATAACTTTTGACAACATATCACATAAAATTGTCATCATTCAAATGCCACTAATTAATTAATCCCACATCATACTCAATATTTTAACTTTTTATTGGGTAGAGGGTCGTCATAGCTTTCCAATGAAAAGTTATGGATCGTAAATCCGATCGAGGCATATTTATAGCCGATGTAAAGCTGTGAAAATATCCTACGGGATAAAAGTGAAAAGTATTGATTTCGATACCCGATTAAATGGATCGGAGGGAACCCGAAAGTGATGTTTTATGTGATGTGTTATTATATGCGTTTCCTTGTAATAATTGTGTTATGCCATATCTATCTGTTTGTTGTTGAGTATGAATGAAAGAAATATGCATGCTTAAAATGAATTAGGAAGAGTGAGGAAACTTTACCCCAAAACAAATGGCATATTTAAGACTGTTATAATTCTAGGTTGTGAATAGAATTGTGATAGAAACTCCAGATGGCGAGGCTCGTGCATTCATTGACGAGTTCTGGCCTGGAGTAGATAACCTAGATGGCAAGGCTCGGGCACCTGATGTAGGAAGGTACATCCGTGACAAGATTGGTCTAGGAGAGAGTGAAACACTAGTAAGGAACATGTGTGAACCTTTGTGATTATGAGAAAAGGAGAATGTGGCCTTAAGGCATTGTGGCCTTGTGATTGTCGAATACAATCACGTTTGTGCGTGAGATCACGTAATCGTAACCGGTTATCTTGAGTTGCAGTTTCATGAGTCTCGAGCTCCTCTGAAACATAGGCATGACTACTTGGCAGGTTTGATTCCCGCGTGTAGTACGAATGGCGCTCAGGGAGCGTATGCTTGTGACGGTTAATGGCCAGTGTGAAGTGACGGTCCATAACGGTTAATGGCCCGTAGAACCCGAATCCATTCGTATGTCAAGTAGGTTACCGGGATCCATGACTCGGGTCGACTTCTAGACGTAGAAGTGGACGGGAAAAAGGGATGCCTCGGTGTGGTTATCGATTAGTGATATACATTTGGAGTTGATGAGCTCGTGAACATGTTTCCATATAGTGTGAGATTGTGAAATTGTGAGTATATATACTCAAGGTCATTTCCCTTCCCCTTGACTTGGGTTAGAATTTGATTGAACCTTGTAAAGCCGAGAGAATCCATAGGATAGGGAACTCACTGAGATTTGATGTATCTCACCCCACTATTGTTGATTATTTTCAGGGGCACCGCCGGGCGAAAATTTGTACCGCCGGGCGCTCCTAGGAATTTTCAATAATTCTGTTTTCTTAAAAACTCCATAACTCCATAACTTTTGACAACATATCACATAAAATTGTCATCATTCAAATGCCACTAATTAATTAATCCCACATCATACTCAATATTTTAACTTTTTATTGGGTAGAGGGTCGTCATAGCTTTCCAATGAAAAGTTATGGATCGTAAATCCGATCGAGGCATATTTATAGCCGATGTAAAGCTGTGAAAATATCCTACGGGATAAAAGTGAAAAGTATTGATTTCGATACCCGATTAAATGGATCGGAGGGAACCCGAAAGTGATGTTTTATGTGATGTGTTATTATATGCGTTTCCTTGTAATAATTGTGTTATGCCATATCTATCTGTTTGTTGTTGAGTATGAATGAAAGAAATATGCATGCTTAAAATGAATTAGGAAGAGTGAGGAAACTTTACCCCAAAACAAATGGCATATTTAAGACTGTTATAATTCTAGGTTGTGAATAGAATTGTGATAGAAACTCCGGATGGCGAGGCTCGTGCATTCATTGACGAGTTCTGGCCTGGAGTAGATAACCTAGATGGCAAGGCTCGGGCACCTGATGTAGGAAGGTACATCCATGACAAGATTGGTCTAGGAGAGAGTGAAACACTAGTAAGGAACATGTGTGAACCTTTGTGATTATGAGAAAAGGAGAATGTGGCCTTAAGGCATTGTGGCCTTGTGATTGTCGAATACAATCACGTTTGTGCGTGAGATCACGTAATCGTAACCGGTTATCTTGAGTTGCAGTTTCATGAGTCTCGAGCTCCTCTGAAACATAGGCATGACTACTTGGCAGGTTTGATTCCCGCGTGTAGTACGAATGGCGCTCAGGGAGCGTATGCTTGTGACGGTTAATGGCCAGTGTGAAGTGACGGTCCATAACGGTTAATGGCCCGTAGAACCCGAATCCATTCGTATGTCAAGTAGGTTACCGGGATCCATGACTCGGGTCGACTTCTAGACGTAGAAGTGGACGGGAAAAAGGGATGCCTCGGTGTGGTTATCGATTAGTGATATACATTTGGAGTTGATGAGCTCGTGAACATGTTTCCATATAGTGTGAGATTGTGAAATTGTGAGTATATATACTCAAGGTCATTTCCCTTCCCCTTGACTTGGGTTAGAATTTGATAGAACCTTGTAAAGCCGAGAGAATCCATAGGATAGGGAACTCACTGAGATTTGATGTACCTCACCCCACTATTGTTGATTATTTTCAGGGGCACCGCCGGGCGAAAATTTGTACCGCCGGGCGCTCCTAGGAATTTTCAATAATTCTGTTTTCTTAAAAACTCCATAACTCCATAACTTTTGACAACATATCACATAAAATTGTCATCATTCAAATGCCACTAATTAATTAATCCCACATCATACTCAATATTTTAACTTTTTATTGGGTAGAGGGTCGTCATAGCTTTCCAATGAAAAGTTATGGATCGTAAATCCGATCGAGGCATATTTATAGCCGATGTAAAGCTGTGAAAATATCCTACGGGATAAAAGTGAAAAGTATTGATTTCGATACCCGATTAAATGGATCGGAGGGAACCCGAAAGTGATGTTTTATGTGATGTGTTATTATATGCGTTTCCTTGTAATAATTGTGTTATGCCATATCTATCTGTTTGTTGTTGAGTATGAATGAAAGAAATATGCATGCTTAAAATGAATTAGGAAGAGTGAGGAAACTTTACCCCAAAACAAATGGCATATTTAAGACTGTTATAATTCTAGGTTGTGAATAGAATTGTGATAGAAACTCTGGATGGCGAGGCTCGTGCATTCATTGACGAGTTCTGGCCTGGAGTAGATAACCTAGATGGCAAGGCTCGGGCACCTGATGTAGGAAGGTACATCCGTGACAAGATTGGTCTAGGAGAGAGTGAAACACTAGTAAGGAACATGTGTGAACCTTTGTGATTATGAGAAAAGGAGAATGTGGCCTTAAGGCATTGTGGCCTTGTGATTGTCGAATACAATCACGTTTGTGCGTGAGATCACGTAATCGTAACCGGTTATCTTGAGTTGCAGTTTCATGAGTCTCGAGCTCCTCTGAAACATAGGCATGACTATTTGGCAGGTTTGATTCCCGCGTGTAGTACGAATGGCGCTCAGGGAGCGTATGCTTGTGACGGTTAATGGCCAGTGTGAAGTGACGGTCCATAACGGTTAATGGCCCGTAGAACCCGAATCCATTCGTATGTCAAGTAGGTTACCGGGATCCATGACTAGGGTCGACTTCTAGACGTAGAAGCGGACGGGAAAAGGGGATGCCTCGGTGTGGTTATCGATTAGTGATATACATTTGGAGTTGATGAGCTCGTGAACATGTTTCCATATAGTGTGAGATTGTGAAATTGTGAGTATATATACTCAAGGTCATTTCCCTTCCCCTTGACTTGGGTTAGAATTTGATAGAACCTTGTAAAGCCAAGAGAATCCATAGGATAGGGAACTCACTGAAATTTGATGTATCTCACCCCACTATTGTTGATTATTTTCAGGGGCACCGCCGGGCGAAAATTTGTACCGCCGGGCGCTCCTAGGAATTTTCAATAATTCCGTTTTCTTAAAAACTCCATAACTCCATAACTTTTGACAACATATCACATAAAATTGTCATCATTCAAATGCCACTAATTAATTAATCCCACATCATACTCAATATTTTAACTTTTAATTGGGTAGAGGGTCGTCATAGCTTTCCAATGAAAAGTTATGGATCGTAAATCCGATCGAGGCATATTTATAGCCGATGTAAAGCTGTGAAAATATCCTACGGGATAAAAGTGAAAAATATTGATTTCGATACCCGATTAAATGGATCGGAGGGAACCCGAAAGTGATGTTTTATGTGATGTGTTATTATATGTGTTTCCTTGTAATAATTGTGTTATGCCATATCTATCTGTTTGTTAATGAGAATGAATGAAAGAAATATGCATGCTTAAAATGAATTAGGAAGAGTGAGGAAACTTTACCCCAAAACAAATGGCATATTTAAGACTGTTATAATTCTAGGTTGTGAATAGAATTGTGATAGAAACTCTGGATGGCGAGGCTCGTGCATTCATTGACGAGTTCTGTCCTGGAGTAGATAACCTAGATGGCAAGGCTCGGGCACCTGATGTAGGAAGGTACATCCGTGACAAGATTGGTCTAGGAGAGAGTGAAACACTAGTAAGGAACATGTGTGAACCTTTGTGATTATGAGAAAAGGAGAATGTGGCCTTAAGGCATTGTGGCCTTGTGATTGTCGAATATAATCACGTTTGTGCGTGAGATCACGTAATCGTAACCGGTTATCTTGAGTTGCAGTTTCATGAGTCTCGAACTCCTCTGAAACATAGGCATGACTACTTGGCAGGTTTGATTCCCGCGTGTAGTACGAATGGCGCTCAGGGAGCGTATGCTTGTGACGGTTAATGGCCAGTGTGAAGTGACGGTCCATAACGGTTAATGGCCCGTAGAACCCGAATCCATTCGTATGTCAAGTAGGTTACCGGGATCCATGACTCGGGTCGACTTCTAGACGTAGAAGTGGACGGGAAAAAGGGATGCCTCGGTGTGGTTATCGATTAGTGATATACATTTGGAGTTGATGAGCTCGTGAACATGTTTCCATATAGTGTGAGATTATGAAATTGTGAGTATATATACTCAAGGTCATTTCCCTTCCCCTTGACTTGGGTTAGAATTTGATAGAACCTTGTAAAGCCGAGAGAATCCATAGGATAGGGAACTCACTGAGATTTGATGTATCTCACCCCACTATTGTTGATTATTTTCAGGGGCACCGCCGGGCGAAAATTTGTACCGCCGGGCGCTCCTAGGAATTTTCAATAATTCTGTTTTCTTAAAAACTCCATAACTCCATAACTTTTGACAACATATCACATAAAATTGTCATCATTCAAATGCCACTAATTAATTAATCCCACATCATACTCAATATTTTAACTTTTTATTGGGTAGAGGGTCGTCATAGCTTTCCAATGAAAAGTTATGGATCGTAAATCCGATCGAGGCATATTTATAGCCGATGTAAAGCTGTGAAAATATCCTACGGGATAAAAGTGAAAAATATTGATTTCGATACCCGATTAAATGGATCGGAGGGAACCCGAAAGTGATGTTTTATGTGATGTGTTATTATATGTGTTTCCTTGTAATAATTGTGTTATGCCATATCTATCTGTTTGTTAATGAGTATGAATGAAAGAAATATGCATGCTTAAAATGAATTAGGAAGAGTGAGGAAACTTTACCCCAAAACAAATGGCATATTTAAGACTGTTATAATTCTAGGTTGTGAATAGAATTGTGATAGAAACTCTGGATGGCGAGGCTCGTGCATTCATTGACGAGTTCTGTCCTGGAGTAGATAACCTAGATGGCAAGGCTCGGGCACCTGATGTAGGAAGGTACATCCGTGACAAGATTGGTCTAGGAGAGAGTGAAACACTAGTAAGGAACATGTGTGAACCTTTGTGATTATGAGAAAAGGAGAATGTGGCCTTAAGGCATTGTGGCCTTGTGATTGTCGAATATAATCACGTTTGTGCGTGAGATCACGTAATCGTAACCGGTTATCTTGAGTTGCAGTTTCATGAGTCTCGAACTCCTCTGAAACATAGGCATGACTACTTGGCAGGTTTGATTCCCGCGTGTAGTACGAATGGCGCTCAGGGAGCGTATGCTTGTGACGGTTAATGGCCAGTGTGAAGTGACGGTCCATAACGGTTAATGGCCCGTAGAACCCGAATCCATTCGTATGTCAAGTAGGTTACCGGGATCCATGACTCGGGTCGACTTCTAGACGTAGAAGTGGACGGGAAAAAGGGATGCCTCGGTGTGGTTATCGATTAGTGATATACATTTGGAGTTGATGAGCTCGTGAACATGTTTCCATATAGTGTGAGATTATGAAATTGTGAGTATATATACTCAAGGTCATTTCCCTTCCCCTTGACTTGGGTTAGAATTTGATAGAACCTTGTAAAGCCGAGAGAATCCATAGGATAGGGAACTCACTGAGATTTGATGTATCTCACCCCACTATTGTTGATTATTTTCAGGGGCACCGCCGGGCGAAAATTTGTACCGCCGGGCGCTCCTAGGAATTTTCAATAATTCTGTTTTCTTAAAAACTCCATAACTCCATAACTTTTGACAACATATCACATAAAATTGTCATCATTCAAATGCCACTAATTAATTAATCCCACATCATACTCAATATTTTAACTTTTTATTGGGTAGAGGGTCGTCATAGCTTTCCAATGAAAAGTTATGGATCGTAAATCCGATCGAGGCATATTTATAGCCGATGTAAAGCTGTGAAAATATCCTACGGGATAAAAGTGAAAAGTATTGATTTCGATACCCGATTAAATGGATCGGAGGGAACCCGAAAGTGATGTTTTATGTGATGTGTTATTATATGTGTTTCCTTGTAATAATTGTGTTATGCCATATCTATCTGTTTGTTGTTGAGTATGAATGAAAGAAATATGCATGCTTAAAATGAATTAGGAAGAGTGAGGAAACTTTACCCCAAAACAAATGGCATATTTAAGACTGTTATAATTCTAGGTTGTGAATAGAATTGTGATAGAAACTCTGGATGGCGAGGCTCGTGCATTCATTGACGAGTTCTGGCCTGGAGTAGATAACCTAGATGGCAAGGCTCGGGCACCTGATGTAGGAAGGTACATCCGTGACAAGATTGGTCTAGGAGAGAGTGAAACACTAGTAAGGAACATGTGTGAACCTTTGTGATTATGAGAAAAGGAGAATGTGGCCTTAAGGCATTGTGGCCTTGTGATTGTCGAATACAATCACGTTTGTGCGTGAGATCACGTAATCGTAACCGGTTATCTTGAGTTGCAGTTTCATGAGTCTCGAGCTCCTCTGAAACATAGGCATGACTATTTGGCAGGTTTGATTCCCGCGTGTAGTACGAATGGCGCTCAGGGAGCGTATGCTTGTGACGGTTAATGGCCAGTGTGAAGTGACGGTCCATAACGATTAATGGCCCGTAGAACCCGAATCCATTCGTATGTCAAGTAGGTTACCGGGATCCATGACTAGGGTCGACTTCTAGACGTAGAAGCGGACGGGAAAAGGGGATGCCTCGGTGTGGTTATCGATTAGTGATATACATTTGGAGTTGATGAGCTCGTGAACATGTTTCCATATAGTGTGAGATTGTGAAATTGTGAGTATATATACTCAAGGTCATTTCCCTTCCCCTTGACTTGGGTTAGAATTTGATAGAACCTTGTAAAGCTGAGAGAATCCATAGGATAGGGAACTCACTGAGATTTGATGTATCTCACCGCACTATTGTTGATTATTTTTAGGGGCACCGCCGGGCGAATATTTGTACCGCCGGGCGCTCCTGGGAATTTTCAATAATTCTGTTTTCTTTAAAACTCCATAACTCCATAACTTTTGACAACATATCACATCAAATTGTCATCATTCAAATGCCACTAATTAATTAATCCCACATCATACTCAATATTTTAACTTTTAATTGGGTAGAGGGTCGTCATAGCTTTCCAATGAAAAGTTATGGATCGTAAATCCGATCGAGGCATATTTATAGCCGATGTAAAGCTGTGAAAATATCCTACGGGATAAAAGTGAAAAATATTGATTTCGATACCCGATTAAATGGATCGGAGGGAACCCGAAAGTGATGTTTTATGTGATGTGTTATTATATGTGTTTCCTTGTAATAATTGTGTTATGCCATATCTATCTGTTTGTTAATGAGTATGAATGAAAGAAATATGCATGCTTAAAATGAATTAGGAAGAGTGAGGAAACTTTACCCCAAAACAAATGGCATATTTAAGACTGTTATAATTCTAGGTTGTGAATAGAATTGTGATAGAAACTCTGGATGGCGAGGCTCGTGCATTCATTGACGAGTTCTGTCCTGGAGTAGATAACCTAGATGGCAAGGCTCGGGCACCTGATGTAGGAAGGTACATCCGTGACAAGATTGGTCTAGGAGAGAGTGAAACACTAGTAAGGAACATGTGTGAACCTTTGTGATTATGAGAAAAGGAGAATGTGGCCTTAAGGCATTGTGGCCTTATGATTGTCGAATATAATCACGTTTGTGCGTGAGATCACGTAATCGTAACCGGTTATCTTGAGTTGCAGTTTCATGAGTCTCGAACTCCTCTGAAACATAGGCATGACTACTTGGCAGGTTTGATTCCCGCGTGTAGTACGAATGGCGCTCAGGGAGCGTATGCTTGTGACGGTTAATGGCCAGTGTGAAGTGACGGTCCATAACGGTTAATGGCCCGTAGAACCCGAATCCATTCGTATGTCAAGTAGGTTACCGGGATCCATGACTCGGGTCGACTTCTAGACGTAGAAGTGGACGGGAAAAAGGGATGCCTCGGTGTGGTTATCGATTAGTGATATACATTTGGAGTTGATGAGCTCGTGAACATGTTTCCATATAGTGTGAGATTGTGAAATTGTGAGTATATATACTCAAGGTCATTTCCCTTCCCCTTGACTTGGGTTAGAATTTGATAGAACCTTGTAAAGCCGAGAGAATCCATAGGATAGGGAACTCACTGAGATTTGATGTATCTCACCCCACTATTGTTGATTATTTTCAGGGGCACCGCCGGGCGAAAATTTGTACCGCCGGGCGCTCCTAGGAATTTTCAATAATTCTGTTTTCTTAAAAACTCCATAACTCCATAACTTTTGACAACATATCACATAAAATTGTCATCATTCAAATGCCACTAATTAATTAATCCCACATCATACTCAATATTTTAACTTTTTATTGGGTAGAGGGTCGTCATAGCTTTCCAATGAAAAGTTATGGATCGTAAATCCGATCGAGGCATATTTATAGCCGATGTAAAGCTGTGAAAATATCCTACGGGATAAAAGTGAAAAGTATTGATTTCGATACCCGATTAAATGGATCGGAGGGAACCCGAAAGTGATGTTTTATGTGATGTGTTATTATATGTGTTTCCTTGTAATAATTGTGTTATGCCATATCTATCTGTTTGTTGTTGAGTATGAATGAAAGAAATATGCATGCTTAAAATGAATTAGGAAGAGTGAGGAAACTTTACCCCAAAACAAATGGCATATTTAAGACTGTTATAATTCTAGGTTGTGAATAGAATTGTGATAGAAACTCTGGATGGCGAGGCTCGTGCATTCATTGACGAGTTCTGGCCTGGAGTAGATAACCTAGATGGCAAGGCTCGGGCACCTGATGTAGGAAGGTACATCCGTGACAAGATTGGTCTAGGAGAGAGTGAAACACTAGTAAGGAACATGTGTGAACCTTTGTGATTATGAGAAAAGGAGAATGTAGCCTTAAGGCATTGTGGCCTTGTGATTGTCGAATACAATCACGTTTGTGCGTGAGATCACGTAATCGTAACCGGTTATCTTGAGTTGCAGTTTCATGAGTCTCGAGCTCCTCTGAAACATAGGCATGACTATTTGGCAGGTTTGATTCCCGCGTGTAGTACGAATGGCGCTCAGGGAGCGTATGCTTGTGACGGTTAATGGCCAGTGTGAAGTGACGGTCCATAACGATTAATGGCCCGTAGAACCCGAATCCATTCGTATGTCAAGTAGGTTACCGGGATCCATGACTAGGGTCGACTTCTAGACGTAGAAGCGGACGGGAAAAGGGGATGCCTCGGTGTGGTTATCGATTAGTGATATACATTTGGAGTTGATGAGCTCGTGAACATGTTTCCATATAGTGTGAGATTGTGAAATTGTGAGTATATATACTCAAGGTCATTTCCCTTCCCCTTGACTTGGGTTAGAATTTGATAGAACCTTGTAAAGCCGAGAGAATCCATAGGATAGGGAACTCACTGAGATTTGATGTATCTCACCGCACTATTGTTGATTATTTTTAGGGGCACCGCCGGGCGAATATTTGTACCGCCGGGCGCTCCTGGGAATTTTCAATAATTCTGTTTTCTTTAAAACTCCATAACTCCATAACTTTTGACAACATATCACATCAAATTGTCATCATTCAAATGCCACTAATTAATTAATCCCACATCATACTCAATATTTTAACTTTTTATTGGGTAGAGGGTCGTCATAGCTTTCCAATGAAAAGTTATGGATCGTAAATCCGATCGAGGCATATTTATAGCCGATGTAAAGCTGTGAAAATATCCTACGGGATAAAAGTGAAAAATATTGATTTCGATACCCGATTAAATGGATCGGAGGGAACCCGAAAGTGATGTTTTATGTGATGCGTTATTATATGTGTTTCCTTGTAATAATTGTGTTATGCCATATCTATCTGTTTGTTAATGAGTATGAATGAAAGAAATATGCATGCTTAAAATGAATTAGGAAGAGTGAGGAAACTTTACCCCAAAACAAATGGCATATTTAAGACTGTTATAATTCTAGGTTGTGAATAGAATTGTGATAGAAACTCTGGATGGCGAGGCTCGTGCATTCATTGACGAGTTCTGTCCTGGAGTAGATAACCTAGATGGCAAGGCTCGGGCACCTGATGTAGGAAGGTACATCCGTGACAAGATTGGTCTAGGAGAGAGTGAAACACTAGTAAGGAACATGTGTGAACCTTTGTGATTATGAGAAAAGGAGAATGTGGCCTTAAGGCATTGTGGCCTTGTGATTGTCGAATATAATCACGTTTGTGCGTGAGATCACGTAATCGTAACCGGTTATCTTGAGTTGCAGTTTCATGAGTCTCGAACTCCTCTGAAACATAGGCATGACTACTTGGCAGGTTTGATTCCCGCGTGTAGTACGAATGGCGCTCAGGGAGCGTATGCTTGTGACGGTTAATGGCCAGTGTGAAGTGACGGTCCATAACGGTTAATGGCCCGTAGAACCCGAATCCATTCGTATGTCAAGTAGGTTACCGGGATCCATGACTCGGGTCGACTTCTAGACGTAGAAGTGGACGGGAAAAAGGGATGCCTCGGTGTGGTTATCGATTAGTGATATACATTTGGAGTTGATGAGCTCGTGAACATGTTTCCATATAGTGTGAGATTGTGAAATTGTGAGTATATATACTCAAGGTCATTTCCCTTCCCCTTGACTTGGGTTAGAATTTGATAGAACCTTGTAAAGCCGAGAGAATCCATAGGATAGGGAACTCACTGAGATTTGATGTATCTCACCCCACTATTGTTGATTATTTTCAGGGGCACCGCCGGGCGAAAATTTGTACCGCCGGGCGCTCCTAGGAATTTTCAATAATTCTGTTTTCTTAAAAACTCCATAACTCCATAACTTTTGACAACATATCACATAAAATTGTCATCATTCAAATGCCACTAATTAATTAATCCCACATCATACTCAATATTTTAACTTTTTATTGGGTAGAGGGTCGTCATAGCTTTCCAATGAAAAGTTATGGATCGTAAATCCGATCGAGGCATATTTATAGCCGATGTAAAGCTGTGAAAATATCCTACGGGATAAAAGTGAAAAGTATTGATTTCGATACCCGATTAAATGGATCGGAGGGAACCCGAAAGTGATGTTTTATGTGATGTGTTATTATATGTGTTTCCTTGTAATAATTGTGTTATGCCATATCTATCTGTTTGTTGTTGAGTATGAATGAAAGAAATATGCATGCTTAAAATGAATTAGGAAGAGTGAGGAAACTTTACCCCAAAACAAATGGCATATTTAAGACTGTTATAATTCTAGGTTGTGAATAGAATTGTGATAGAAACTCTGGATGGCGAGGCTCGTGCATTCATTGACGAGTTCTGGCCTGGAGTAGATAACCTAGATGGCAAGGCTCGGGCACCTGATGTAGGAAGGTACATCCGTGACAAGATTGGTCTAGGAGAGAGTGAAACACTAGTAAGGAACATGTGTGAACCTTTGTGATTATGAGAAAAGGAGAATGTGGCCTTAAGGCATTGTGGCCTTGTGATTGTCGAATACAATCACGTTTGTGCGTGAGATCACGTAATCGTAACCGGTTATCTTGAGTTGCAGTTTCATGAGTCTCGAGCTCCTCTGAAACATAGGCATGACTATTTGGCAGGTTTGATTCCCGCGTGTAGTACGAATGGCGCTCAGGGAGCGTATGCTTGTGACGGTTAATGGCCAGTGTGAAGTGACGGTCCATAACGATTAATGGCCCGTAGAACCCGAATCCATTCGTATGTCAAGTAGGTTACCGGGATCCATGACTAGGGTCGACTTCTAGACGTAGAAGCGGACGGGAAAAGGGGATGCCTCGGTGTGGTTATCGATTAGTGATATACATTTGGAGTTGATGAGCTCGTGAACATGTTTCCATATAGTGTGAGATTGTGAAATTGTGAGTATATATACTCAAGGTCATTTCCCTTCCCCTTGACTTGGGTTAGAATTTGATAGAACCTTGTAAAGCCGAGAGAATCCATAGGATAGGGAACTCACTGAGATTTGATGTATCTCACCGCACTATTGTTGATTATTTTTAGGGGCACCGCCGGGCGAATATTTGTACCGCCGGGCGCTCCTGGGAATTTTCAATAATTCTGTTTTCTTTAAAACTCCATAACTCCATAACTTTTGACAACATATCACATCAAATTGTCATCATTCAAATGCCACTAATTAATTAATCCCACATCATACTCAATATTTTAACTTTTTATTGGGTAGAGGGTCGTCATAGCTTTCCAATGAAAAGTTATGGATCGTAAATCCGATCGAGGCATATTTATAGCCGATGTAAAGCTGTGAAAATATCCTACGGGATAAAAGTGAAAAATATTGATTTCGATACCCGATTAAATGGATCGGAGGGAACCCGAAAGTGATGTTTTATGTGATGCGTTATTATATGTGTTTCCTTGTAATAATTGTGTTATGCCATATCTATCTGTTTGTTAATGAGTATGAATGAAAGAAATATGCATGCTTAAAATGAATTAGGAAGAGTGAGGAAACTTTACCCCAAAACAAATGGCATATTTAAGACTGTTATAATTCTAGGTTGTGAATAGAATTGTGATAGAAACTCTGGATGGCGAGGCTCGTGCATTCATTGACGAGTTCTGTCCTGGAGTAGATAACCTAGATGGCAAGGCTCGGGCACCTGATGTAGGAAGGTACATCCGTGACAAGATTGGTCCAGGAGAGAGTGAAACACTAGTAAGGAACATGTGTGAACCTTTGTGATTATGAGAAAAGGAGAATGTGGCCTTAAGGCATTGTGGCCTTGTGATTGTCGAATAAAATCACGTTTGTGCGTGAGATCACGTAATCGTAACCGGTTATCTTGAGTTACAGTTTCATGAGTCTCGAACTCCTCTGAAACATAGGCATGACTACTTGGCAGGTTTGATTCCCGCGTGTAGTACGAATGGCGCTCAGGGAGCGTATGCTTGTGACGGTTAATGGCCAGTGTGAAGTGACGGTCCATAACGGTTAATGGCCCGTAGAACCCGAATCCATTCGTATGTCAAGTAGGTTACCGGGATCCATGACTCGGGTCGACTTCTAGACGTAGAAGTGGACGGGAAAAAGGGATTCCTCGGTGTGGTTATCGATTAGTGATATACATTTGGAGTTGATGAGCTCGTGAACATGTTTCCATATAGTGTGAGATTGTGAAATTGTGAGTATATATACTCAAGGTCATTTCCCTTCCCCTTGACTTGGGTTAGAATTTGATAGAACCTTGTAAAGCCGAGAGAATCCATAGGATAGGGAACTCACTGAGATTTGATGTATCTCACCCCACTATTGTTGATTATTTTCAGGGGCACCGCCGGGCGAAAATTTGTACCGCCGGGCGCTCCTAGGAATTTTCAATAATTCTGTTTTCTTAAAAACTCCATAACTCCATAACTTTTGACAACATATCACATAAAATTGTCATCATTCAAATGCCACTAATTAATTAATCCCACATCATACTCAATATTTTAACTTTTTATTGGGTAGAGGGTCGTCATAGCTTTCCAATGAAAAGTTATGGATCGTAAATCCGATCGAGGCATATTTATAGCCGATGTAAAGCTGTGAAAATATCCTACGGGATAAAAGTGAAAAGTATTGATTTCGATACCCGATTAAATGGATCGGAGGGAACCCGAAAGTGATGTTTTATGTGATGTGTTATTATATGTGTTTCCTTGTAATAATTGTGTTATGCCATATCTATCTGTTTGTTGTTGAGTATGAATGAAAGAAATATGCATGCTTAAAATGAATTAGGAAGAGTGAGGAAACTTTACCCCAAAACAAATGGCATATTTAAGACTGTTATAATTCTAGGTTGTGAATAGAATTGTGATAGAAACTCTGGATGGCGAGGCTCGTGCATTCATTGACGAGTTCTGGCCTGGAGTAGATAACCTAGATGGCAAGGCTCGGGCACCTGATGTAGGAAGGTACATCCGTGACAAGATTGGTCTAGGAGAGAGTGAAACACTAGTAAGGAACATGTGTGAACCTTTGTGATTATGAGAAAAGGAGAATGTGGCCTTAAGGCATTGTGGCCTTGTGATTGTCGAATACAATCACGTTTGTGCGTGAGATCACGTAATCGTAACCGGTTATCTTGAGTTGCAGTTTCATGAGTCTCGAGCTCCTCTGAAACATAGGCATGACTATTTGGCAGGTTTGATTCCCGCGTGTAGTACGAATGGCGCTCAGGGAGCGTATGCTTGTGACGGTTAATGGCCAGTGTGAAGTGACGGTCCATAACGATTAATGGCCCGTAGAACCCGAATCCATTCGTATGTCAAGTAGGTTACCGGGATCCATGACTAGGGTCGACTTCTAGACGTAGAAGCGGACGGGAAAAGGGGATGCCTCGGTGTGGTTATCGATTAGTGATATACATTTGGAGTTGATGAGCTCGTGAACATGTTTCCATATAGTGTGAGATTGTGAAATTGTGAGTATATATACTCAAGGTCATTTCCCTTCCCCTTGACTTGGGTTAGAATTTGATAGAACCTTGTAAAGCCGAGAGAATCCATAGGATAGGGAACTCACTGAGATTTGATGTATCTCACCGCACTATTGTTGATTATTTTTAGGGGCACCGCCGGGCGAATATTTGTACCGCCGGGCGCTCCTGGGAATTTTCAATAATTCTGTTTTCTTTAAAACTCCATAACTCCATAACTTTTGACAACATATCACATCAAATTGTCATCATTCAAATGCCACTAATTAATTAATCCCACATCATACTCAATATTTTAACTTTTTATTGGGTAGAGGGTCGTCATAGCTTTCCAATGAAAAGTTATGGATCGTAAATCCGATCGAGGCATATTTATAGCCGATGTAAAGCTGTGAAAATATCCTACGGGATAAAAGTGAAAAATATTGATTTCGATACCCGATTAAATGGATCGGAGGGAACCCGAAAGTGATGTTTTATGTGATGTGTTATTATATGTGTTTCCTTGTAATAATTGTGTTATGCCATATCTATCTGTTTGTTAATGAGTATGAATGAAAGAAATATGCATGCTTAAAATGAATTAGGAAGAGTGAGGAAACTTTACCCCAAAACAAATGGCATATTTAAGACTGTTATAATTCTAGGTTGTGAATAGAATTGTGATAGAAACTCTGGATGGCGAGGCTCGTGCATTCATTGACGAGTTCTGTCCTGGAGTAGATAACCTAGATGGCAAGGCTCGGGCACCTGATGTAGGAAGGTACATCCGTGACAAGATTGGTCCAGGAGAGAGTGAAACACTAGTAAGGAACATGTGTGAACCTTTGTGATTATGAGAAAAGGAGAATGTGGCCTTAAGGCATTGTGGCCTTGTGATTGTCGAATATAATCACGTTTGTGCGTGAGATCACGTAATCGTAACCGGTTATCTTGAGTTGCAGTTTCATGAGTCTCGAACTCCTCTGAAACATAGGCATGACTACTTGGCAGGTTTGATTCCCGCGTGTAGTACGAATGGCGCTCAGGGAGCGTATGCTTGTGACGGTTAATGGCCAGTGTGAAGTGACGGTCCATAACGGTTAATGGCCCGTAGAACCCGAATCCATTCGTATGTCAAGTAGGTTACCGGGATCCATGACTCGGGTCGACTTCTAGACGTAGAAGTGGACGGGAAAAAGGGATGCCTCGGTGTGGTTATCGATTAGTGATATACATTTGGAGTTGATGAGCTCGTGAACATGTTTCCATATAGTGTGAGATTGTGAAATTGTGAGTATATATACTCAAGGTCATTTCCCTTCCCCTTGACTTGGGTTAGAATTTGATAGAACCTTGTAAAGCCGAGAGAATCCATAGGATAGGGAACTCACTGAGATTTGATGTATCTCACCCCACTATTGTTGATTATTTTCAGGGGCACCGCCGGGCGAAAATTTGTACCGCCGGGCGCTCCTAGGAATTTTCAATAATTCTGTTTTCTTAAAAACTCCATAACTCCATAACTTTTGACAACATATCACATAAAATTGTCATCATTCAAATGCCACTAATTAATTAATCCCACATCATACTCAATATTTTAACTTTTTATTGGGTAGAGGGTCGTCATAGCTTTCCAATGAAAAGTTATGGATCGTAAATCCGATCGAGGCATATTTATAGCCGATGTAAAGCTGTGAAAATATCCTACGGGATAAAAGTGAAAAGTATTGATTTCGATACCCGATTAAATGGATCGGAGGGAACCCGAAAGTGATGTTTTATGTGATGTGTTATTATATGTGTTTCCTTGTAATAATTGTGTTATGCCATATCTATCTGTTTGTTGTTGAGTATGAATGAAAGAAATATGCATGCTTAAAATGAATTAGGAAGAGTGAGGAAACTTTACCCCAAAACAAATGGCATATTTAAGACTGTTATAATTCTAGGTTGTGAATAGAATTGTGATAGAAACTCTGGATGGCGAGGCTCGTGCATTCATTGACGAGTTCTGGCCTGGAGTAGATAACCTAGATGGCAAGGCTCGGGCACCTGATGTAGGAAGGTACATCCGTGACAAGATTGGTCTAGGAGAGAGTGAAACACTAGTAAGGAACATGTGTGAACCTTTGTGATTATGAGAAAAGGAGAATGTGGCCTTAAGGCATTGTGGCCTTGTGATTGTCGAATACAATCACGTTTGTGCGTGAGATCACGTAATCGTAACCGGTTATCTTGAGTTGCAGTTTCATGAGTCTCGAGCTCCTCTGAAACATAGGCATGACTATTTGGCAGGTTTGATTCCCGCGTGTAGTACGAATGGCGCTCAGGGAGCGTATGCTTGTGACGGTTAATGGCCAGTGTGAAGTGACGGTCCATAACGATTAATGGCCCGTAGAACCCGAATCCATTCGTATGTCAAGTAGGTTACCGGGATCCATGACTAGGGTCGACTTCTAGACGTAGAAGCGGACGGGAAAAGGGGATGCCTCGGTGTGGTTATCGATTAGTGATATACATTTGGAGTTGATGAGCTCGTGAACATGTTTCCATATAGTGTGAGATTGTGAAATTGTGAGTATATATACTCAAGGTCATTTCCCTTCCCCTTGACTTGGGTTAGAATTTGATAGAACCTTGTAAAGCCGAGAGAATCCATAGGATAGGGAACTCACTGAGATTTGATGTATCTCACCGCACTATTGTTGATTATTTTTAGGGGCACCGCCGGGCGAATATTTGTACCGCCGGGCGCTCCTGGGAATTTTCAATAATTCTGTTTTCTTTAAAACTCCATAACTCCATAACTTTTGACAACATATCACATCAAATTGTCATCATTCAAATGCCACTAATTAATTAATCCCACATCATACTCAATATTTTAACTTTTAATTGGGTAGAGGGTCGTCATAGCTTTCCAATGAAAAGTTATGGATCGTAAATCCGATCGAGGCATATTTATAGCCGATGTAAAGCTGTGAAAATATCCTACGGGATAAAAGTGAAAAATATTGATTTCGATACCCGATTAAATGGATCGGAGGGAACCCGAAAGTGATGTTTTATGTGATGTGTTATTATATGTGTTTCCTTGTAATAATTGTGTTATGCCATATCTATCTGTTTGTTAATGAGTATGAATGAAAGAAATATGCATGCTTAAAATGAATTAGGAAGAGTGAGGAAACTTTACCCCAAAACAAATGGCATATTTAAGACTGTTATAATTCTAGGTTGTGAATAGAATTGTGATAGAAACTCTGGATGGCGAGGCTCGTGCATTCATTGACGAGTTCTGTCCTGGAGTAGATAACCTAGATGGCAAGGCTCGGGCACCTGATGTAGGAAGGTACATCCGTGACAAGATTGGTCTAGGAGAGAGTGAAACACTAGTAAGGAACATGTGTGAACCTTTGTGATTATGAGAAAAGGAGAATGTGGCCTTAAGGCATTGTGGCCTTGTGATTGTCGAATATAATCACGTTTGTGCGTGAGATCACGTAATCGTAACCGGTTATCTTGAGTTGCAGTTTCATGAGTCTCGAACTCCTCTGAAACATAGGCATGACTACTTGGCAGGTTTGATTCCCGCGTGTAGTACGAATGGCGCTCAGGGAGCGTATGCTTGTGACGGTTAATGGCCAGTGTGAAGTGACGGTCCATAACGGTTAATGGCCCGTAGAACCCGAATCCATTCGTATGTCAAGTAGGTTACCGGGATCCATGACTCGGGTCGACTTCTAGACGTAGAAGTGGACGGGAAAAAGGGATGCCTCGGTGTGGTTATCGATTAGTGATATACATTTGGAGTTGATGAGCTCGTGAACATGTTTCCATATAGTGTGAGATTGTGAAATTGTGAGTATATATACTCAAGGTCATTTCCCTTCCCCTTGACTTGGGTTAGAATTTGATAGAACCTTGTAAAGCCGAGAGAATCCATAGGATAGGGAACTCACTGAGATTTGATGTATCTCACCCCACTATTGTTGATTATTTTCAGGGGCACCGCCGGGCGAAAATTTGTACCGCCGGGCGCTCCTAGGAATTTTCAATAATTCTGTTTTCTTAAAAACTCCATAACTCCATAACTTTTGACAACATATCACATAAAATTGTCATCATTCAAATGCCACTAATTAATTAATCCCACATCATACTCAATATTTTAACTTTTTATTGGGTAGAGGGTCGTCATAGCTTTCCAATGAAAAGTTATGGATCGTAAATCCGATCGAGGCATATTTATAGCCGATGTAAAGCTGTGAAAATATCCTACGGGATAAAAGTGAAAAGTATTGATTTCGATACCCGATTAAATGGATCGGAGGGAACCCGAAAGTGATGTTTTATGTGATGTGTTATTATATGTGTTTCCTTGTAATAATTGTGTTATGCCATATCTATCTGTTTGTTGTTGAGTATGAATGAAAGAAATATGCATGCTTAAAATGAATTAGGAAGAGTGAGGAAACTTTACCCCAAAACAAATGGCATATTTAAGACTGTTATAATTCTAGGTTGTGAATAGAATTGTGATAGAAACTCTGGATGGCGAGGCTCGTGCATTCATTGACGAGTTCTGGCCTGGAGTAGATAACCTAGATGGCAAGGCTCGGGCACCTGATGTAGGAAGGTACATCCGTGACAAGATTGGTCTAGGAGAGAGTGAAACACTAGTAAGGAACATGTGTGAACCTTTGTGATTATGAGAAAAGGAGAATGTGGCCTTAAGGCATTGTGGCCTTGTGATTGTCGAATACAATCACGTTTGTGCGTGAGATCACGTAATCGTAACCGGTTATCTTGAGTTGCAGTTTCATGAGTCTCGAGCTCCTCTGAAACATAGGCATGACTATTTGGCAGGTTTGATTCCCGCGTGTAGTACGAATGGCGCTCAGGGAGCGTATGCTTGTGACGGTTAATGGCCAGTGTGAAGTGACGGTCCATAACGATTAATGGCCCGTAGAACCCGAATCCATTCGTATGTCAAGTAGGTTACCGGGATCCATGACTAGGGTCGACTTCTAGACGTAGAAGCGGACGGGAAAAGGGGATGCCTCGGTGTGGTTATCGATTAGTGATATACATTTGGAGTTGATGAGCTCGTGAACATGTTTCCATATAGTGTGAGATTGTGAAATTGTGAGTATATATACTCAAGGTCATTTCCCTTCCCCTTGACTTGGGTTAGAATTTGATAGAACCTTGTAAAGCCGAGAGAATCCATAGGATAGGGAACTCACTGAGATTTGATGTATCTCACCGCACTATTGTTGATTATTTTTAGGGGCACCGCCGGGCGAATATTTGTACCGCCGGGCGCTCCTGGGAATTTTCAATAATTCTGTTTTCTTTAAAACTCCATAACTCCATAACTTTTGACAACATATCACATCAAATTGTCATCATTCAAATGCCACTAATTAATTAATCCCACATCATACTCAATATTTTAACTTTTAATTGGGTAGAGGGTCGTCATAGCTTTCCAATGAAAAGTTATGGATCGTAAATCCGATCGAGGCATATTTATAGCCGATGTAAAGCTGTGAAAATATCCTACGGGATAAAAGTGAAAAATATTGATTTCGATACCCGATTAAATGGATCGGAGGGAACCCGAAAGTGATGTTTTATGTGATGCGTTATTATATGTGTTTCCTTGTAATAATTGTGTTATGCCATATCTATCTGTTTGTTAATGAGTATGAATGAAAGAAATATGCATGCTTAAAATGAATTAGGAAGAGTGAGGAAACTTTACCCCAAAACAAATGGCATATTTAAGACTGTTATAATTCTAGGTTGTGAATAGAATTGTGATAGAAACTCTGGATGGCGAGGCTCGTGCATTCATTGACGAGTTCTGTCCTGGAGTAGATAACCTAGATGGCAAGGCTCGGGCACCTGATGTAGGAAGGTACATCCGTGACAAGATTGGTCTAGGAGAGAGTGAAACACTAGTAAGGAACAT
Source organism: Lathyrus tuberosus (assembly GCA_022829125.1). Classification (NCBI taxonomy): domain Eukaryota; kingdom Viridiplantae; phylum Streptophyta; class Magnoliopsida; order Fabales; family Fabaceae; genus Lathyrus; species Lathyrus tuberosus. Next base: position 8,657,060 of record JALAZF010000264.1, read on the forward strand.
GTGTGAACCTTTGTGATTATGAGAAAAGGAGAATGTGGCCTTAAGGCATTGTGGCCTTGTGATTGTCGAATATAATCACGTTTGTGCGTGAGATCACGTAATCGTAACCGGTTATCTTGAGTTGCAGTTTCATGAGTCTCGAACTCCTCTGAAACATAGGCATGACTACTTGGCAGGTTTGATTCCCGCGTGTAGTACGAATGGCGCTCAGGGAGCGTATGCTTGTGACGGTTAATGGCCAGTGTGAAGTGACGGTCCATAACGGTTAATGGCCCGTAGAACCCGAATCCATTCGTATGTCAAGTAGGTTACCGGGATCCATGACTCGGGTCGACTTCTAGACGTAGAAGTGGACGGGAAAAAGGGATGCCTCGGTGTGGTTATCGATTAGTGATATACATTTGGAGGTGATGAGCTCGTGAACATGTTTCCATATAGTGTGAGATTGTGAAATTGTGAGTATATATACTCAAGGTCATTTCCCTTCCCCTTGACTTGGGTTAGAATTTGATAGAACCTTGTAAAGCCGAGAGAATCCATAGGATAGGGAACTCACTGAGATTTGATGTATCTCACCCCACTATTGTTGATTATTTTCAGGGGCACCGCCGGGCGAAAATTTGTACCGCCGGGCGCTCCTAGGAATTTTCAATAATTCTGTTTTCTTAAAAACTCCATAACTCCATAACTTTTGACAACATATCACATAAAATTGTCATCATTCAAATGCCACTAATTAATTAATCCCACATCATACTCAATATTTTAACTTTTTATTGGGTAGAGGGTCGTCATAGCTTTCCAATGAAAAGTTATGGATCGTAAATCCGATCGAGGCATATTTATAGCCGATGTAAAGCTGTGAAAATATCCTACGGGATAAAAGTGAAAAGTATTGATTTCGATACCCGATTAAATGGATCGGAGGGAACCCGAAAGTGATGTTTTATGTGATGTGTTATTATATGTGTTTCCTTGTAATAATTGTGTTATGCCATATCTATCTGTTTGTTGTTGAGTATGAATGAAAGAAATATGCATGCTTAAAATGAATTAGGAAGAGTGAGGAAACTTTACCCCAAAACAAATGGCATATTTAAGACTGTTATAATTCTAGGTTGTGAATAGAATTGTGATAGAAACTCTGGATGGCGAGGCTCGTGCATTCATTGACGAGTTCTGGCCTGGAGTAGATAACCTAGATGGCAAGGCTCGGGCACCTGATGTAGGAAGGTACATCCGTGACAAGATTGGTCTAGGAGAGAGTGAAACACTAGTAAGGAACATGTGTGAACCTTTGTGATTATGAGAAAAGGAGAATGTGGCCTTAAGGCATTGTGGCCTTGTGATTGTCGAATACAATCACGTTTGTGCGTGAGATCACGTAATCGTAACCGGTTATCTTGAGTTGCAGTTTCATGAGTCTCGAGCTCCTCTGAAACATAGGCATGACTATTTGGCAGGTTTGATTCCCGCGTGTAGTACGAATGGCGCTCAGGGAGCGTATGCTTGTGACGGTTAATGGCCAGTGTGAAGTGACGGTCCATAACGATTAATGGCCCGTAGAACCCGAATCCATTCGTATGTCAAGTAGGTTACCGGGATCCATGACTAGGGTCGACTTCTAGACGTAGAAGCGGACGGGAAAAGGGGATGCCTCGGTGTGGTTATCGATTAGTGATATACATTTGGAGTTGATGAGCTCGTGAACATGTTTCCATATAGTGTGAGATTGTGAAATTGTGAGTATATATACTCAAGGTCATTTCCCTTCCCCTTGACTTGGGTTAGAATTTGATAGAACCTTGTAAAGCCGAGAGAATCCATAGGATAGGGAACTCACTGAGATTTGATGTATCTCACCGCACTATTGTTGATTATTTTTAGGGGCACCGCCGGGCGAATATTTGTACCGCCGGGCGCTCCTGGGAATTTTCAATAATTCTGTTTTCTTTAAAACTCCATAACTCCATAACTTTTGACAACATATCACATAAAATTGTGATCATTCAAATGCCACTAATTAATTAATCCCACATCATACTCAATATTTTAACTTTTTATTGGGTAGAGGGTCGTCATAGCTTTCCAATGAAAAGTTATGGATCGTAAATCCGATCGAGGCATATTTATAGCCGATGTAAAGCTGTGAAAATATCCTACGGGATAAAAGTGAAAAGTATTGATTTCGATACCCGATTAAATGGATCGGAGGGAACCCGAAAGTGATGTTTTATGTGATGTGTTATTATATGTGTTTCCTTGTAATAATTGTGTTATGCCATATCTATCTGTTTGTTAATGAGTATGAATGAAAGAAATATGCATGCTTAAAATGAATTAGGAAGAGTGAGGAAACTTTACCCCAAAACAAATGGCATATTTAAGACTGTTATAATTCTAGGTTGTGAATAGAATTGTGATAGAAACTCTGGATGGCGAGGCTCGTGCATTCATTGACGAGTTCTGTCCTGGAGTAGATAACCTAGATGGCAAGGCTCGGGCACCTGATGTAGGAAGGTACATCCGTGACAAGATTGGTCCAGGAGAGAGTGAAACACTAGTAAGGAACATGTGTGAACCTTTGTGATTATGAGAAAAGGAGAATGTGGCCTTAAGGCATTGTGGCCTTGTGATTGTCGAATATAATCACGTTTGTGCGTGAGATCACGTAATCGTAACCGGTTATCTTGAGTTGCAGTTTCATGAGTCTCGAACTCCTCTGAAACATAGGCATGACTACTTGGCAGGTTTGATTCCCGCGTGTAGTACGAATGGCGCTCAGGGAGCGTATGCTTGTGACGGTTAATGGCCAGTGTGAAGTGACGGTCCATAACGGTTAATGGCCCGTAGAACCCGAATCCATTCGTATGTCAAGTAGGTTACCGGGATCCATGACTCGGGTCGACTTCTAGACGTAGAAGTGGACGGGAAAAAGGGATGCCTCGGTGTGGTTATCGATTAGTGATATACATTTGGAGTTGATGAGCTCGTGAACATGTTTCCATATAGTGTGAGATTGTGAAATTGTGAGTATATATACTCAAGGTCATTTCCCTTCCCCTTGACTTGGGTTAGAATTTGATAGAACCTTGTAAAGCCGAGAGAATCCATAGGATAGGGAACTCACTGAGATTTGATGTATCTCACCCCACTATTGTTGATTATTTTCAGGGGCACCGCCGGGCGAAAATTTGTACCGCCGGGCGCTCCTAGGAATTTTCAATAATTCTGTTTTCTTAAAAACTCCATAACTCCATAACTTTTGACAACATATCACATAAAATTGTCATCATTCAAATGCCACTAATTAATTAATCCCACATCATACTCAATATTTTAACTTTTTATTGGGTAGAGGGTCGTCATAGCTTTCCAATGAAAAGTTATGGATCGTAAATCCGATCGAGGCATATTTATAGCCGATGTAAAGCTGTGAAAATATCCTACGGGATAAAAGTGAAAAGTATTGATTTCGATACCCGATTAAATGGATCGGAGGGAACCCGAAAGTGATGTTTTATGTGATGTGTTATTATATGTGTTTCCTTGTAATAATTGTGTTATGCCATATCTATCTGTTTGTTGTTGAGTATGAATGAAAGAAATATGCATGCTTAAAATGAATTTGGAAGAGTGAGGAAACTTTACCCCAAAACAAATGGCATATTTAAGACTGTTATAATTCTAGGTTGTGAATAGAATTGTGATAGAAACTCTGGATGGCGAGGCTCGTGCATTCATTGACGAGTTCTGGCCTGGAGTAGATAACCTAGATGGCAAGGCTCGGGCACCTGATGTAGGAAGGTACATCCGTGACAAGATTGGTCTAGGAGAGAGTGAAACACTAGTAAGGAACATGTGTGAACCTTTGTGATTATGAGAAAAGGAGAATGTGGCCTTAAGGCATTGTGGCCTTGTGATTGTCGAATACAATCACGTTTGTGCGTGAGATCACGTAATCGTAACCGGTTATCTTGAGTTGCAGTTTCATGAGTCTCGAGCTCCTCTGAAACATAGGCATGACTATTTGGCAGGTTTGATTCCCGCGTGTAGTACGAATGGCGCTCAGGGAGCGTATGCTTGTGACGGTTAATGGCCAGTGTGAAGTGACGGTCCATAACGATTAATGGCCCGTAGAACCCGAATCCATTCGTATGTCAAGTAGGTTACCGGGATCCATGACTAGGGTCGACTTCTAGACGTAGAAGCGGACGGGAAAAGGGGATGCCTCGGTGTGGTTATCGATTAGTGATATACATTTGGAGTTGATGAGCTCGTGAACATGTTTCCATATAGTGTGAGATTGTGAAATTGTGAGTATATATACTCAAGGTCATTTCCCTTCCCCTTGACTTGGGTTAGAATTTGATAGAACCTTGTAAAGCCGAGAGAATCCATAGGATAGGGAACTCACTGAGATTTGATGTATCTCACCGCACTATTGTTGATTATTTTTAGGGGCACCGCCGGGCGAAAATTTGTACCGCCGGGCGCTCCTAGGAATTTTCAATAATTCTGTTTTCTTAAAAACTCCATAACTCCATAACTTTTGACAACATATCACATAAAATTGTCATCATTCAAATGCCACTAATTAATTAATCCCACATCATACTCAATATTTTAACTTTTTATTGGGTAGAGGGTCGTCATAGCTTTCCAATGAAAAGTTATGGATCGTAAATCCGATCGAGGCATATTTATAGCCGATGTAAAGCTGTGAAAATATCCTACGGGATAAAAGTAAAAAGTATTGATTTCGATACCCGATTAAATGGATCGGAGGGAACCCGAAAGTGATGTTTTATGTGATGTGTTATTATATGCGTTTCCTTGTAATAATTGTGTTATGCCATATCTATCTGTTTGTTGTTGAGTATGAATGAAAGAAATACGCATGCTTCAAATGAATTAGGATGAGTGAGGAAACTTTACCCCAAAACAAATGGCTTATTTAAGACTTTTATAATTCTAGGTTGTGAATAGAATTGTGATAGAAACTCTGGATGGCGAGGCTCGTGCATTCATTGCCGAGTTCTGGCCTGGAGTAGATAGCCTAGATGGCAAGGCTCGGGCACCTGATGTAGGAAGGTACATCCGTGATGAGATTGGTCTAGGAGAGAGTGAAACACTAGTAAGGAACATGTGTGAACCTTTGTGATTATGAGAAAAGGAGAATGTGGCCTTAAGGCATTGTGGCCTTGTGATTGTCGAATACAATCACGTTTGTGCGTGAGATCACCTAATCGTAACCGGTTATCTTGAGTTGCAGTTTCATTAGTCTCGAGCTCCTCTGAAACATAGGCATGACTACTTGGCAGGTTTGATTCCCGCGTGTAGTACGAATGGCGCTCAGGGAGCGTATGCTTGTGACGGTTAATGGCACGTGTGAAGTGACGGTCCATAACGGTTAATGGCCCGTAGAACCCGAATCCATTCGTATGTCAAGTAGGTTACCGGGATCCATGACTCGGGTCGACTTCTAGACGTAGAAGCGGACGGGAAAAGGGGATGCCTCGTTGTGGTTATCGATTAGCGATATACATTTGGAGTTGATGAGCTCGTGAACATGTTTCCATATAGTGCGAGATTGTGAAATTATGAGTATACATACTCAAGGTCATTTCCCTTCCCCTTGACTTGGGTTAGGATTTGATAGAACCTTGTAAAGCCGAGAGAATCCATAGGATAGGGAACTCACTGAGATTTGATGTATCTCACCCCACTATTGTTGATTATTTTTAGGGGCACCGCCGGGCGAATATTTGTACCGCCGGGCGCTCCTGGGAATTTTCAATAATTCTGTTTTCTTTAAAACTCCATAACTCCATAACTTTTGACAACATATCACATAAAATTGTCATCATTCAAATGCCACTAATTAATTAATCCCACATCATACTCAATATTTTAACTTTTTATTGGGTAGAGGGTCGTCATAGCTTTCCAATGAAAAGTTATGGATCGTAAATCCGATCGAGGCATATTTATAGCCGATGTAAAGCTGTGAAAATATCCTACGGGATAAAAGTGAAAAGTATTGATTTCGATACCCGATTAAATGGATCGGAGGGAACCCGAAAGTGATGTTTTATGTGATGTGTTATTATATGCGTTTCCTTGTAATAATTGTGTTATGCCATATCTATCTGTTTGTTGTTGAGTATGAATGAAAGAAATACGCATGCTTCAAATGAATTAGGAAGAGTGAGGAAACTTTACCCCAAAACAAATGGCATATTTAAGACTTTTATAATTCTAGGTTGTGAATAGAATTGTGATAGAAACTCTGGATGGCGAGGCTCGTGCATTCATTGACGAGTTCTGGCCTGGAGTAGATAGCCTAGATGGCAAGGCTCGGGCACCTGATGTAGGAAGGTACATCCGTGACGAGATTGGTCTAGGAGAGAGTGAAACACTAGTAAGGAACATGTGTGAACCTTTGTGATTATGAGAAAAGGAGAATGTGGCCTTAAGGCATTGTGGCCTTGTGATTGTCGAATACAATCACGTTTGTGCGTGAGATCACGTAATCGTAACCGGTTATCTTGAGTTGCAGTTTCATTAGTCTCGAGCTCCTCTGAAACATAGGCATGACTACTTGGCAGGTTTGATTCCCGCGTGTAGTACGAATGGCGCTCAGGGAGCGTATGCTTGTGACGGTTAATGGGACGTGTGAAGTGACGGTCCATAACGGTTAATGGCCCGTAGAACCCGAATCCATTCGTATGTCAAGTAGGTTACCGGGATCCATGACTCGGGTCGACTTCTAGACGTAGAAGCGGACGGGAAAAGGGGATGCCTCGTTGTGGTTATCGATTAGCGATATACATTTGGAGTTGATGAGCTCGTGAACATGTTTCCATATAGTGCGAGATTGTGAAATTATGAGTATACATACTCAAGGTCATTTCCCTTCCCCTTGACTTGGGTTAGGATTTGATAGAACCTTGTAAAGCCGAGAGAATCCATAGGATAGGGAACTCACTGAGATTTGATGTATCTCACCGCACTATTGTTGATTATTTTTAGGGGCACCGCCGGGCGAATATTTGTACCGCCGGGCGCTCCTGGGAATTTTCAATAATTCTGTTTTCTTTAAAACTCCATAACTCCATAACTTTTGACAACATATCACATCAAATTGTCATCATTCAAATGCCACTAAGTAATTAATCCCACATCATACTCAATATTTTAACTTTTTATTGGGTAGAGGGTCTTCATAGCTTTCCAATGAAAAGTTATGGATCGTAAATCCGATCGAGGCATATTTATAGCCGATGTAAAGCTGTGAAAATATCCTACGGGATATACGTAAAAAGTATTGATTTCGATACCCGATTAAATGGATCGGAGGGAACCCGAAAGTGATGTTTTATGTGATGTGTTATTATATGCCTTTCCTTGTAATAATTGTGTTATGCCATATCTATCTGTTTGTTGTTGAGTATGAATGAAAGAAATATGCATGCTTAAAATGAATTAGGAAGAGTGAGGAAACTTTACCCCAAAACAAATGGCATATTTAAGACTGTTATAATTCTAGGTTGTGAATAGAATTGTGATAGAAACTCTGGATGGCGAGGCTCGTGCATTCATTGACGAGTTCTGGCCTAGAGTAGATAGCCTAGATGGCAAGGCTCGGGCACCTGATGTAGGAAGGTACATCCGTGACGAGATTGGTCTAGGAGAGAGTGAAACACTAGTAAGGAACATGTGTGAACCTTTGTGATTATGAGAAAAGGAGAATGTGGCCTTAGGGCATTGTGGCCTTGTGATTGTCGAATACAATCACGTTTGTGCATGAGATCACGTAATCGTAACCGATTATCTTGAGTTGCAGTTTCATGAGTCTCGAGCTCCTCTGAAACATAGGCATGACTACTTGGCAGGTTTGATTCCCACGTGTAGTACGAATGGCACTCAGGGAGCGTATGATTGTGACGGTTAATGGCCCGTGTGAAGTGACGGTCCATAACGGTTAATGGCCCGTAGAACCCGAATCCATTCGTATGTCAAGTAGGTTATCGGGATCCATGACTCGGGTCGACTTCTAGACGTAGAAGCGGACGGGAAAAGGGGATGCCTCGGTGTGGTTATCGATTGGTGATATACATTTGGAGTTGATGAGCTCGTGAACATGTTTCCATATAGTGTGAGATTGTGAAATTGTGAGTATATATACTCAAGGTCATTTGCCTTCCCCTTGACTTGGGTTAGGATTTGATAGAACCTTGTAAAGCCGAGAGAATCCATAGGATAGGGAACTCACTGAGATTTGATGTATCTCACCCCACTATTGTTGATTATTTTCAGGGGCACCGCCGGGCGAAAATTTGCACCGCCGGGCGCTCCTGGGAATTTTCAATAATAATGTTTTCTTTAAAACTCCATAACTCCATAAATTTTGACAACATATCACATCAAATTGTCATCATTCAAATGCCACTAATTAATTAATCCCACATCATACTCAATATTTTAACTTTTTATTGGGTAGAGGGTCGTCATAGCTTTCCAATGAAAAGTTATGGATCGTAAATCCGATCGAGGCATATTTATAGCCGATGTAAAGCTGTGAAAATATCCTACGGGATAAAAGTAAAAAGTATTGATTTCGATACCCGATTAAATGGATCGTAGGGAACCCGAAAGTGATGTTTTATGTGATGTGTTATTATATGCATTTCCTTGTAATAATTGTGTTATGCCATATCTATCTGTTTGTTGTTGAGTATGAATGAAAGAAATATGCATGCTTAAAATGAATTAGGAAGAGTGAGGAAACTTTACCCCAAAACAAATGGCATATTTAAGACTGTTATAATTCTAGGTTGTGAATAGAATTGTGATAGAAACTCTGGATGGCGAGGCTCGTGCATTCATTGACGAGTTCTGGCCAGGAGTAGATAACCTAGATGGCAAGGCTCGGGCACCTGATGTAGGAAGGTACATCCGTGACGAGATTGGTCTAGGAGAGAGTGAAACACTAGTAAGGAACATGTGTGAACCTTAGTGATTATGAGAAAAGGAGAATGTGGCCTTAAGGCATTGTGGCCTTGTGATTGTCGAATATAATCACGTTTGTGCGTGAGATCACGTAATCGTAACCGGTTATCTTGAGTTGCAGTTTCATGAGTCTCGAGCTCCTCTGAAACATAGGCATGACTACTTGGCAGGTTTGATTGCAGCGTGCAGTACGAATGTCGCTCAGAGAGCATATGCTTGTGACGGTTAATGGACCGTGTGAAGTGACGGTCCATATCGGTTAATGGCCCGTAGAACCCGAATCCATTCGTATGTCAAGTAGGTTACCGAGATCCATGACTCGGGTCAACTTCTAGGCGTAGAAGCAGACGGGAAAAGGGAATGGCTCGGTGTGGTTATCGATTAGTGATATACATTTGGAGTTGATGAGCTCGTGAACATGTTTCCATATAGTGTGAGATTGTAAAATTGTGAGTATATATACTCAAGGTCATTTCCCTTCCCCTTGACTTGAGTCAGGATTTGATAGAACCTTGTAAAGCCGAGAGAATCCATAGGATAGGGAACTCACTGAGATTTGATGTATCTCACCCCACTATTGTTGATTATTTTCATGGGCACCGTCGGGCGAAAATTTGTACCACCGGGCGCTCATGGGAATTTTCAAAAATTCTGTTTTCTTTAAAACTCCATAACTCCATAACTTTTGACAACATATCACATAAAATTGTCATCATTCAAATGCCACTAATTAATTAATCCCACATCATACTCAATATTTTAATGTTTTATTGGGTAGAGGGTCGTCATAGCTTTCCAATGAAAAGTTATGGTTCGTAAATCCGATCGAGGCATATTTATAGCCGATGTAAAGCTGTGAAAATATCCTACGGGATAAGAGTGAAAAGTATTGATTTCAATACCCGATTAAATGGATCGGAGGGAACCCGAAAGTGATGTTTTATGTGATGTGTTATTATACGCATTTCCTTGTAATAATTGTGTTATGCCATATCTATCTGTTTGTTGTTGAGTATGAATTGTCGCTCCCGGGATTTTCATCCAAGTACAAACGCGAAAGTGGCACCAAACAGAGTCGCCAGCAATGTGTATTTATCCCAAGAGAGGGAAAGGAAACACCGCGTAAACCTGAGAGAAAGGAAAAGCATGGTCTTACGACCAAGAGAACTGGGTTCGGGAGTCGGTTACGCGCGGGGAAGGTATTAGCACCCCCACGCGTCCATCGTACCCGATGGGATCCACGCTTGCTTGTCTCGATCAAAGGGTGTAAAGAAAGGATACTGGAAAAGGAACTGAAAGAAAGAAAGGAGAAGGAAAAGAAAAGGAACGGGAAACAAATGTAGGGAAAATAAAAGAAGTGCTCGCATGGGCCCTACCCCACTGCCTACGTATCTCATCGGGAGCATGAGAATCAGAGCGACGTAGTTCCCCTCACTAGGGATGGATTGTTTGTGTTTTTTAGAGAACGGCTTACGTTCTAGCTCAGGTGTTGCAGGCTCGCTGGTCCGAGTGCGTTACCGTCTTGCAAGAGGACGAGTAGAAGCGCGTTCGTGCGTTGAGAATGAATGAGATGAGAAAAGAATTCCCGAAGGAAAGACGTTATTGTTTGTTTTTGTCTTTTAGAAGTTTTTCCCATTTATTTGCATATGACAGTGTATCTGAATCTTAGTCATTGGAGTGTGTACATTCTCACACTCCAAGATGGAATGAGGAAGAAAGTACACTAAGCATGAAGAAGACCCCCACCCTTATTTCCAATTATTAAGGTTCAAACACACTAGCATACTTGTGCTTATTAAGTGTTTTTGTTGATTATGAAATGAAGAAGTGTTTTTCTTTATTTGTATTTTCAACAAGTATTGCATTTAAGTCCCTCATACAAGATCAAATGTTTAACACATTGACCCAAGATGGGCTATATGCTACACATTCTAAGATTACAAGAGAAGACCCCTTATAATCTTTTCTTTATATGAAAGGCCTAAATGCAATAAATGCCTACCTTTATTATATGTTTTGAATTTTCTTTGAGATGAGAAGATGAAAGACTCAAGAGAGGGTAAAGGTAAAAATCTATATGGACTAAGACTCAATCCTAATTGATTAGTTAAGGGAGTGATCCTAAAGTTTGTGAGGTTTCAACCTAAAGTCTAAAGAAAGAATGAATTAAACAATTCACTTCTAAAGTAGAAGATGAATTGTAATTCACAAAGGGAAAGTGATGAGTTATTAAAAGAAAGCACATAAGTGCTTAACAAAACATAGAATGGAATTGTAAAAGAGAAAGGATAGAAGTTGAATGTGGATTCCTTATCCACACTCAATTGAAACTTACCAAAGCCCCTACATGGTTAGTAAACATGTATAAGAAGTATAAGAAGTAAAAGAGCATGTAATGCATCATAAAACTCAAAAGAATTAAATGAGAAACCAAATCCTAGAGCCACAACCAGAATGGGCATCATATGGACAACAAGTGGATATCATCATACAAGTGCAAGTGAATAAGCAATAATCATCATCCATTAGCATTTAAACATGTTACAAGAAGAAGGGGTAGATGAAAGATGGAAAGAAATGAAGAGTACATGCATAAATGGAACATGTAAATCAACAACCAGAATTGAAACTAAATGGAAAATGGTTTATAAACATCTCAAAAGTATTTATGAATCAACTTCAAGACATTCAAGAAGTAATATAAGAAGAGTTGAAATGAAAGTTCAAAAAGAAAGTGCAAACAATACATGTTAATGATGCACAAAGTTCAAATTGAAATGAACATGTAAAGATGACCTATAATGTGTATCAAAGACCTATAATATCATATGAATGGCTTATAACATATGCAAATGCTCATACAAATGTGCACAAAAGAATTCATGTAAACATGCACTAAAGTTGTAATGACATGCCATGGATTATACTTCCAATGTAATGCATCAAACAAAGACCAAATGGATTCATGAAAATTATGCCAGTATATTATTGGAATGCCTAGGTCAGAAATGCATCATACATCAAGATAGCATGTAAAAATTCAGAGCAAAATGACTTCAAACAAAGCAATTAGGTCAAATTGAAACATCATGCAAAGTGGTGCAAATATAGGCATCAAAACATGTAATAAAGTAACCTAAAAAATCAAACAAAAATCAACTAACATGCTTCAATGTATTAGTGAATCAATGCAAAAAGAATCATGTCAAAACAGTTGGTAATGAGCAAGAACAAAATTAAACAAATTCATGTATCATGCTTAGAATGCATCTAAATGGAAATTCAAAGAAAATTATGGACTAGGGGTAAAAAGGTCATAAAATCAAGAAATAAAGTGATGGAAAATTTCCTAAATGTTTTAGTGATACTCATGAATTTTTATAGAATTTTATAATGTTGTTTTGTATTTTAAAAAATTAAAATTGAAACGTGCATAAAATGAAGAAAATAAAAGGAAATAGAAAACAAGAGTGGGGTGCAAATATAGTAAACCAACAGTTCAAAGTGTTTGGGCCTTTTAACAAGGAGGTGCGAAAAGAAAAGGTTTCAGGGTCCATTTGCGCGTGGAACACAATAGCAAACGTGCACTTTCAGTCAAATAAAGTCAAACAATGATCACCATCGGATTGAGTCAGGTCAACAAACGAGTCAAAGTAAGCAAGATCAATGCACACACGTGAGGGAACACAATTACTAACATGCACTGCGCCACATTTTGTTTAAGTGAAATCAGAAATGGAGCACGTGAGGTGCACACCTTTTTTAATGCGTTGGCCAATCCTACACCACACGATGCAAGTAAATCCACGGCCACGATTAAAACTGCAAACCAAACCCTAACACATGATCACCGGCCGGAGAGGGACCTCCGGTCACCTTCTCCGGCCATGCACCACCGTCTGCAACTCTCACATGTCCCAGAAATGCCCAACTATTATACCAAAATGAAGCTGAGCTCACGTAGATTAAGAATTCACCATTGTTTTTCACATACCAAGCACACACATAGAGAACAGAGGAGATTAAACCAAACCCTAACTTTTGGATCTAAGCCTCTACAAGGCCTATCAACTAGCCGGAGTAAGCAGAGCTTCTATCAAGCTTAAATTAACAAAAACAAGCTAAAATTAATGAAAATCAACTGAAGCAAAGTTGAATGATGAAACCTGAAAATGTGGAGCAATTGGAGATGTTGAGAAAAACCAGAGAAAAGCTTGATATGCTGAGCTTCTAGATCTTCAAACTTAGCAAAATAAATGCTATGGATTCATAAATAGATGAAGGATATTGAAGCTTGCAACGATGCTGAACTTGCAGAAATGGAGTTGTTCTTGTTGCTCTTGATTCAACCACACCAAGCAATGATCACTGGAAGCACAATGGAGTTGAAATCGTGGAGAAGAAGATGAGCAAAATCAGAGAGAGTGAGAGGAGAATTCTGAAGTGAATGTGAGAAATCAGTGTTGTCTGAGAAATGTGAGTGAAATTTGGTTTTATAGTGTGAGTTAGAACTGAACCAGAGGTGGTTAAGTGAGTGAGTCAACTGAGTCCAAGTTGAGTTAACTGAGCTGCCTCTAACTAACTGAGCCAAGTTAGTTAGGGCGAGTCAGCTGTGGTTGTGCTATAGTGGTGGAGGTCCATGGTGTTATGGTGGAAGTGAAAATGAACTGACATTGCACGGCTGTCTCACCAAACTTGTTCAGCAAGTTGCTTTTTCTATTTTCGTGCATGGCACGTGCTCATGTGCATGGACATGTGATGAGTGTTTGGTTAAATGAAGAAAGAGTTGGAGGGTGAGCAATGCACAAGCAAGCTGAGACAACAACAACAACATTCATTTTTTCTGGTTTTTAGCAGCCCAAGGTTTAATGGTTTGACCAAGAATTTCTCTCTATTTTGTGAATGAAACAAAGAGGTATTGATGCCAAACGGAAGAGGAGATATCATGGAACAAGTTTGGGGTGAAAATTGAATTGAATTGAGGCTTGGAAATTGGTGAAAAGCAACTTGGAGCATCAAGGTTTGGGACTGGTTTGTAGGCAAGACAGTTGGTCGGTTGACAAGGTAGCTTGGTGCATGGAATTTCAGTCTGAACACACTAAATTGAGACCACTATAACTCACTCATAGCTTGATCAATTCAAAATTTTCCCAACATCAATATTGAAGATGACACTACAAAGAACAACTTTGATGTTGAAAATTTTCTCATTTAGAGCTTTCTTCTTGGAGAAATTAGGCTTGACTTTTGGCACACCAACTGTTTGAGGAAATGATGTGCGCGTGACCTGAAAATTCTTGGTCATGACCTAGTTTTGGCCTACTTTCTTCCAACTTTGATCCATCATATCTCCCTCAATATTTATCCAATTGAGATGTTCTACACATGGATTTGAAGCTTAAAGCAAGGCCTTTTGTTGTGGCCTGGTGGAATTTTCATTTGATGCTTCAATTTCAAATGGCCTTGGTTCCAACTCTGATGTAAAATGGCCAAAACTTGCTATTTTTAGTAACCCTTCCTCTTCCAAAAATGGCAACTTTCCACCTCTTGATTTTTTCATGATTCCTTTGGAATTTCTTGACCAAATTTTGTACATTGGACATATGTAACATGAATTTCATGATTTTGGGCTCGAAAAGTCAAGAGTTGACTTTTTCCTCTGATTATTTGACTTGGCCCCAAATTTCCTGATTTTTGATCTTTCTTCCAATTGAGCCACCTCCAAAACCAATTGAGGGGCAATTCTCCATACACATACACTTAAGGACATGTAGAATACCATGATATCAAGTTTTGTCCAAAAAATCAAAGATAACCTGATTTTACTGTAAACCCTAATTTTGACCCCCTCTGGTTAGGAGGAAATTGCACATCTTCCAAATCCAAATTCCTCAGAGTATGTTGTGTATCCTCTTAAAGGATGATGAGAAATGCCACTTGAGGATGATTTTGAATCAATGAGCTATTTCTTTTGAGGATTTTCCTTCAATTTTTGGACTTCTTGCATAGTGTAGGATGTAATGCTTCAATCTCCTATTGAATCTCACCTTCTTGAGGTTGTGGATGATCAATTGGGATAGTATGAGACATGAGAGACCTCTTGGCTTGCCTAGAGCCAACTTGATTGACCTTTTTGTGCTTTGAATGATCCCTTGATTGTCCACCTTCCACCTGATCACATGCCTTGATGGTAAGAGGAATGCTATGCTTCATTTTTCTATGTTAAATGCAATGCAATGCTAATGAGATGGATATGATATGATATATGATAATGTTGAACTATGATGCCAAAAGGGGAGAGCAAATTTTGGGGTATTACATGAATGAAAGAAATATGCATGCTTAAAATGAATTAGGAAGAGTGAGGAAACTTTACCCCAAAACAAATGGCATATTTAAGACTGTTATAATTCTAGGTTGTGAATAGAATTGTGATAGAAACTCTGGATGGCGAGGCTCGTGCATTCATTAACGCGTTCTGGCCTGGAGTAGATAACCTAGATGGCAAGGCTCGGGCACCTGATGTAGGAAGGTACATCCGTGACGAGATTGGTCTAGGAGAGAGTGAAACACTAGTAAGGAACATGTGTGAACCTTGGTGATTATGAGAAAAGGAGAATGTGGCCTTAAGGCATTGTGGCCTTGTGATTGTCGAATACAATCACGTTTGTGCGTGAGATCACGTAATCGTAACCGGTTATCTTGAGTTGCAGTTTCATGAGTCTCGAGCTCCTCTGAAACATAGGCATGACTACTTGGCAGGTTTGATTCCCGCATGTAGTACGAATGGCGCTCAGGGAGCGTATGCTTGTGACGGTTAATGGCCCGTGTGAAGTGACGGTCCATAACGTTTAATGACCCGTAGAACCCGAATCCATTCGTATGTCAAGTAGGTTATCGGGATCCATGACTCGGGTCGACTTCTAGACGTAGAAGCGGATGGGAAAAGGGGATGCCTCGGTGTGGTTATCGATTGGTGATATACATTTGGAGTTGATGAGCTCGTGAACATGTTTCCATATAGTGTGAGATTGTGAAATTGTGAGTATATATACTCAAGTTCATTTCCCTTCCCCTTGACTTGGGTTAGGATTTGATAGAACCTTGTAAAGCCGAGAGAATCCATAGGATAGGGAACTCACTGAGATTTGATGTATCTCACCCCACTATTGTTGATTATTTTCAGGGGCACCGCCGGGCGAAAATTTGTACCGCCGGGCGCTCCTGGGAATTTTCAATAATTATGTTTTCTTTAAAACTCCATAACTCCATAACTTTTGACAACATATCACATCAAATTGTCATCATTCAAATGCCACTAATTAATTAATCCCACATCATTCTCAATATTTTAACATTTTATTGGGTAGAGGGTCGTCATAGCTTTCCAATGAAAAGTTATGGATCGTAAATCCGATCGAGGCATATTTATAGCCGATGTAAAGCTGTGAAAATATCCTACGGGATAAAAGTGAAAAGTATTGATTTCGATACCCGATTAAATGGATCGGAGGGAACCCGAAAGCGATGTTTTATGTGATGTGTTATTATATGCATTTCCTTGTAATAATTGTGTTATGCCATATCTATCTGTTTGTTGTTGAGTATGAATGAAAGAAATATGCATGCTTAAAATGAATTAGGAAGAGTGAGGAAACTTTACCCCAAAACAAATGGCATATTTAAGACTGTTATAATTCTAGGTTGTGAATACAATTGTGATAGAAACTCTAGATGGCGAGGCTCGTGCATTCATTGACGAGTTCTGGCCTGGAGTAGATAACCTAGATGGCAAGGCTCGGGCACCTGATGTAGGAAGGTACATCCGTGACGAGATTGGTCTAGGAGAGAGTGAAACACTAGTAAGGAACATGTGTGAACCTTGGTGATTATGAGAAAAGGAGAATGTGGCCTTAAGGCATTGTGGCCTTGTGATTGTCGAATACAATCACGTTTGTGCGTGAGATCACGTAATCGTAACCGGTTATCTTGAGTTGCAGTTTCATGAGTCTCGAGCTCCTCTGAAACATAGGCATGACTACTTGGCAGGTTTGATTCCCGCATGTAGTACGAATGGCGCTAAGGGAGCGTATGCTTGTGGCGGTTAATGGCCCGTGTGAAGTGACGGTCCATAACGTTTAATGACCCGTAGAACCCGAATCCATTCGTATGTCAAGTAGGTTACCGGGATCCATGACTCGGGTCAACTTCTAGACGTAGAAGCGGACGGGAAAAGGGAATGCCTCGGTGTGGTTATCGATTAGTGATATACATTTGGAGTTGATGAGCTCGTGAACATGTTTCCATATAGTGTGAGATTGTAAAATTGTGAGTATATATACTCAAGGTCATTTCCCTTCCCCTTGACTTGAGTCAGGATTTGATAGAACCTTGTAAAGCCGAGAGAATCCATAGGATAGGGAACTCACTGAGATTTGATGTATCTCACCCCACTATTGTTGATTATTTTCATGGGCACCGTCGGGCGAAAATTTGTACCACCGGGCGCTCATGGGAATTTTCAAATATTCTGTTTTCTTTAAAACTCCATAACTCCATAACTTTTGACAACATATCACATAAAATTGTCATCATTCAAATGCCACTAATTAATTAATCCCACATCATACTCAATATTTTAATGTTTTCTTGGGTAGAGGGTCGTCATAGCTTTCCAATGAAAAGTTATGGTTCGTAAATCCGATCGAGGCATATTTATAGCCGATGTAAAGCTGTGAAAATATCCTACGGGATAAAAGTGAAAAGTATTGATTTCAATACCCGATTAAATGGATCGGAGGGAACCCGAAAGTGATGTTTTATGTGATGTGTTATTATACGCATTTCCTTGTAATAATTGTGTTATGCCATATGTATCTGTTTGTTGTTGAGTATGAATGAAAGAAATATGCATGCTTAAAATGAATTAGGAAGAGTGAGGAAACTTTACCCCAAAACAAATGGCATATTTAAGACTGTTATAATTCTAGGTTGTGAATAGAATTGTGATAGAAACTCTGGATGGCGAGGCTCGTGCATTCATTAACGCGTTCTGGCCTGGAGTAGATAACCTAGATGGCAAGGCTCGGGCACCTGATGTAGGAAGGTACATCCGTGACGAGATTGGTCTAGGAGAGAGTGAAACACTAGTAAGGAACATGTGTGAACCTTGGTGATTATGAGAAAAGGAGAATGTGGCCTTAAGGCATTGTGGCCTTGTGATTGTCGAATACAATCACGTTTGTGCGTGAGATCACGTAATCGTAACCGGTTATCTTGAGTTGCAGTTTCATGAGTCTCGAGCTCCTCTGAAACATAGGCATGACTACTTGGCAGGTTTGATTCCCGCATGTAGTACGAATGGCGCTCAGGGAGCGTATGCTTGTGACGGTTAATGGCCCGTGTGAAGTGACGGTCCATAACGTTTAATGACCCGTAGAACCCGAATCCATTCGTATGTCAAGTAGGTTACCGGGATCCATGACTCGGGTCAACTTCTAGACGTAGAAGCGGACGGGAAAAGGGAATGCCTCGGTGTGGTTATCGATTAGTGATATACATTTGGAGTTGATGAGCTCGTGAACATGTTTCCATATAGTGTGAGATTGTAAAATTGTGAGTATATATACTCAAGGTCATTTCCCTTCCCCTTGACTTGAGTCAGGATTTGATAGAACCTTGTAAAGCCGAGAGAATCCATAGGATAGGGAACTCACTGAGATTTGATGTATCTCACCCCACTATTGTTGATTATTTTCATGGGCACCGTCGGCCGAAAATTTGTACCACCGGGCGCTCATGGGAATTTTCAAAAATTCTGTTTTCTTTAAAACTCCATAACTCCATAACTTTTGACAACATATCACATAAAATTGTCATCATTCAAATGCCACTAATTAATTAATCCCACATCATACTCAATATTTTAATGTTTTCTTGGGTAGAGGGTCGTCATAGCTTTCCAATGAAAAGTTATGGTTCGTAAATCCGATCGAGGCATATTTATAGCCGATGTAAAGCTGTGAAAATATCCTACGGGATAAAAGTGAAAAGTATTGATTTCAATACCCGATTAAATGGATCGGAGGGAACCCGAAAGTGATGTTTTATGTGATGTGTTATTATACGCATTTCCTTGTAATAATTGTGTTATGCCATATCTATCTGTTTGTTGTTGAGTATGAATGAAAGAAATATGCATGCTTAAAATGAATTAGGAAGAGTGAGGAAACTTTACCCCAAAACAAATGGCATATTTAAGACTGTTATAATTCTAGGTTGTGAATAGAATTGTGATAGAAACTCTGGATGGCGAGGCTCGTGCATTCATTAACGCGTTCTGGCCTGGAGTAGATAACCTAGATGGCAAGGCTCGGGCACCTGATGTAGGAAGGTACATCCGTGACGAGATTGGTCTAGGAGAGAGTGAAACACTAGTAAGGAACATGTGTGAACCTTGGTGATTATGAGAAAAGGAGAATGTGGCCTTAAGGCATTGTGGCCTTGTGATTGTCGAATACAATCACGTTTGTGCGTGAGATCACGTAATCGTAACCGTTTATCTTGAGTTGCAGTTTCATGAGTCTCGAGCTCCTCTGAAACATAGGCATGACTACTTGGCAGGTTTGATTCCCGCATGTAGTACGAATGGCGCTCAGGGAGCGTATGCTTGTGACGGTTAATGGCCCGTGTGAAGTGACGGTCCATAACGTTTAATGACCCGTAGAACCCGAATCCATTCGTATGTCAAGTAGGTTATCGGGATCCATGACTCGGGTCGACTTCTAGACGTAGAAGCGGACGGGAAAAAGGGATGCCTCGGTGTGGTTATCGATTGGTGATATACATTTGGAGTTGATGAGCTCGTGAACATGTTTCCATATAGTGTGAGATTGTGAAATTGTGAGTATATATACTCAAGTTCATTTCCCTTCCCCTTGACTTGGGTTAGGATTTGATAGAACCTTGTAAAGCCGAGAGAATCCATAGGATAGGGAACTCACTGAGATTTGATGTATCTCACCCCACTATTGTTGATTATTTTCAGGGGCACCGCCGGGCGAAAATTTGTACCGCGGGCGCTCCTGGGAATTTTCAATAATTATGTTTTCTTTAAAACTCCATAACTCCATAACTTTTGACAACATATCACATCAAATTGTCATCATTCAAATGCCACTAATTAATTAATCCCACATCATTCTCAATATTTTAACATTTTATTGGGTAGAGGGTCGTCATAGCTTTCCAATGAAAAGTTATGGATCGTAAATCCGATCGAGGCATATTTATAGCCGATGTAAAGCTGTGAAAATATCCTACGGGATAAAAGTGAAAAGTATTGATTTCAATACCCGATTAAATGGATCGGAGGGAACCCGAAAGTGATGTTTTATGTGATGTGTTATTATACGCATTTCCTTGTAATAATTGTGTTATGCCATATCTATCTGTTTGTTGTTGAGTATGAATGAAAGAAATATGCATGCTTAAAATGAATTAGGAAGAGTGAGGAAACTTTACCCCAAAACAAATGGCATATTTAAGACTGTTATAATTCTAGGTTGTGAATAGAATTGTGATAGAAACTCTGGATGGCGAGGCTCGTGCATTCATTAACGCGTTCTGGCCTGGAGTAGATAACCTAGATGGCAAGGCTCGGGCACCTGATGTAGGAAGGTACATCCGTGACGAGATTGGTCTAGGAGAGAGTGAAACACTAGTAAGGAACATGTGTGAACCTTGGTGATTATGAGAAAAGGAGAATGTGGCCTTAAGGCATTGTGGCCTTGTGATTGTCGAATACAATCACGTTTGTGCGTGAGATCACGTAATCGTAACCGTTTATCTTGAGTTGCAGTTTCATGAGTCTCGAGCTCCTCTGAAACATAGGCATGACTACTTGGCAGGTTTGATTCCCGCATGTAGTACGAATGGCGCTCAGGGAGCGTATGCTTGTGACGGTTAATGGCCCGTGTGAAGTGACGGTCCATAACGTTTAATGACCCGTAGAACCCGAATCCATTCGTATGTCAAGTAGGTTATCGGGATCCATGACTCGGGTCGACTTCTAGACGTAGAAGCGGACGGGAAAAAGGGATGCCTCGGTGTGGTTATCGATTGGTGATATACATTTGGAGTTGATGAGCTCGTGAACATGTTTCCATATAGTGTGAGATTGTGAAATTGTGAGTATATATACTCAAGTTCATTTCCCTTCCCCTTGACTTGGGTTAGGATTTGATAGAACCTTGTAAAGCCGAGAGAATCCATAGGATAGGGAACTCACTGAGATTTGATGTATCTCACCCCACTATTGTTGATTATTTTCAGGGGCACCGCCGGGCGAAAATTTGTACCGCGGGCGCTCCTGGGAATTTTCAATAATTATGTTTTCTTTAAAACTCCATAACTCCATAACTTTTGACAACATATCACATCAAATTGTCATCATTCAAATGCCACTAATTAATTAATCCCACATCATTCTCAATATTTTAACATTTTATTGGGTAGAGGGTCGTCATAGCTTTCCAATGAAAAGTTATGGATCGTAAATCCGATCGAGGCATATTTATAGCCGATGTAAAGCTGTGAAAATATCCTACGGGATAAAAGTGAAAAGTATTGATTTCAATACCCGATTAAATGGATCGGAGGGAACCCGAAAGTGATGTTTTATGTGATGTGTTATTATACGCATTTCCTTGTAATAATTGTGTTATGCCATATCTATCTGTTTGTTGTTGAGTATGAATGAAAGAAATATGCATGCTTAAAATGAATTAGGAAGAGTGAGGAAACTTTACCCCAAAACAAATGGCATATTTAAGACTGTTATAATTCTAGGTTGTGAATAGAATTGTGATAGAAACTCTGGATGGCGAGGCTCGTGCATTCATTAACGCGTTCTGGCCTGGAGTAGATAACCTAGATGGCAAGGCTCGGGCACCTGATGTAGGAAGGTACATCCGTGACGAGATTGGTCTAGGAGAGAGTGAAACACTAGTAAGGAACATGTGTGAACCTTGGTGATTATGAGAAAAGGAGAATGTGGCCTTAAGGCATTGTGGCCTTGTGATTGTCGAATACAATCACGTTTGTGCGTGAGATCACATAATCGTAACCGTTTATCTTGAGTTGCAGTTTCATGAGTCTCGAGCTCCTCTGAAACATAGGCATGACTACTTGGCAGGTTTGATTCCCGCATGTAGTACGAATGGCGCTCAGGGAGCGTATGCTTGTGACGGTTAATGGCCCGTGTGAAGTGACGGTCCATAACGTTTAATGACCCGTAGAACCCGAATCCATTCGTATGTCAAGTAGGTTATCGGGATCCATGACTCGGGTCGACTTCTAGACGTAGAAGCGGACGGGAAAAGGGGATGCCTCGGTGTGGTTATCGATTGGTGATATACATTTGGAGTTGATGAGCTCGTGAAAATGTTTCCATATAGTGTGAGATTGTGAAATTGTGAGTATATATACTCAAGGTCATTTCCCTTCCCCTTGACTTGAGTCAGGATTTGATAGAACCTTGTAAAGCCGAGAGAATCCATAGGATAGGGAACTCACTGAGATTTGATGTATCTCACCCCACTATTGTTGATTATTTTCATGGGCACCGTCGGGCGAAAATTTGTACCACCGGGCGCTCATGGGAATTTTCAAAAATTCTGTTTTCTTTAAAACTCCATAACTCCATAACTTTTGACAACATATCACATAAAATTGTCATCATTCAAATGCCACTAATTAATTAATCCCACATCATACTCAATATTTTAATGTTTTCTTGGGTAGAGGGTCGTCATAGCTTTCCAATGAAAAGTTATGGTTCGTAAATCCGATCGAGGCATATTTATAGCCGATGTAAAGCTGTGAAAATATCCTACGGGATAAAAGTGAAAAGTATTGATTTCAATACCCGATTAAATGGATCGGAGGGAACCCGAAAGTGATGTTTTATGTGATGTGTTATTATACGCATTTCCTTGTAATAATTGTGTTATGCCATATCTATCTGTTTGTTGTTGAGTATGAATGTAAGAAATATGCATGCTTAAAATGAATTAGGAAGAGTGAGGAAACTTTACCCCAAAACAAATGGCATATTTAAGACTGTTATAATTCTAGGTTGTGAATAGAATTGTGATAGAAACTCTGGATGGCGAGGCTCGTGCATTCATTAACGCGTTCTGGCCTGGAGTAGATAACCTAGATGGCAAGGCTCGGGCACCTGATGTAGGAAGGTACATCCGTGACGAGATTGGTCTAGGAGAGAGTGAAACACTAGTAAGGAACATGTGTGAACCTTGGTGATTATGAGAAAAGGAGAATGTGGCCTTAAGGCATTGTGGCCTTGTGATTGTCGAATACAATCACGTTTGTGCGTGAGATCACGTAATCGTAACCGGTTATCTTGAGTTGCAGTTTCATGAGTCTCGAGCTCCTCTGAAACATAGGCATGACTACTTGGCAGGTTTGATTCCCGCATGTAGTACGAATGGCGCTCAGGGAGCGTATACTTGTGACGGTTAATGGCCCGTGTGAAGTGACGGTCCATAACGTTTAATGACCCGTAGAACCCGAATCCATTCGTATGTCAAGTAGGTTATCGGGATCCATGACTCGGGTCGACTTCTAGACGTAGAAGCGGACGGGAAAAGGGGATGCCTCGGTGTGGTTATCGATTGGTGATATACATTTGGAGTTGATGAGCTCGTGAACATGTTTCCATATAGTGTGAGATTGTGAAATTGTGAGTATATATACTCAAGTTCATTTCCCTTCCCCTTGACTTGGGTTAGGATTTGATAGAACCTTGTAAAGCCGAGAGAATCCATAGGATAGGGAACTCACTGAGATTTGATGTATCTCACCCCACTATTGTTGATTATTTTCAGGGGCACCGCCGGGCGAAAATTTGTACCGCGGGCGCTCCTGGGAATTTTCAATAATTATGTTTTCTTTAAAACTCCATAACTCCATAACTTTTGACAACATATCACATCAAATTGTCATCATTCAAATGCCACTAATTAATTAATCCCACATCATTCTCAATATTTTAACATTTTATTGGGTAGAGGGTCGTCATAGCTTTCCAATGAAAAGTTATGGATCGTAAATCCGATCGAGGCATATTTATAGCCGATGTAAAGCTGTGAAAATATCCTACGGGATAAAAGTGAAAAGTATTGATTTCGATACCCGATTAAATGGATCGGAGGGAACCCGAAAGTGATGTTTTATGTGATGTGTTATTATATGCATTTCCTTGTAATAATTGTGTTATGCCATATCTATCTGTTTGTTGTTGAGTATGAATGAAAGAAATATGCATGCTTAAAATGAATTAGGAAGAGTGAGGAAACTTTACCCCAAAACAAATGGCATATTTAAGACTGTTATAATTCTAGGTTGTGAATAGAATTGTGATAGAAACTCTGGATGGCGAGGCTCGTGCATTCATTGACGAGTTCTGGCCTGGAGTAGATAACCTAGATGGCAAGGCTCGGGCACCTGATGTAGGAAGGTACATCCGTGACGAGATTGGTCTAGGAGAGAGTGAAACACTAGTAAGGAACATGTGTGAACCTTAGTGATTATGAGAAAAGGAGAATGTGGCCTTAAGGCATTGTGGCCTTGTGATTGTCGAATACAATCACGTTTGTGCGTGAGATCACGTAATCGTAACCGGTTATCTTGAGTTGCAGTTTCATGAGTCTCGAGCTCCTCTGAAACATAGGCATGACTACTTGGCAGGTTTGATTGCAGCGTGCAGTACGAATGTCGCTCAGGGAGCATATGCTTGTGACGGTTAATGGACCGTGTGAAGTGACGGTCCATAACGGTTAATGGCCCGTAGAACCCGAATCCATTCGTATGTCAAGTAGGTTACCGGGATCCATGACTCGGGTCAACTTCTAGACGTAGAAGCGGACGGGAAAAGGGAATGCCTCGGTGTGGTTATCGATTAGTGATATACATTTGGAGTTGATGAGCTCGTGAACATGTTTCCATATAGTGTGAGATTGTAAAATTGTGAGTATATATACTCAAGGTCATTTCCCTTCCCCTTGACTTGAGTCAGGATTTGATAGAACCTTGTAAAGCCGAGAGAATCCATAGGATAGGGAACTCACTGAGATTTGATGTATCTCACCCCATTATTGTTGATTATTTTCATGGGCACCGTCGGGCGAAAATTTGTACCACCGGGCGCTCATGGGAATTTTCAAAAATTCTGTTTTCTTTAAAACTCCATAACTCCATAACTTTTGACAACATATCACATAAAATTGTCATCATTCAAATGCCACTAATTAATTAATCCCACATCATACTCAATATTTTAATGTTTTATTGGGTAGAGGGTCGTCATAGCTTTCCAATGAAAAGTTATGGTTCGTAAATCCGATCGAGGCATATTTATAGCCGATGTAAAGCTGTGAAAATATCCTACGGGATAAAAGTGAAAAGTATTGATTTCAATACCCGATTAAATGGATCGGAGGGAACCCGAAAGTGATGTTTTATGTGATGTGTTATTATATGCATTTCCTTGTAATAATTGTGTTATGCCATATCTATCTGTTTGTTGTTGAGTATGAATGAAAGAAATATGCATGCTTAAAATGAATTAGGAAGAGTGAGGAAACTTTACCCCAAAACAAATGGCATATTTAAGACTGTTATAATTCTAGGTTGTGAATAGAATTGTGATAGAAACTCTGGATGGCGAGGCTCGTGCATTCATTGAGGAGTTCTGGCCTGGAGTAGATAACCTAGATGGCAAGGCTCGGGCACCTGATGTAGGAAGGTACATCCGTGACGAGATTGGTCTAGGAGAGAGTGAAACACTAGTAAGGAACATGTGTGAACCTTGGTGATTATGAGAAAAGGAGAATGTCGCCTTAAGGCATTGTGGCCTTGTGATTGTCGAATACAATCACGTTTGTGCGTGAGATCACGTAATCGTAACCGGTTATCTTGAGTTGCAGTTTCATGAATCTCGAGCTCCTCTGAAACATAGGCATGACTACTTGGCAGGTTTGATTCCCGCATGTAGTACGAATGGCGCTCAGGGAGCGTATGCTTGTGACGGTTAATGGCCCGTGTGAAGTGACGGCCCATAACGGTTAATGACCCATAGAACCCGAATCCATTCGTATGTCAAGTAGGTTATCGGGATCCATGACTCGGGTCGACTTCTAGACGTAGAAGCGGACGGGAAAAGGGGATGCCTCGGTGTGGTTATCGATTGGTGATATACATTTGGAGTTGATGAGCTCGTGAACATGTTTCCATATAGTGTGAGATTATGAAATTGTGAGTATATATACTCAAGTTCATTTCCCTTCCCCTTGACTTGGGTTAGGATTTGATAGAACCTTGTAAAGCCGAGAGAATCCATAGGATAGGGAACTCACTGAGATTTAATGTATCTCACCCCACTATTGTTGATTATTTTCAGGGGCACCGCCGGGCGAAAATTTGCACCGCCGGGCGCTCCTGGGAATTTTCAATAATTATGTTTTCTTTAAAACTCCATAACTCCATAACTTTTGACAACATATCACATCAAATTGTCATCATTCAAATGCCACTAATTAATTAATCCCACATCATACTCAATATTTTAACTTTTTATTGGGTAGAGGGTCGTCATAGCTTTCCAATGAAAAGTTATGGATCGTAAATCCGATCGAGGCATATTTATAGCCGATGTAAAGCTGTGAAAATATCCTACGGGATAAAAGTAAAAAGTATTGATTTCGATACCCGATTAAATGGATCGGAGGGAACCCGAAAGTGATGTTTTATGTGATGTGTTATTATATGCGTTTCCTTGTAATAATTGTGTTATGCCATATCTATCTGTTTGTTGTTGAGTATAAATGAAAGAAATATGCATGCTTAAAATGAATTAGGAAGAGTGAGGAAACTTTACCCCAAAACAAATGGCATATTTAAGACTGTTATAATTCTAGGTTGTGAATAGAATTGTGATAGAAACTCTGGATGGCGAGGCTCGTGCATTCATTAACGCGTTCTGGCCTGGAGTAGATAACCTAGATGGTAAGGCTCGGGCACCTGATGTAGGAAGGTACATCCGTGACGAGATTGGTCTAGGAGAGAGTGAAACACTAGTAAGGAACATGTGTGAACCTTGGTGATTATGAGAAAAGGAGAATGTGGCCTTAAGGCATTGTGGCCTTGTGATTGTCGAATACAATCACGTTTGTGCGTGAGATCACGTAATCGTAACCGGTTATCTTGAGTTGCAGTTTCATGAGTCTCGAGCTCCTCTGAAACATAGGCATGACTACTTGGCAGGTTTGATTCCCGCATGTAGTACGAATGGCGCTCAGGGAGCGTATGCTTGTGACGGTTAATGGCCCGTGTGAAGTGACGGTCCATAACGTTTAATGACCCGTAGGACCCGAATCCATTCGTATGTCAAGTAGGTTATCGGGATCCATGACTCGGGTCGACTTCTAGACGTAGAAGCGGACGGGAAAAGGGGATGCCTCGGTGTGGTTATCGATTGGTGATATACATTTGGAGTTGATGAGCTCGTGAACATGTTTCCATATAGTGTGAGATTATGAAATTGTGAGTATATATACTCAAGTTCATTTCCCTTCCCCTTGACTTGGGTTAGGATTTGATAGAACCTTGTAAAGCCGAGAGAATCCATAGGATAGGGAACTCACTGAGATTTAATGTATCTCACCCCACTATTGTTGATTATTTTCAGGGGCACCGCCGGGCGAAAATTTGCACCGCCGGGCGCTCCTGGGAATTTTCAATAATTATGTTTTCTTTAAAACTCCATAACTCCATAACTTTTGACAACATATCACATCAAATTGTCATCATTCAAATGCCACTAATTAATTAATCCCACATCATACTCAATATTTTAACTTTTTATTGGGTAGAGGGTCGTCATAGCTTTCCAATGAAAAGTTATGGATCGTAAATCCGATCGAGGCATATTTATAGCCGATGTAAAGCTGTGAAAATATCCTACGGGATAAAAGTAAAAAGTATTGATTTCGATACCCGATTAAATGGATCGGAGGGAACCCGAAAGTGATGTTTTATGTGATGTGTTATTATATGCGTTTCCTTGTAATAATTGTGTTATGCCATATCTATCTGTTTGTTGTTGAGTATAAATGAAAGAAATATGCATGCTTAAACTGAATTAGGAAGAGTGAGGAAACTTTACCCCAAAACAAATGGCATATTTAAGACTGTTATAATTCTAGGTTGTGAATAGAATTGTGATAGAAACTCTGGATGGCGAGGCTCGTGCATTCATTAACGCGTTCTGGCCTGGAGTAGATAACCTAGATGGTAAGGCTCGGGCACCTGATGTAGGAAGGTACATCCGTGACGAGATTGGTCTAGGAGAGAGTGAAACACTAGTAAGGAACATGTGTGAACCTTGGTGATTATGAGAAAAGGAGAATGTGGCCTTAAGGCATTGTGGCCTTGTGATTGTCGAATACAATCACGTTTGTGCGTGAGATCACGTAATCGTAACCGGTTATCTTGAGTTGCAGTTTCATGAGTCTCGAGCTCCTCTGAAACATAGGCATGACTACTTGGCAGGTTTGATTCCCGCATGTAGTACGAATGGCGCTCAGGGAGCGTATGCTTGTGACGGTTAATGGCCCGTGTGAAGTGACGGTCCATAACGTTTAATGACCCGTAGGACCCGAATCCATTCGTATGTCAAGTAGGTTATCGGGATCCATGACTCGGGTCGACTTCTAGACGTAGAAGCGGACGGGAAAAGGGGATGCCTCGGTGTGGTTATCGATTGGTGATATACATTTGGAGTTGATGAGCTCGTGAACATGTTTCCATATAGTGTGAGATTGTGAAATTGTGAGTATATATACTCAAGTTCATTTCCCTTCCCCTTGACTTGGGTTAGGATTTGATAGAACCTTGTAAAGCCGAGAGAATCCATAGGATAGGGAACTCACTGAGATTTGATGTATCTCACCCCACTATTGTTGATTATTTTCAGGGGCACCGCCGGGCGAAAATTTGTACCGCCGGGCGCTCCTGGGAATTTTCAATAATTATGTTTTCTTTAAAACTCCATAACTCCATAACTTTTGACAACATATCACATCAAATTGTCATCATTCAAATGCCACTAATTAATTAATCCCACATCATACTCAATATTTTAACTTTTTATTGGGTAGAGGGTCGTCATAGCTTTCCAATGAAAAGTTATGGATCGTAAATCCGATCGAGGCATATTTATAGCCGATGTAAAGCTGTGAAAATATCCTACGGGATAAAAGTAAAAAGTATTGATTTCGATACCCGATTAAATGGATCGGAGGGAACCCGAAAGTGATGTTTTATGTGATGTGTTATTATATGCGTTTCCTTGTAATAATTGTGTTATGCCATATCTATCTGTTTGTTGTTGAGTATAAATGAAAGAAATATGCATGCTTAAAATGAATTAGGAAGAGTGAGGAAACTTTACCCCAAAACAAATGGCATATTTAAGACTGTTATAATTCTAGGTTGTGAATAGAATTGTGATAGAAACTCTGGATGGCGAGGCTCGTGCATTCATTAACGCGTTCTGGCCTGGAGTAGATAACCTAGATGGTAAGGCTCGGGCACCTGATGTAGGAAGGTACATCCGTGACGAGATTGGTCTAGGAGAGAGTGAAACACTAGTAAGGAACATGTGTGAACCTTGGTGATTATGAGAAAAGGAGAATGTGGCCTTAAGGCATTGTGGCCTTGTGATTGTCGAATACAATCACGTTTGTGCGTGAGATCACGTAATCGTAACCGGTTATCTTGAGTTGCAGTTTCATGAGTCTCGAGCTCCTCTGAAACATAGGCATGACTACTTGGCAGGTTTGATTCCCGCATGTAGTACGAATGGCGCTCAGGGAGCGTATGCTTGTGACGGTTAATGGCCCGTGTGAAGTGACGGTCCATAACGTTTAATGACCCGTAGAACCCGAATCCATTCGTATGTCAAGTAGGTTATCGGGATCCATGACTCGGGTCGACTTCTAGACGTAGAAGCGGACGGGAAAAGGGGATGCCTCGGTGTGGTTATCGATTGGTGATATACATTTGGAGTTGATGAGCTCGTGAACATGTTTCCATATAGTGTGAGATTGTGAAATTGTGAGTATATATACTCAAGTTCATTTCCCTTCCCCTTGACTTGGGTTAGGATTTGATAGAACCTTGTAAAGCCGAGAGAATCCATAGGATAGGGAACTCACTGAGATTTGATGTATCTCACCCCACTATTGTTGATTATTTTCAGGGGCACCGCCGGGCGAAAATTTGTACCGCCGGGCGCTCCTGGGAATTTTCAATAATTATGTTTTCTTTAAAACTCCATAACTCCATAACTTTTGACAACATATCACATCAAATTGTCATCATTCAAATGCCACTAATTAATTAATCCCACATCATACTCAATATTTTAACTTTTTATTGGGTAGAGGGTCGTCATAGCTTTCCAATGAAAAGTTATGGATCGTAAATCCGATCGAGGCATATTTATAGCCGATGTAAAGCTGTGAAAATATCCTACGGGATAAAAGTAAAAAGTATTGATTTCGATACCCGATTAAATGGATCGGAGGGAACCCGAAAGTGATGTTTTATGTGATGTGTTATTATATGCGTTTCCTTGTAATAATTGTGTTATGCCATATCTATCTGTTTGTTGTTGAGTATAAATGAAAGAAATATGCATGCTTAAAATGAATTAGGAAGAGTGAGGAAACTTTACCCCAAAACAAATGGCATATTTAAGACTGTTATAATTCTAGGTTGTGAATAGAATTGTGATAGAAACTCTGGATGGCGAGGCTCGTGCATTCATTAACGCGTTCTGGCCTGGAGTAGATAACCTAGATGGTAAGGCTCGGGCACCTGATGTAGGAAGGTACATCCGTGACGAGATTGGTCTAGGAGAGAGTGAAACACTAGTAAGGAACATGTGTGAACCTTGGTGATTATGAGAAAAGGAGAATGTGGCCTTAAGGCATTGTGGCCTTGTGATTGTCGAATACAATCACGTTTGTGCGTGAGATCACGTAATCGTAACCGGTTATCTTGAGTTGCAGTTTCATGAGTCTCGAGCTCCTCTGAAACATAGGCATGACTACTTGGCAGGTTTGATTCCCGCATGTAGTACGAATGGCGCTCAGGGAGCGTATGCTTGTGACGGTTAATGGCCCGTGTGAAGTGACGGTCCATAACGTTTAATGACCCGTAGAACCCGAATCCATTCGTATGTCAAGTAGGTTATCGGGATCCATGACTCGGGTCGACTTCTAGACGTAGAAGCGGACGGGAAAAGGGGATGCCTCGGTGTGGTTATCGATTGGTGATATACATTTGGAGTTGATGAGCTCGTGAACATGTTTCCATATAGTGTGAGATTGTGAAATTGTGAGTATATATACTCAAGTTCATTTCCCTTCCCCTTGACTTGGGTTAGGATTTGATAGAACCTTGTAAAGCCGAGAGAATCCATAGGATAGGGAACTCACTGAGATTTGATGTATCTCACCCCACTATTGTTGATTATTTTCAGGGGCACCGCCGGGCGAAAATTTGTACCGCCGGGCGCTCCTGGGAATTTTCAATAATTATGTTTTCTTTAAAACTCCATAACTCCATAACTTTTGACAACATATCACATCAAATTGTCATCATTCAAATGCCACTAATTAATTAATCCCACATCATACTCAATATTTTAACTTTTTATTGGGTAGAGGGTCGTCATAGCTTTCCAATGAAAAGTTATGGATCGTAAATCCGATCGAGGCATATTTATAGCCGATGTAAAGCTGTGAAAATATCCTACGGGATAAAAGTAAAAAGTATTGATTTCGATACCCGATTAAATGGATCGGAGGGAACCCGAAAGTGATGTTTTATGTGATGTGTTATTATATGCGTTTCCTTGTAATAATTGTGTTATGCCATATCTATCTGTTTGTTGTTGAGTATAAATGAAAGAAATATGCATGCTTAAAATGAATTAGGAAGAGTGAGGAAACTTTACCCCAAAACAAATGGCATATTTAAGACTGTTATAATTCTAGGTTGTGAATAGAATTGTGATAGAAACTCTGGATGGCGAGGCTCGTGCATTCATTAACGCGTTCTGGCCTGGAGTAGATAACCTAGATGGTAAGGCTCGGGCACCTGATGTAGGAAGGTACATCCGTGACGAGATTGGTCTAGGAGAGAGTGAAACACTAGTAAGGAACATGTGTGAACCTTGGTGATTATGAGAAAAGGAGAATGTGGCCTTAAGGCATTGTGGCCTTGTGATTGTCGAATACAATCACGTTTGTGCGTGAGATCACGTAATCGTAACCGGTTATCTTGAGTTGCAGTTTCATGAGTCTCGAGCTCCTCTGAAACATAGGCATGACTACTTGGCAGGTTTGATTCCCGCATGTAGTACGAATGGCGCTCAGGGAGCGTATGCTTGTGACGGTTAATGGCCCGTGTGAAGTGACGGTCCATAACGTTTAATGACCCGTAGAACCCGAATCCATTCGTATGTCAAGTAGGTTATCGGGATCCATGACTCGGGTCGACTTCTAGACGTAGAAGCGGACGGGAAAAGGGGATGCCTCGGTGTGGTTATCGATTGGTGATATACATTTGGAGTTGATGAGCTCGTGAACATGTTTCCATATAGTGTGAGATTGTGAAATTGTGAGTATATATACTCAAGTTCATTTCCCTTCCCCTTGACTTGGGTTAGGATTTGATAGAACCTTGTAAAGCCGAGAGAATCCATAGGATAGGGAACTCACTGAGATTTGATGTATCTCACCCCACTATTGTTGATTATTTTCAGGGGCACCGCCGGGCGAAAATTTGTACCGCCGGGCGCTCCAGGGAATTTTCAATAATTATGTTTTCTTTAGAACTCCATAACTCCATAACTTTTGACAACATATCACATCAAATTGTCATCATTCAAATGCCACTAATTAATTAATCCCACATCATTCTCAATATTTTAACATTTTATTGGGTAGAGGGTCGTCATAGCTTTCCAATGAAAAGTTATGGATCGTAAATCCGATCGAGGCATATTTATAGCCGATGTAAAGCTGTGAAAATATCCTACGGGATAAAAGTGAAAAGTATTGATTTCGATACCCGATTAAATGGATCGGAGGGAACCCGAAAGTGATGTTTTATGTGATGTGTTATTATATGCATTTCCTTGTAATAATTGTGTTATGCCATATCTATCTGTTTGTTGTTGAGTATGAATGAAAGAAATATGCATGCTTAAAATGAATTAGGAAGAGTGAGGAAACTTTACCCCAAAACAAATGGCATATTTAAGACTGTTATAATTCTAGGTTGTGAATAGAATTGTGATAGAAACTTTGGATGGCGAGGCTCGTGCATTCATTGACGAGTTCTGGCCTGGAGTAGATAACCTAGATGGCAAGGCTCGGGCACCTGATGTAGGAAGGTACATCCCTGACGAGATTGGTCTAGGAGAGAGTGAAACACTAGTAAGGAACATGTGTGAACCTTAGTGATTATGAGAAAAGGAGAATGTGGCCTTAAGGCATTGTGGCCTTGTGATTGTCGAATACAATCACGTTTGTGCGTGAGATCACGTAATCGTAACCGGTTATCTTGAGTTGCAGTTTCATGAGTCTCGAGCTCCTCTGAAACATAGGCATGACTACTTGGCAGGTTTGATTCCAGCGTGCAGTACGAATGTCGCTCAGGGAGCATATGCTTGTGACGGTTAATGGACCGTGTGAAGTGACGGTCCATAACGGTTAATGGCCCGTAGAACCCGAATCCATTCGTATGTCAAGTAGGTTACCGGGATCCATGACTCGGGTCAACTTCTAGACGTAGAAGCGGACGGGAAAAGGGAATGCCTCGGTGTGGTTATCGATTAGTGATATACATTTGGAGTTGATGAGCTCGTGAACATGTTTCCATATAGTGTGAGATTGTGAAATTGTGAGTATATATACTCAAGGTCATTTCCCTTCCCCTTGACTTGAGTCAGGATTTGATAGAACCTTGTAAAGCCGAGAGAATCCATAGGATAGGGAACTCACTAAGATTTGATGTATCTCACCCCACTATTGTTGATTATTTTCATGGGAACCGTCTGGCGAAAATTTGTACCACGGGGCGCTCCTGGGAATTTTCAAAAATTCTGTTTTCTTTAAAACTCCATAACTCCATAACTTTTGACAACATATCACATAAAATTGTCATCATTCAAATGCCACTAATTAATTAATCCCACATCATACTCAATATTTTAATGTTTTATTGGGTAGAGGGTCGTCATAGCTTTCCAATGAAAAGTTATGGTTCGTAAATCCGATCGAGGCATATTTATAGCCGATGTAAAGCTGTGAAAATATCCTACGGGATAAAAGTGAAAAGTAATGATTTCGATACCCGATTAAATGGATCGGAGGGAACCCGAAAGTGATGTTTTATGTGATGTGTTATTATATGCGTTTCCTTGTAATAATTGTGTTATGCTATATCTATCTGTTTGTTGTTGGGTATGAATGAAAGAAATATCCATGGTTAAAATGAATTAGGAAGAGTGAGGAAACTTTACCCCAAAACAAATGGCATATTTAAGACTGTTATAATTCTAGGTTGTGAATAGAATTGTGATAGAAACTTTGGATGGCGACGCTCGTGCATTCATTGACGAGTTCTGGCCTGGAGTAGATAACCTAGATGGCAAGGCTTGGGCACCTGATGTAGGAAGGTACATCCGTGACGAGATTGGTCTAGGAGAGAGTGAAACACTAGTAAGAAACATGTGTGAACCTTTGTGATTATGAGAAAAGGAGAATGTGGCCTTAAGGCATTGTGGCCTTGTGATTGTCGAATACAATCACGTTTGTGCGTGAGACCACGTAATCGTAACCGGTTATCTTGAGATGCAGTTTCATGAGTCTACTGCTCCTCTGAAACATAGGCATGACTACTTGGCAGGTTTGATTCCCGCGTGCAGTACGAATGGCGCTCAGGGAGCATACGCTTGTGACGGTTAATGGACCGTGTGAAGTGACGGTCCATAACGGTTAATGGCCCGTAGAACCCGAATCCATTCGTATCTCAAGTAGGTCACCGGGATCCATGACTCGGGTCGACTTCTAAACGTAGAAGCGGACGTGAAAAGGGGATGCCTCGGTGTGGTTATCGATTAGTGATATACATTTGGAGTTGATGAGCTCGTGAACATGTTTCTATATAGTGTGAGATTGTGAAATTGTGAGTATATATACTCAAGTTCATTTCCCTTCCCCTTGACTTGGGTTAGGATTTGATAGAACCTTGTAAAGCCGAGAGAATCCATAGGATAGGGAACTCACTGAGATTTGATGTATCTCACCCCACTATTGTTGATTATTTTCAGGGGCACCGCCGGGCGAAAATTTGTACCGCCGGGCGCTCCTGGGAATTTTCAATAATTATGTTTTCTTTAAAACTCCATAACTCCATAACTTTTGACAACATATCACATCAAATTGTCATCATTAAAATGCCACTAATTAATTAATCCCACATCATACTCAATATTTTAACTTTTTATTGGGTAGAGGGTCGTCATAGCTTTCCAATGAAAAGTTATGGATCGTAAATCCGATCGAGGCATATTGATAGCCGATCTAAAGCTGTGAAAATATCCTACGGGATAAAAGTGAAAAGTATTGATTTCGATACCCGATTAAATGGATCGGAGGGAACCCGAAAGTGATGTTTTATGTGATGTGTTATTATATGCGTTTCCTTGTAATGATTGTGTTATGCTATATCTATCTGTTTGTTGTTGAGTATGAATGAAAGAAATATCCATGCTTAAAATGAATTAGGAAGAGTGAGGAAACTTTACCCCAAAACAAATGGCATATTTAAGACTGTTATAATTCTAGGTTGTGAATAGAATTGTGAAAGAAACTCTGGATGGCGAGGCTCGTGCATTCATTGACGAGTTCTGGCCTGGAGTAGATAACCTAGATGGCAAGGCTCGGGCACCTGATGTAGGAAGGTACATCCGTGACGAGATTGGTCTAGGAGAGAGTGAAACACTAGTAAGGAACATGTGTGAACCTTGGTGATTATGAGAAAAGGAGAATGTGGCCTTAAGGCATTGTGGCCTTGTGATTGTCGAATACAATCACGTTTGTGCGTGAGATCACGTAATCGTAACCGGTTATCTTGAGTTGCAGTTTCATGAGTCTCGAGCTCCTCTGAAACATAGGCATGACTACTTGGAAGGTTTGATTCCCGCATGTAGTACGAATGGCGCTCAGGGAGCGTATGCTTGTGACGGTTAATGGCCCGTGTGAAGTGACGGTCCATAACGTTTAATGACCCGTAGAACCCGAATCCATTCGTATGTCAAGTAGGTTATCGGGATCCATGACTCGGTTCGACTTCTAGACGTAGAAGCGGACGGGAAAAGGGGATGCCTCGGTGTGGTTATCGATTGGTGATATACATTTGGAGTTGATGAGCTCGTGAACATGTTTCCATATAGTGTGAGATTGTGAAATTGTGAGTATATATACTCAAGTTCATTTCCCTTCCCCTTGACTTGGGTTAGGATTTGATAGAACCTTGTAAAGCCGAGAGAATCCATAGGATAGGGAACTCACTGAGATTTGATGTATCTCACCCCACTATTGTTGATTATTTTCAGGGGCACCGCCGGGCGAAAATTTGTACCGCCGGGCGCTCCTGGGAATTTTCAATAATTATGTTTTCTTTAAAACTCCATAACTCCATAACTTTTGACAACATATCACATCAAATTGTCATCATTCAAATGCCACTAATTAATTAATCCCACATCATTCTCAATATTTTAACATTTTATTGGGTAGAGGGTCGTCATAGCTTTCCAATGAAAAGTTATGGATCGTAAATCCGATCGAGGCATATTTATAGCCGATGTAAAGCTGTGAAAATATCCTACGGGATAAAAGTGAAAAGTATTGATTTCGATACCCGATTAAATGGATCGGAGGGAACCCGAAAGTGATGTTTTATGTGATGTGTTATTATATGCATTTCCTTGTAATAATTGTGTTATGCCATATCTATCTGTTTGTTGTTGAGTATGAATGAAACAAATATGCATGCTTAAAATGAATTAGGAAGAGTGAGGAAACTTTACCCCAAAACAAATGGCATATTTAAGACTGTTATAATTCTAGGTTGTGAATAGAATTGTGATAGAAACTTTGGATGGCGACGCTCGTGCATTCATTGACGAGTTCTGGCCTGGAGTAGATAACCTAGATGGCAAGGCTTGGGCACCTGATGTAGGAAGGTACATCCGTGACGAGATTGGTCTAGGAGAGAGTGAAACACTAGTAAGAAACATGTGTGAACCTTTGTGATTATGAGAAAAGGAGAATGTGGCCTTAAGGCATTGTGGCCTTGTGATTGTCGAATACAATCACGTTTGTGCGTGAGACCACGTAATCGTAACCGGTTATCTTGAGATGCAGTTTCATGAGTCTACTGCTCCTCTGAAACATAGGCATGACTACTTGGCAGGTTTGATTCCCGCGTGCAGTACGAATGGCGCTCAGGGAGCATATGCTTGTGACGGTTAATGGACCGTGTGAAGTGACGGTCCATAACGGTTAATGGCCCGTAGAACCCGAATCCATTCGTATCTCAAGTAGGTCACCGGGATCCATGACTCGGGTCGACTTCTAGACGTAGAAGCGGACGGGAAAAGGGGATGCCTCGGTGTGGTTATCGATTAGTGATATACATTTGGAGTTGATGAGCTCGTGAACATGTTTCTATATAGTGTGAGATTGTGAAATTGTGAGTATATATACTCAAGTTCATTTCCCTTCCCCTTGACTTGGGTTAGGATTTGATAGAACCTTGTAAAGCCGAGAGAATCCATAGGATAGGGAACTCACTGAGATTTGATGTATCTCACCCCACTATTGTTGATTATTTTCAGGGGCACCGCCGGGCGAAAATTTGTACCGCCGGGCGCTCCTGGGAATTTTCAATAATTATGTTTTATTTAAAACTCCATAACTCCATAACTTTTGAAAACATATCACATCAAATTGTCATCATTAAAATGCCACTAATTAATTAATCCCACATCATACTCAATATTTTAACTTTTTATTGGGTAGAGGGTCGTCATAGCTTTCCAATGAAAAGTTATGGATCGTAAATCCGATCGAGGCATATTGATAGCCGATGTAAAGCTGTGAAAATATCCTACGGGATAAAAGTGAAAAGTATTGATTTCGATACCCGATTAAATGGATCGGAGGGAACCCGAAAGTGATGTTTTATGTGATGTGTTATTATATGCGTTTCCTTGTAATGATTGTGTTATGCTATATCTATCTGTTTGTTGTTGAGTATGAATGAAAGAAATATCCATGCTTAAAATGAATTAGGAAGAGTGAGGAAACTTTACCCCAAAACAAATGGCATATTTAAGACTGTTATAATTCTAGGTTGTGAATAGAATTGTGAAAGAAACTCTGGATGGCGAGGCTCGTGCATTCATTGACGAGTTCTGGCCTGGAGTAGATAACCTAGATGGCAAGGCTCGGGCACCTGATGTAGGAAGGTACATCCGTGACGAGATTGGTCTAGGAGAGAGTGAAACACTAGTAAGGAACATGTGTGAACCTTGGTGATTATGAGAAAAGGAGAATGTGGCCTTAAGGCATTGTGGCCTTGTGATTGTCGAATACAATCACGTTTGTGCGTGAGATCACGTAATCGTAACCGGTTATCTTGAGTTGCAGTTTCATGAGTCTCGAGCTCCTCTGAAACATAGGCATGACTACTTGGCAGGTTTGATTCCCGCATGTAGTACGAATGGCGCTCAGGGAGCGTATGCTTGTGACGGTTAATGGCCCGTGTGAAGTGACGGTCCATAACGTTTAATGACCCGTAGAACCCGAATCCATTCGTATGTCAAGTAGGTTATCGGGATCCATGACTCGGTTCGACTTCTAGACGTAGAAGCGGACGGGAAAAGGGGATGCCTCGGTGTGGTTATCGATTGGTGATATACATTTGGAGTTGATGAGCTCGTGAACATGTTTCCATATAGTGTGAGATTGTGAAATTGTGAGTATATATACTCAAGTTCATTTCCCTTCCCCTTGACTTGGGTTAGGATTTGATAGAACCTTGTAAAGCCGAGAGAATCCATAGGATAGGGAACTCACTGAGATTTGATGTATCTCACCCCACTATTGTTGATTATTTTCAGGGGCACCGCCGGGCGAAAATTTGTACCGCCGGGCGCTCCTGGGAATTTTCAATAATTATGTTTTCTTTAAAACTCCATAACTCCATAACTTTTGACAACATATCACATCAAATTGTCATCATTCAAATGCCACTAATTAATTAATCCCACATCATTCTCAATATTTTAACATTTTATTGGGTAGAGGGTCGTCATAGCTTTCCAATGAAAAGTTATGGATCGTAAATCCGATCGAGGCATATTTATAGCCGATGTAAAGCTGTGAAAATATCCTACGGGATAAAAGTGAAAAGTATTGATTTCGATACCCGATTAAATGGATCGGAGGGAACCCGAAAGTGATGTTTTATGTGATGTGTTATTATATGCATTTCCTTGTAATAATTGTGTTATGCCATATCTATCTGTTTGTTGTTGAGTATGAATGAAAGAAATATGCATGCTTAAAATGAATTAGGAAGAGTGAGGAAACTTTACCCCAAAACAAATGGCATATTTAAGACTGTTATAATTCTAGGTTGTGAATAGAATTGTGATAGAAACTCTGGATGGCGAGGCTCGTGCATTCATTGACGAGTTCTGGCCTGGAGTAGATAACCTAGATGGCAAGGCTCGGGCACCTGATGTAGGAAGGTACATCCCTGACGAGATTGGTCTAGGAGAGAGTGAAACACTAGTAAGGAACATGTGTGAACCTTAGTGATTATGAGAAAAGGAGAATGTGGCCTTAAGGCATTGTGGCCTTGTGATTGTCGAATACAATCACTTTTGTGCGTGAGATCACGTAATCGTAACCGGTTATCTTGAGTTGCAGTTTCATGAGTCTCGAGCTCCTCTGAAACATAGGCATGACTACTTGGCAGGTTTGATTCCAGCGTGCAGTACGAATGTCGCTCAGGGAGCATATGCTTGTGACGGTTAATGGACCGTGTGAAGTGACGGTCCATAACGGTTAATGGCCCGTAGAACCCGAATCCATTCGTATGTCAAGTAGGTTACCGGGATCCATGACTCGGGTCTAGTTCTAGACGTAGAAGCGGACGGGAAAAGGGAATGCCTCGGTGTGGTTATCGATTAGTGATATACATTTGGAGTTGATGAGCTCGTGAACATGTTTCCATATAGTGTGAGATTGTGAAATTGTGAGTATATATACTCAAGGTCATTTCCCTTCCCCTTGACTTGAGTCAGGATTTGATAGAACCTTGTAAAGCCGAGAGAATCCATAGGATAGGGAACTCACTAAGATTTGATGTATCTCACCCCACTATTGTTGATTATTTTCATGGGCACCGTCTGGCGAAAATTTGTACCACCGGGCGCTCCTGGGAATTTTCAAAAATTCTGTTTTCTTTAAAACTCCATAACTCCATAACTTTTGACAACATATCACATAAAATTGTCATAATTCAAATGCCACTAATTAATTAATCCCACATCATACTCAATATTTTAATGTTTTATTGGGTAGAGGGTCGTCATAGCTTTCCAATGAAAAGTTATGGTTCGTAAATCCGATCGAGGCATATTTATAGCCGATGTAAAGCTGTGAAAATATCCTACGGGATAAAAGTGAAAAGTATTGATTTAGATACCCTATTAAATGGATCGGAGGGAACCCGAAAGTGATGTTTTATGTGATGTGTTATTATATGCGTTTCCTTGTAATAATTGTGTTATGCCATATCTATCTGTTTGTTGTTGAGTATGAATGAAAGAAATATGCATGCTTAAAATGAATTAGGAAGAGTGAGGAACTTTACCCCAAAACAAATGGCATATTTAAGACTGTTATAATTCTAGGTTGTGAATAGAATTGTGATAGAAACTCTGGATGGCGTGGCTCGTGCATTCATTGACGAGTTCTGGCCTGGAGTAGATAACCTAGATGGCAAGGCTCGGGCACCTGATGTAGGAAGGTACATCCCTGACGAGATTGGTCTAGGAGAGAGTGAAACACTAGTAAGGAACATGTGTGAACCTTAGTGATTATGAGAAAAGGAGAATGTGGCCTTAAGGCATTGTGGCCTTGTGATTGTCGAATACAATCACGTTTGTGCGTGAGATCACGTAATCGTAACCGGTTATCTTGAGTTGCAGTTTCATGAGTCTCGAGCTCCTCTGAAACATAGGCATGACTACTTGGCAGGTTTGATTCCAGCGTGCAGTACGAATGTCGCTCAGGGAGCATATGCTTGTGACGGTTAATGGACCGTGTGAAGTGACGGTCCATAACGGTTAATGGCCCGTAGAACCCGAATCCATTCGTATGTCAAGTAGGTTACCGGGATCCATGACTCGGGTCAACTTCTAGACGTAGAAGCGGACGGGAAAAGGGAATGCCTCGGTGTGGTTATCGATTAGTGATATACATTTGGAGTTGATGAGCTCGTGAACATGTTTCCATATAGTGTGAGATTGTGAAATTGTGAGTATATATACTCAAGGTCATTTCCCTTCCCCTTGACTTGAGTCAGGATTTGATAGAACCTTGTAAAGCCGAGAGAATCCATAGGATAGGGAACTCACTAAGATTTGATGTATCTCACCCCACTATTGTTGATTATTTTCATAGGCACCGTCTGGCGAAAATTTGTACCACCGGGCGCTCCTGGGAATTTTCAAAAATTCTGTTTTCTTTAAAACTCCATAACTCCATAACTTTTGACAACATATCACATAAAATTGTCATCATTCAAATGCCACTAATTAATTAATCCCACATCATACTCAATATTTTAATGTTTTATTGGGTAGAGGGTCGTCATAGCTTTCCAATGAAAAGTTATGGTTCGTAAATCCGATCGAGGCATATTTATAGCCGATGTAAAGCTGTGAAAATATCCTACGGGATAAAAGTGAAAAGTAATGATTTCGATACCCGATTAAATGGATCGGAGGGAACCCGAAAGTGATGTTTTATGTGATGTGTTATTATATGCGTTTCCTTGTAATAATTGTGTTATGCTATATCTATCTGTTTGTTGTTGGGTATGAATGAAAGAAATATCCATGGTTAAAATGAATTAGGAAGAGTGAGGAAACTTTACCCCAAAACAAATGGCATATTTAAGACTGTTATAATTCTAGGTTGTGAATAGAATTGTGAAAGAAACTCTGGATGGCGAGGCTCGTGCATTCATTGACGAGTTCTGGCCTGGAGTAGATAACCTAGATGGCAAGGCTCGGGCACCTGATGTAGGAAGGTACATCCGTGACGAGATTGGTCTAGGAGAGAGTGAAACACTAGTAAGGAACATGTGTGAACCTTTGTGATTATGAGAAAAGGAGAATGTGGCCTTAAGGCATTGTGGCCTTGTGATTGTCGAATACAATCACGTTTGTGCGTGAGACCACGTAATCGTAACCAGTTATCTTGAGATGCAGTTTCATGAGTCTACTGCTCCTCTGAAACATAGGCATGACTACTTGGCAGGTTTGATTCCCGCGTGCAGTACGAATGGCGCTCAGGGAGCATATGCTTGTGACGGTTAATGGACCGTGTGAAGTGACGGTCCATAACGGTTAATGGCCCGTAGAACCCGAATCCATTCGTATCTCAAGTAGGTCACCGGGATCCATGACTCGGGTCAACTTCTAGACGTAGAAGCGGACGGGAAAAGGGGATGCCTCGGTGTGGTTATCGATTAGTGATATACATTTGGAGTTGATGAGCTCGTGAACATGTTTCTATATAGTGTGAGATTGTGAAATTGTGAGTATATATACTCAAGTTCATTTCCCTTCCCCTTGACTTGGGTTAGGATTTGATAGAACCTTGTAAAGCCGAGAGAATCCATAGGATAGGGAACTCACTGAGATTTGATGTATCTCACCCCACTATTGTTGATTATTTTCAGGGGCACCGCCGGGCGAAAATTTGTACCGCCGGGCGCTCCTGGGAATTTTCAATAATTATGTTTTCTTTAAAACTCCATAACTCCATAACTTTTGACAACATATCACATCAAATTGTCATCATTAAAATGCCACTAATTAATTAATCCCACATCATACTCAATATTTTAACTTTTTATTGGGTAGAGGGTCGTCATAGCTTTCCAATGAAAAGTTATGGATCGTAAATCCGATCGAGGCATATTGATAGCCGATGTAAAGCTGTGAAAATATCCTACGGGATAAAAGTGAAAAGTATTGATTTCGATACCCGATTAAATGGATCGGAGGGAACCCGAAAGTGATGTTTTATGTGATGTGTTATTATATGCGTTTCCTTGTAATAATTGTGTTATGCTATATCTATCTGTTTGTTGTTGAGTATGA
This sequence comes from Lathyrus tuberosus, assembly GCA_022829125.1. Lineage (NCBI taxonomy): Eukaryota > Viridiplantae > Streptophyta > Magnoliopsida > Fabales > Fabaceae > Lathyrus > Lathyrus tuberosus. The sequence continues at coordinate 8,700,708 of JALAZF010000264.1, forward strand.
ATGAAAGAAATATCCATGCTTAAAATGAATTAGGAAGAGTGAGGAAACTTTACCCCAAAACAAATGGCATATTTAAGACTGTTATAATTCTAGGTTGTGAATAGAATTGTGAAAGAAACTCTGGATGGCGAGGCTCGTGCATTCATTGACGAGTTCTGGCCTGGAGTAGATAACCTAGATGGCAAGGCTCGGGCACCTGATGTAGGAAGGTACATCTGTGACGAGATTGGTCTAGGAGAGAGTGAAACACTAGTAAGGAACATGTGTGAACCTTTGTGATTATGAGAAAAGGAGAATGTGGCCTTAAGGCATTGTGGCCTTGTGATTGTCGAATACAATCACGTTTGTGCGTGAGATCACCTAATCGTAACCGGTTATCTTGAGTTGCAGTTTCATGAGTCTCGAGCTCCTCTAAAACATAGGCATGACTACTTGGCAGGTTTGATTCCCACGTGCAGTACGAATGGCGTTCAGGGAGCGTATGCTTGTGACGGTTAATGGACCCTGTGAAGTGACGGTCCATAACGGTTAATGGCCCGTAGAACCCGAATCCATTCGTATGTCAAGTAGGTTACCGAGATCCATGACTCGGGTCGACTTCTAGACGTAGAAGCGGACGGGAAAAGGGGATGCCTCGGTGTGGTTATCGATTAGTGATATACATTTGGAGTTGATGAGCTCGTGAACATGTTTCCATATAGTGTGAGATTGTGAAATTGTGAGTATATATACTCAAGGTCATTTCCCTTCCCCTTGACTTGAGTTAGGATTTGATAGTACCTTGTAAAGCTGAGAGAATCCATAGGATAGGGAACTCGCTGAGATTTGATGTATCTCACCCCACTATTGTTGATTATTTTCAGGGGCACCGCCGGGCGAAAATTTGTACCGCCGGGCGCTCCTGGGAATTTTCAATAATTATGTTTTCTTTAAAACTCCATAACTCCATAACTTTTGACAACATATCACATCAAATTGTCATCATTAAAATGCCACTAATTAATTAATCCCACATCATACTCAATATTTTAACTTTTTATTGGGTAGAGGGTCGTCATAGCTTTCCAATGAAAAGTTATGGATCGTAAATCCGATCGAGGCATATTGATAGCCGATGTAAAGCTGTGAAAATATCCTACGGGATAAAAGTGAAAAGTATTGATTTCGATACCCGATTAAATGGATCGGAGGGAACCCGAAAGTGATGTTTTATGTGATGTGTTATTATATGCGTTTCCTTGTAATAATTGTGTTATGCTATATCTATCTGTTTGTTGTTGAGTATGAATGAAAGAAATATCCATGCTTAAAATGAATTAGGAAGAGTGAGGAAACTTTACCCCAAAACAAATGGCATATTTAAGACTGTTATAATTCTAGGTTGTGAATAGAATTGTGAAAGAAACTCTGGATGGCGAGGCTCGTGCATTCATTGACGAGTTCTGGCCTGGAGTAGATAACCTAGATGGCAAGGCTCGGGCACCTGATGTAGGAAGGTACATCCGTGACGAGATTGGTCTAGGAGAGAGTGAAACACTAGTAAGGAACATGTGTGAACCTTTGTGATTATGAGAAAAGGAGAATGTGGCCTTAAGGCATTGTGGCCTTGTGATTGTCGAATACAATCACGTTTGTGCGTGAGATCACCTAATCGTAACCGGTTATCTTAAGTTGCAGTTTCATGAGTCTCGAGCTCCTCTGAAACATAGGCATGACTACTTGGCAGGTTTGATTCCCACGTGCAGTACGAATGGCGCTCAGGGAGCGTATGCTTGTGACGGTTAATGGACCCTGTGAAGTGACGGTCCATAACGGTTAATGGCCCGTAGACCCCGAATCCATTCGTATGTCAAGTAGGTTACCGAGATCCATGACTCGGGTCGACTTCTAGACGTAGAAGCGGACGGGAAAAGGGGATGCCTCGGTGTGGTTATCGATTAGTGATATACATTTGGAGTTGATGAGCTCGTGAACATGTTTCCATATAGTGTGAGATTGTGAAATTGTGAGTATATATACTCAAGGTCATTTCCCTTCCCCTTGACTTGAGTTAGGATTTGATAGAACCTTGTAAAGCTGAGAGAATCCATAGGATAGGGAACTCACTGAGATTTGATGTATCTCACCCCACTATTGTTGATTATTTTCAGGGGCACCACCGGGCAAAAATTTGTACCGCCGGGCGCTCCTGGGAATTTTCAATAATTCTGTTTTCTTTAAAACTCCATAACTCCATAACTTTTGACAACATATCACATAAAATTGTCATCATTCAAATGCCACTAATTAATTAATCCCATATCATACTCAATATTTTAACTTTTTATTGGGTAGAGGGTCGTCATAGCTTTCCAATGAAAAGTTATGGATCGTAAATCCGATCGAGGCATATTGATAGCCGATGTAAAGCTGTGAAAATATCCTACGGGATAAAAGTGAAAAGTATTGATTTCGATACCCGATTAAATGGATCGGAGGGAATGCGAAAGTGATGTTTTATGTGATGTGTTATTATATGTGTTTCCTTGTAATAATTGTGTTATGCCATATCTATCTGTTTGTTGTTGAGTATGAATGAAAGAAATATGCATGCTTAAAATGAATTAAGAAGAGTGAGGAAACTTCACCCGAAAACAAATGGCATATTTAAGACTGTTATAATTCTAGGTTGTGAATAGAATTGTGATAGAAACTCTGGATGGCGAGGCTCGTGCATTCATTGACGAGTTCTGGCCTGGAGTAGATAACCTAGATGGCAAGGCTCGGGCACCTGATGTAGGAAGGTACATCTGTGATGAGATTGGTCTAGGAGAGAGTGAAACACTAGTAAGGAACATGTGTGAACCTTTGTGATTATGAGAAAAGGAGAATGTGGCCTTAAGGCATTGTGGCCTTGTGATTGTCGAATACAATCACGTTTGTGCGTGAGATCACCTAATCGTAACCGGTTATCTTGAGTTGCAGTTTCATGAGTCTCGAGCTCCTCTAAAACATAGGCATGACTACTTGGCAGGTTTGATTCCCACGTGCAGTACGAATGGCGTTCAGGGAGCGTATGCTTGTGACGGTTAATGGACCCTGTGAAGTGACGGTCCATAACGGTTAATGGCCCGTAGAACCCGAATCCATTCGTATGTCAAGTAGGTTACCGAGATCCATGACTCGGGTCGACTTCTAGACGTAGAAGCGGACGGGAAAAGGGGATGCCTCGGTGTGGTTATCGATTAGTGATATACATTTGGAGTTGATGAGCTCGTGAACATGTTTCCATATAGTGTGAGATTGTGAAATTGTGAGTATATATACTCAAGGTCATTTCCCTTCCCCTTGACTTGAGTTAGGATTTGATAGAACCTTGTAAAGCTGAGAGAATCCATAGGATAGGGAACTCACTGAGATTTGATGTATCTCACCCCACTATTGTTGATTATTTTCAGGGGCACCGCCGGGCGAAAATTTGTACCGCCGGGCGCTCCTGGGAATTTTCAATAATTATGTTTTCTTTAAAACTCCATAACTCCATAACTTTTGACAACATATCACATCAAATTGTCATCATTAAAATGCCACTAATTAATTAATCCCACATCATACTCAATATTTTAACTTTTTATTGGGTAGAGGGTCGTCATAGCTTTCCAATGAAAAGTTATGGATCGTAAATCCGATCGAGGCATATTGATAGCCGATGTAAAGCTGTGAAAATATCCTACGGGATAAAAGTGAAAAGTATTGATTTCGATACCCGATTAAATGGATCGGAGGGAACCCGAAAGTGATGTTTTATGTGATGTGTTATTATATGCGTTTCCTTGTAATAATTGTGTTATGCTATATCTATCTGTTTGTTGTTGAGTATGAATGAAAGAAATATCCATGCTTAAAATGAATTAGGAAGAGTGAGGAAACTTTACCCCAAAACAAATGGCATATTTAAGACTGTTATAATTCTAGGTTGTGAATAGAATTGTGAAAGAAACTCTGGATGGCGAGGCTCGTGCATTCATTGACGAGTTCTGGCCTGGAGTAGATAACCTAGATGGCAAGGCTCGGGCACCTGATGTAGGAAGGTACATCTGTGACGAGATTGGTCTAGGAGAGAGTGAAACACTAGTAAGGAACATGTGTGAACCTTTGTGATTATGAGAAAAGGAGAATGTGGCCTTAAGGCATTGTGGCCTTGTGATTGTCGAATACAATCACGTTTGTGCGTGAGATCACCTAATCGTAACCGGTTATCTTGAGTTGCAGTTTCATGAGTCTCGAGCTCCTCTAAAACATAGGCATGACTACTTGGCAGGTTTGATTCCCACGTGCAGTACGAATGGCGTTCAGGGAGCGTATGCTTGTGACGGTTAATGGACCCTGTGAAGTGACGGTCCATAACGGTTAATGGCCCGTAGAACCCGAATCCATTCGTATGTCAAGTAGGTTACCGAGATCCATGACTCGGGTCGACTTTTAGACGTAGAAGCGGACGGGAAAAGGGGATGCCTCGGTGTGGTTATCGATTAGTGATATACATTTGGAGTTGATGAGCTCGTGAACATGTTTCCATATAGTGTGAGATTGTGAAATTGTGAGTATATATACTCAAGGTCATTTCCCTTCCCCTTGACTTGAGTTAGGATTTGATAGAACCTTGTAAAGCTGAGAGAATCCATAGGATAGGGAACTCACTGAGATTTGATGTATCTCACCCCACTATTGTTGATTATTTTCAGGGGCACCGCCGGGCGAAAATTTGTACCGCCGGGCGCTCCTGGGAATTTTCAATAATTATGTTTTCTTTAAAACTCCATAACTCCATAACTTTTGACAACATATCACATCAAATTGTCATCATTAAAATGCCACTAATTAATTAATCCCACATCATACTCAATATTTTAACTTTTTATTGGGTAGAGGGTCGTCATAGCTTTCCAATGAAAAGTTATGGATCGTAAATCCGATCGAGGCATATTGATAGCCGATGTAAAGCTGTGAAAATATCCTACGGGATAAAAGTGAAAAGTATTGATTTCGATACCCGATTAAATGGATCGGAGGGAACCCGAAAGTGATGTTTTATGTGATGTGTTATTATATGCGTTTCCTTGTAATAATTGTGTTATGCTATATCTATCTGTTTGTTGTTGAGTATGAATGAAAGAAATATCCATGCTTAAAATGAATTAGGAAGAGTGAGGAAACTTTACCCCAAAACAAATGGCATATTTAAGACTGTTATAATTCTAGGTTGTGAATAGAATTGTGAAAGAAACTCTGGATGGCGAGGCTCGTGCATTCATTGACGAGTTCTGGCCTGGAGTAGATAACCTAGATGGCAAGGCTCGGGCACCTGATGTAGGAAGGTACATCCGTGACGAGATTGGTCTAGGAGAGAGTGAAACACTAGTAAGGAACATGTGTGAACCTTTGTGATTATGAGAAAAGGAGAATGTGGCCTTAAGGCATTGTGGCCTTGTGATTGTCGAATACAATCACGTTTGTGCGTGAGATCACCTAATCGTAACCGGTTATCTTAAGTTGCAGTTTCATGAGTCTCGAGCTCCTCTGAAACATAGGCATGACTACTTGGCAGGTTTGATTCCCACGTGCAGTACGAATGGCGCTCAGGGAGCGTATGCTTGTGACGGTTAATGGACCCTGTGAAGTGACGGTCCATAACGGTTAATGGCCCGTAGACCCCGAATCCATTCGTATGTCAAGTAGGTTACCGAGATCCATGACTCGGGTCGACTTCTAGACGTAGAAGCGGACGGGAAAAGGGGATGCCTCGGTGTGGTTATCGATTAGTGATATACATTTGGAGTTGATGAGCTCGTGAACATGTTTCCATATAGTGTGAGATTGTGAAATTGTGAGTATATATACTCAAGGTCATTTCCCTTCCCCTTGACTTGAGTTAGGATTTGATAGAACCTTGTAAAGCTGAGAGAATCCATAGGATAGGGAACTCACTGAGATTTGATGTATCTCACCCCACTATTGTTGATTATTTTCAGGGGCACCACCGGGAAAAAATTTGTACCGCCGGGCGCTCCTGGGAATTTTCAATAATTCTGTTTTCTTTAAAACTCCATAACTCCATAACTTTTGACAACATATCACATAAAATTGTCATCATTCAAATGCCACTAATTAATTAATCCCATATCATACTCAATATTTTAACTTTTTATTGGGTAGAGGGTCGTCATAGCTTTCCAATGAAAAGTTATGGATCGTAAATCCGATCGAGGCATATTGATAGCCGATGTAAAGCTGTGAAAATATCCTACGGGATAAAAGTGAAAAGTATTGATTTCGATACCCGATTAAATGGATCGGAGGGAACGCGAAAGTGATGTTTTATGTGATGTGTTATTATATGTGTTTCCTTGTAATAATTGTGTTATGCCATATCTATCTGTTTGTTGTTGAGTATGAATGAAAGAAATATGCATGCTTAAAATGAATTAAGAAGAGTGAGGAAACTTCACCCGAAAACAAATGGCATATTTAAGACTGTTATAATTCTAGGTTGTGAATAGAATTGTGATAGAAACTCTGGATGGCGAGGCTCGTGCATTCATTGACGAGTTCTGGCCTGGAGTAGATAACCTAGATGGCAAGGCTCGGGCACCTGATGTAGGAAGGTACATCTGTGATGAGATTGGTCTAGGAGAGAGTGAAACACTAGTAAGGAACATGTGTGAACCTTTGTGATTATGAGAAAAGGAGAATGTGGCGTTAAGGCATTGTGGCCTTGTGATTGTCGAATACAATCACGTTTGTGCGTGAGATCACCTAATCGTAACCGGTTATCTTGAGTTGCAGTTTCATGAGTCTCGAACTCCTCTGAAACATAGGCATGACTACTTGGCAGGTTTGATTCCCACGTCCAGTACGAATGGCGCTCAGGGAGTGTATGCTTGTGACGGTTAATGGCCCGTAGAACCCGAATCCATTCGTATGTCAAGTAGGTTACCGGGATCCATGACTCGGGTCGACTTCTAGACGTAGAAGCGGACGGGAAAAGGGGATGCCTCGGTGTGGTTATCGATTAGTGATATACATTTGGATTTGATGAGCTCGTGAACATGTTTCCATATAGTGTGAGATTGTGAAATTGTGAGTATATATACTCAAGGTCATTTCCCTTCCCCTTGACTTGAGTTAGGATTTGATAGAACCTTGTAAAGCCGAGAGAATCCATAGGATAGGGAACTCAATGAGATTTGATGTATCTCACCCCACTATTGTTGATTATTTTCAGGGGCACCGCCGGGCAAAAATTTGTACCGCCGGGCGCTCCTGGGAATTTTCAATAATTCTGTTTTCTTTAAAACTCCATAACTCCATAACTTTTGACAACATATCACATAAAATTGTCATCATTCAAATGCCACTAATTAATTAATCCCACATCATACTCAATATTTTAACTTTTTATTGGGTAGAGGGTCGTCATAGCTTTCCAATGAAAAGTTATGGATCGTAAATCCGATCGAGGCATATTGATAGCCGATGTAAAGCTGTGAAAATATCCTACGGGATAAAAGTGAAAAGTATTGATTTCGATACCCGATTAAATGGATCGGAGGGAACGCGAAAGTGATGTTTTATGTGATGTGTTATTATATGTGTTTCCTTGTAATAATTGTGTTATGCCATATCTATCTGTTTGTTGTTGAGTATGAATGAAAGAAATATGCATGCTTAAAATGAATTAAGAAGAGTGAGGAAACTTCACCCGAAAACAAATGGCATATTTAAGACTGTTATAATTCTAGGTTGTGAATAGAATTGTGATAGAAACTCTGGATGGCGAGGCTCGTGCATTCATTGACGAGTTCTGGCCTGGAGTAGATAACCTAGATGGCAAGGCTCGGGCACCTGATGTAGGAAGGTACATCTGTGATGAGATTGGTCTAGGAGAGAGTGAAACACTAGTAAGGAACATGTGTGAACCTTTGTGATTATGAGAAAAGGAGAATGTGGCCTTAAGGCATTGTGGCCTTGTGATTGTCGAATACAATCACGTTTGTGCGTGAGATCACCTAATCGTAACCGGTTATCTTGAGTTGCAGTTTCATGAGTCTCGAACTCCTCTGAAACATAGGCATGACTACTTGGTAGGTTTGATTCCCACGTCCAGTACGAATGGCGCTCAGGGAGCGTATGCTTGTGACGGTTAATGGCCCGCGTGAAGTGACGGTCCATAACGGTTAATGCCCCGTAGAACCCGAATCCATTCGTATGTCAAGTAGGTTACCGGGATCCATGACTCGGGTCGACTTCTAGACGTAGAAGCGGACGGGAAAAGGGGATGCCTCGGTGTGGTTATCGATTAGTGATATACATTTGGAGTTTATGAGCTCGTGAACATGTTTCCATATAGTGTGAGATTGTGAAATTGTGAGTATATATACTCAAGGTCATTTCCCTTCCCCTTGACTTGAGTTAGGATTTGATAGAACCTTGTAAAGCCGAGAGAATCCATAGGATAGGGAACTCACTGAGATTTGATGTATCTCACCCCACTATTGTTGATTATTTTAAGGGGCACCACCGGGCAAAAATTTGTACCGCCGGGCGCTCCTGGGAATTTTCAATAATTCTGTTTTCTTTAAAACTCCATAACTCCATAACTTTTGACAACATATCACATAAAATTGTCATCATTCAAATGCCACTAATTAATTAATCCCATATCATACTCAATATTTTAACTTTTTATTGGGTAGAGGGTCGTCATAGCTTTCCAATGAAAAGTTATGGATCGTAAATCCGATCGAGGCATATTGATAGCTGATGTAAAGCTGTGAAAATATCCTACGGGATAAAAGTGAAAAGTATTGATTTCGATACCCGATTAAATGGATCGGAGGGAACCCGAAAGTGATGTTTTATGTGATGTGTTATTATATGCGTTTCCTTGTAATAATTGTGTTATGCCATATCTATCTGTTTGTTGTTGAGTATGAATGAAAGAAATATGCATGCTTAAAATGAATTAAGAAGAGTGAGGAAACTTCACCCGAAAACAAATGGCATATTTAAGACTGTTATAATTCTAGGTTGTGAATAGAATTGTGATAGAAACTCTGGATGGCGAGGCTCGTGCATTCATTGACGAGTTCTGGCCTGGAGTAGATAACCTAGATGGCAAGGCTCGGGCACCTGATGTAGGAAGGTACATCCGTGACGAGATTGGTCTAGGAGAGAGTGAAACACTAGTAAGGAACATGTGTGAACCTTTGTGATTATGAGAAAAGGAGAATGTGGCCTTAAGGCATTGTGGCCTTGTGATTGTCGAATACAATCACGTTTGTGCGTGAGATCACCTAATCGTAACCGGTTATCTTGAGTTGCAGTTTCATGAGTCTCGAGCTCCTCTGAAACATAGGCATGACTACTTGGCAGGTTTGATTCCCACGTGCAGTACGAATGGCGCTCAGGGAGTGTATGCTTGTGACGGTTAATGGACCGTGTGAAGTGACGGTCCATAACGGTTAATGGCCCGTAGAACCCGAATCCATTCGTATGTCAAGTAGGTTACCGGGATCCATGACTCGGGTCGACTTCTAGACGTAGAAGCGGACGGGAAAAGGGGATGCCTCGGTGTGGTTATCGATTAGTGATATACATTTGGAGTTTATGAGCTCGTGAACATGTTTCCATATAGTGTGAGATTGTGAAATTGTGAGTATATATACTCAAGGTCATTTCCCTTCCCCTTGACTTGAGTTAGGATTTGATAGAACCTTGTAAAGCCGAGAGAATCCATAGGATAGGGAACTCACTGAGATTTGATGTATCTCACCCCACTATTGTTGATTATTTTAAGGGGCACCACCGGGCAAAAATTTGTACCGCCGGGCGCTCCTGGGAATTTTCAATAATTCTGTTTTCTTTAAAACTCCATAACTCCATAACTTTTGACAACATATCACATAAAATTGTCATCATTCAAATGCCACTAATTAATTAATCCCATATCATACTCAATATTTTAACTTTTTATTGGGTAGAGGGTCGTCATAGCTTTCCAATGAAAAGTTATGGATCGTAAATCCGATCGAGGCATATTGATAGTCGATGTAAAGCTGTGAAAATATCCTACGGGATAAAAGTGAAAAGTATTGATTTCGATACCCGATTAAATGGATCGGAGGGAACGCGAAAGTGATGTTTTATGTGATGTGTTATTATATGTGTTTCCTTGTAATAATTGTGTTATGCCATATCTATCTGTTTGTTGTTGAGTATGAATGAAAGAAATATGCATGCTTAAAATGAATTAAGAAGAGTGAGGAAACTTCACCCGAAAACAAATGGCATATTTAAGACTGTTATAATTCTAGGTTGTGAATAGAATTGTGATAGAAACTCTGGATGGCGAGGCTCGTGCATTCATTGACGAGTTCTGGCCTGGAGTAGATAACCTAGATGGCAAGGCTCGGGCACCTGATGTAGGAAGGTACATCTGTGATGAGATTGGTCTAGGAGAGAGTGAAACACTAGTATGGAACATGTGTGAACCTTTGTGATTATGAGAAAAGGAGAATGTGGCCTTAAGGCATTGTGGCCTTGTGATTGTCGAATACAATCACGTTTGTGCGTGAGATCACCTAATCGTAACCGGTTATCTTGAGTTGCAGTTTCATGAGTCTCGAGCTCCTCTGAAACATAGGCATGACTACTTGGCAGGTTTGATTCCCACGTGCAGTACGAATGGCGCTCAGGGAACGTATGCTTGTGACGGTTAATGGACCGTGTGAAGTGACGGTCCATAACGGTTAATGGCCCGTAGAACCCGAATCCATACGTATGTCAAGTAGGTTACCGGGATCCATGACTCGGGTCGACTTCTAGACGTAGAAGCGGACGGGAAAAGGGGATGCCTCGGTGTGGTTATCGATTAGTGATATACATTTGGAGTTTATGAGCTCGTGAACATGTTTCCATATAGTGTGAGATTGTGAAATTGTGAGTATATATACTCAAGGTCATTTCCCTTCCCCTTGACTTGAGTTAGGATTTGATAGAACCTTGTAAAGCTGAGAGAATCCATAGGATAGGGAACTCACTGAGATTTGATGTATCTCACCCCACTATTGTTGATTATTTTAAGGGGCACCACCGGGCAAAAATTTGTACCGCCGGGCGCTCCTGGGAATTTTCAATAATTCTGTTTTCTTTAAAACTCCATAACTCCATAACTTTTGACAACATATCACATAAAATTGTCATCATTCAAATGCCACTAATTAATTAATCCCATATCATACTCAATATTTTAACTTTTTATTGGGTAGAGGGTCGTCATAGCTTTCCAATGAAAAGTTATGGATCGTAAATCCGATCGAGGCATATTGATAGCCGATGTAAAGCTGTGAAAATATCCTACGGGATAAAAGTGAAAAGTATTGATTTCGATACCCGATTAAATGGATCGGAGGGAACGCGAAAGTGATGTTTTATGTGATGTGTTATTATATGTGTTTCCTTGTAATAATTGTGTTATGCCATATCTATCTGTTTGTTGTTGAGTATGAATGAAAGAAATATGCATGCTTAAAATGAATTAAGAAGAGTGAGGAAACTTCACCCGAAAACAAATGGCATATTTAAGACTGTTATAATTCTAGGTTGTGAATAGAATTGTGATAGAAACTCTGGATGGCGAGGCTCGTGCATTCATTGACGAGTTCTGGCCTGGAGTAGATAACCTAGATGGCAAGGCTCGGGCACCTGATGTAGGAAGGTACATCTGTGATGAGATTGGTCTAGGAGAGAGTGAAACACTAGTATGGAACATGTGTGAACCTTTGTGATTATGAGAAAAGGAGAATGTGGCCTTAAGGCATTGTGGCCTTGTGATTGTCGAATACAATCACGTTTATGCGTGAGATCACCTAATCGTAACCGGTTATCTTGAGTTGCAGTTTCATGAGTCTCGAGCTCCTCTGAAACATAGGCATGACTACTTCGCAGGTTTGATTCCCACGTGCAGTACGAATGGCGCTCAGGGAGCGTATGCTTGTGACGGTTAATGGACCGTGTGAAGTGACGGTCCATAACGGTTAATGGCCCGTAGAACCCGAATCCATTCGTATGTCAAGTAGGTTACCGGGATCCATGACTCGGGTCGACTTCTAGACGTAGAAGCGGACGGGAAAAGGGGATGCCTCGGTGTGGTTATCGATTAGTGATATACATTTGGAGTTTATGAGCTCGTGAACATGTTTCCATATAGTGTGAGATTGTGAAATTGTGAGTATATATACTCAAGGTCATTTCCCTTCCCCTTGACTTGAGTTAGGATTTGATAGAACCTTGTAAAGCCGAGAGAATCCATAGGATAGGGAACTCACTGAGATTTGATGTATCTCACCCCACTATTGTTGATTATTTTAAGGGGCACCACCGGGCAAAAATTTGTACCGCCGGGCGCTCCTGGGAATTTTCAATAATTCTGTTTTCTTTAAAACTCCATAACTCCATAACTTTTGACAACATATCACATAAAATTGTCATCATTCAAATGCCACTAATTAATTAATCCCATATCATACTCAATATTTTAACTTTTTATTGGGTAGAGGGTCGTCATAGCTTTCCAATGAAAAGTTATGGATCGTAAATCCGATCGAGGCATATTGATAGCCGATGTAAAGCTGTGAAAATATCCTACGGGATAAAAGTGAAAAGTATTGATTTCGATACCCGATTAAATGGATCGGAGGGAACGCGAAAGTGATGTTTTATGTGATGTGTTATTATATGTGTTTCCTTGTAATAATTGTGTTATGCCATATCTATCTGTTTGTTGTTGAGTATGAATGAAAGAAATATGCATGCTTAAAATGAATTAAGAAGAGTGAGGAAACTTCACCCGAAAACAAATGGCATATTTAAGACTGTTATAATTCTAGGTTGTGAATAGAATTGTGATAGAAACTCTGGATGGCGAGGCTCGTGCATTCATTGACGAGTTCTGGCCTGGAGTAGATAACCTAGATGGCAAGGCTCGGGCACCTGATGTAGGAAGGTACATCTGTGATGAGATTGGTCTAGGAGAGAGTGAAACACTAGTAAGGAACATGTGTGAACCTTTGTGATTATGAGAAAAGGAGAATGTGGCCTTAAGGCATTGTGGCCTTGTGATTGTCGAATACAATCACGTTTGTGCGTGAGATCACCTAATCGTAACCGGTTATCTTGAGTTGCAGTTTCATGAGTCTCGAACTCCTCTGAAACATAGGCATGACTACTTGGCAGGTTTGATTCCCACGTCCAGTACGAATGGCGCTCAGGGAGCGTATGCTTGTGACGGTTAATGGCCCGCGTGAAGTGACGGTCCATAACGGTTAATGGCCCGTAGAACCCGAATCCATTCGTATGTCAAGTAGGTTACCGGGATCCGTGACTCGGGTCGACTTCTAGACGTAGAAGCGGACGGGAAAAGGGGATGCCTCGGTGTGGTTATCGATTAGTGATATACATTTGGATTTGATGAGCTCGTGAACATGTTTCCATATAGTGTGAGATTGTGAAATTGTGAGTATATATACTCAAGATCATTTCCCTTCCCCTTGACTTGAGTTAGGATTTGATAGAACCTTGTAAAGCCGAGAGAATCCATAGGATAGGGAACTCACTGAGATTTGATGTATCTCACCCCACTATTGTTGATTATTTTCAGGGGCACCGCCGGGCGAAAATTTGTACCGCCGGGCGCTCCTGGGAATTTTCAATAATTCTGTTTTCTTTAAAACTCCATAACTTTTGATCCGCAACTCGGACTGAGACGTTCTTGGTATCATTGGAAAGCTATGACGACCCTCTACCCAATAAAAAGTTAAAATATTGAGTATGATGTGGGATTAATTAATTAGTGGCATTTGAATGATGACAATGCTATGTGATATGTTGAAATCCATATCTTTTGGATCGTAAATCCGGTCGAGGCATATTTATAGCCGATGTAAAGCTGTGAAAATATCCTACGGGATAAAAGTGAAAAGTATTGATTTCGATACCCTATTAAATGGATCGGAGGGAACCCGAAAGTGATGTTTTATGTGATGTGTTATTATATGCGTTTCCTTGTAATAATTGTGTTATGCCATATCTATCTGTTTGTTGTTGAGTATGAATGAAAGAAATATGCATGCTTAAAATGAATTAGGAAGAGTGAGGAAACTTCACCCCAAAACAAATGGCATATTTAAGACTGTTATAATTCTAGGTTGTGAATAGAATTGTGATAGAAACTCTGGATGGCGAGGCTCGTGCATTCATTGACGAGTTCTGGCCTGGAGTAGATAACCTAGATGGCAAGGCTCGGGCACCTGATGTAGGAAGGTACATCTGTGATGAGATTGGTCTAGGAGAGAGTGAAACACTAGTAAGGAACATGTGTGAACCTTTGTGATTATGAGAAAAGGAGAATGTGGCCTTAAGGCATTGTGGCCTTGTGATTGTCGAATACAATCACGTTTGTGCGTGAGATCACCTAATCGTAACCGGTTATCTTGAGTTGCAGTTTCATGAGTCTCGAACTCCTCTGAAACATAGGCATGACTACTTGGCAGGTTTGATTCCCACGTGCAGTACGAATGGCGCTCAGGGAGCGTATGCTTGTGACGGTTAATGGACCGTGTGAAGTGACGGTCCATAACGGTTAATGGCCCGTAGAACCCGAATCCATACGTATGTCAAGTAGGTTACCGGGATCCATGACTCAGGTCGACTTCTAGACGTAGAAGCGGACGGGAAAAGGGGATGCCTCGGTGTGGTTATCGATTAGTGATATACATTTGGAGTTGATGAGCTCGTGAACATGTTTCCATATAGTGTGAGATTGTGAAATTGTGAGTATATATACTCAAGGTCATTTCCCTTCCCCTTGACTTGAGTTAGGATTTGATAGAACCTTGTAAAGCCGAGAGAATCCATAGGATAGGGAACTCACTGAGATTTGATGTATCTCACCCCACTATTGTTGATTATTTTAAGGGGCACCACCGGGCAAAAATTTGTACCGCCGGGCGCTCCTGGGAATTTTCAATAATTCTGTTTTCTTTAAAACTCCATAACTCCATAACTTTTGACAACATATCACATAAAATTGTCATCATTCAAATGCCACTAATTAATTAATCCCATATCATACTCAATATTTTAACTTTTTATTGGGTAGAGGGTCGTCATAGCTTTCCAATGAAAAGTTATGGATCGTAAATCCGATCGAGGCATATTGATAGCCGATGTAAAGCTGTGAAAATATCCTACGGGATAAAAGTGAAAAGTATTGATTTCGATACCCGATTAAATGGATCGGAGGGAACGCGAAAGTGATGTTTTATGTGATGTGTTATTATATGTGTTTCCTTGTAATAATTGTGTTATGCCATATCTATCTGTTTGTTGTTGAGTATGAATGAAAGAAATATGCATGCTTAAAATGAATTAGGAAGAGTGAGGAAACTTTACCCCAAAACAAATGGCATATTTAAGTCTGTTATAATTCTAGGTTGTGAATAGAATTGTGATAGAAACTCTGGATGGCGAGGCTCGTGCATTCATTGACGAGTTCTGGCCTGGAGTAGATAACCTAGATGGCAAGGCTCGGGCACCTGATGTAGGAAGGTACATCCGTGACGAGATTGGTCTAGGAGAGAGTGAAACACTAGTAAGGAACATGTGTGAACCTTTGTGATTATGAGAAAAGGAGAATGTGGCCTTAAGGCATTGTGGCCTTGTGATTGTCGAATACAATCACGTTTGTGCGTGAGATCACCTAATCGTAACCGGTTATCTTGAGTTGCAGTTTCATGAGTCTCGAACTCCTCTGAAACATAGGCATGACTACTTGGCAGGTTTGATTCCCACGTGCAGTACGAATGGCGCTCAGGGAGCGTATGCTTGTGACGGTTAATGGACCGTGTGAAGTGACGGTCCATAACGGTTAATGGCCCGTAGAACCCGAATCCATACGTATGTCAAGTAGGATACCGGGATCCATGACTCAGGTCGACTTCTAGACGTAGAAGCGGACGGGAAAAGGGGATGCCTCGGTGTGGTTATCGATTAGTGATATACATTTGGAGTTGATGAGCTCGTGAACATGTTTCCATATAGTGTGAGATTGTGAAATTGTGAGTATATATACTCAAGGTCATTTCCCTTCCCCTTGACTTGAGTTAGGATTTGATAGAACCTTGTAAAGCCGAGAGAATCCATAGGATAGGGAACTCACTGAGATTTGATGTATCTCACCCCACTATTGTTGATTATTTTAAGGGGCACCACCGGGCAAAAATTTGTACCGCCGGGCGCTCCTGGGAATTTTCAATAATTCTGTTTTCTTTAAAACTCCATAACTCCATAACTTTTGACAACATATCACATAAAATTGTCATCATTCAAATGCCACTAATTAATTAATCCCATATCATACTCAATATTTTAACTTTTTATTGGGTAGAGGGTCGTCAAAGCTTTCCAATGAAAAGTTATGGATCGTAAATCCGATCGAGGCATATTGATAGCCGATGTAAAGCTGTGAAAATATCCTACGGGATAAAAGTGAAAAGTATTGATTTCGATACCCGATTAAATGGATCGGAGGGAACGCGAAAGTGATGTTTTATGTGATGTGTTATTATATGTGTTTCCTTGTAATAATTGTGTTATGCCATATCTATCTGTTTGTTGTTGAGTATGAATGAAAGAAATATGCATGCTTAAAATGAATTAGGAAGAGTGAGGAAACTTTACCCCAAAACAAATGGCATATTTAAGACTGTTATAATTCTAGGTTGTGAATAGAATTGTGATAGAAACTCTGGATGGCGAGGCTCGTGCATTCATTGACGAGTTCTGGCCTGGAGTAGATAACCTAGATGGCAAGGCTCGGGCACCTGATGTAGGAAGGTACATCCGTGACGAGATTGGTCTAGGAGAGAGTGAAACACTAGTAAGGAACATGTGTGAACCTTTGTGATTATGAGAAAAGGAGAATGTGGCCTTAAGGCATTGTGGCCTTGTGATTGTCGAATACAATCACGTTTGTGCGTGAGATCACCTAATCGTAACCGGTTATCTTGAGTTGCAGTTTCATGAGTCTCGAACTCCTCTGAAACATAGGCATGACTACTTGGCAGGTTTGATTCCCACGTGCAGTACGAATGGCGCTCAGGGAGCGTATGCTTGTGACGGTTAATGGACCGTGTGAAGTGACGGTCCATAACGGTTAATGGCCCGTAGAACCCGAATCCATACGTATGTCAAGTAGGATACCGGGATCCATGACTCAGGTCGACTTCTAGACGTAGAAGCGGACGGGAAAAGGGGATGCCTCGGTGTGGTTATCGATTAGTGATATACATTTGGAGTTGATGAGCTCGTGAACATGTTTCCATATAGTGTGAGATTGTGAAATTGTGAGTATATATACTCAAGGTCATTTCCCTTCCCCTTGACTTGAGTTAGGATTTGATAGAACCTTGTAAAGCCGAGAGAATCCATAGGATAGGGAACTCACTGAGATTTGATGTATCTCACCCCACTATTGTTGATTATTTTAAGGGGCACCACCGGGCAAAAATTTGTACCGCCGGGCGCTCCTGGGAATTTTCAATAATTCTGTTTTCTTTAAAACTCCATAACTCCATAACTTTTGACAACATATCACATAAAATTGTCATCATTCAAATGCCACTAATTAATTAATCCCATATCATACTCAATATTTTAACTTTTTATTGGGTAGAGGGTCGTCATAGCTTTCCAATGAAAAGTTATGGATCGTAAATCCGATCGAGGCATATTGATAGCCGATGTAAAGCTGTGAAAATATCCTACGGGATAAAAGTGAAAAGTATTGATTTCGATACCCGATTAAATGGATCGGAGGGAACGCGAAAGTGATGTTTTATGTGATGTGTTATTATATGTGTTTCCTTGTAATAATTGTGTTATGCCATATCTATCTGTTTGTTGTTGAGTATGAATGAAAGAAATATGCATGCTTAAAATGAATTAGGAAGAGTGAGGAAACTTTACCCCAAAACAAATGGCATATTTAAGACTGTTATAATTCTAGGTTGTGAATAGAATTGTGATAGAAACTCTGGATGGCGAGGCTCGTGCATTCATTGACGAGTTCTGGCCTGGAGTAGATAACCTAGATGGCAAGGCTCGGGCACCTGATGTAGGAAGGTACATCCGTGACGAGATTGGTCTAGGAGAGAGTGAAACACTAGTAAGGAACATGTGTGAACCTTTGTGATTATGAGAAAAGGAGAATGTGGCCTTAAGGCATTGTGGCCTTGTGATTGTCGAATACAATCACGTTTGTGCGTGAGATCACCTAATCGTAACCGGTTATCTTGAGTTGCAGTTTCATGAGTCTCGAACTCCTCTGAAACATAGGCATGACTACTTGGCAGGTTTGATTCCCACGTGCAGTACGAATGGCGCTCAGGGAGCGTATGCTTGTGACGGTTAATGGACCGTGTGAAGTGACGGTCCATAACGGTTAATGGCCCGTAGAAACCGAATCCATACGTATGTCAAGTAGGTTACCGGGATCCATGACTCAGGTCGACTTCTAGACGTAGAAGCGGACGGGAAAAGGGGATGCCTCGGTGTGGTTATCGATTAGTGATATACATTTGGAGTTGATGAGCTCGTGAACATGTTTCCATATAGTGTGAGATTGTGAAATTGTGAGTATATATACTCAAGGTCATTTCCCTTCCCCTTGACTTGAGTTAGGATTTGGTAGAACCTTGTAAAGCCGAGAGAATCCATAGGATAGGGAACTCACTGAGATTTGATGTATCTCACCCCACTATTGTTGATTATTTTAAGGGGCACCACCGGGCAAAAATTTGTACCGCCGGGCGCTCCTGGGAATTTTCAATAATTCTGTTTTCTTTAAAACCCCATAACTCCATAACTTTTGACAACATATCACATAAAATTGTCATCATTCAAATGCCACTAATTAATTAATCCCATATCATACTCAATATTTTAACTTTTTATTGGGTAGAGGGTCGTCATAGCTTTCCAATGAAAAGTTATGGATCGTAAATCCGATCGAGGCATATTGATAGCCGATGTAAAGCTGTGAAAATATCCTACGGGATAAAAGTGAAAAGTATTGATTTCGATACCCGATTAAATGGATCGGAGGGAACGCGAAAGTGATGTTTTATGTGATGTGTTATTATATGTGTTTCCTTGTAATAATTGTGTTATGCCATATCTATCTGTTTGTTGTTGAGTATGAATGAAAGAAATATGCATGCTTAAAATGAATTAGGAAGAGTGAGGAAACTTTACCCCAAAACAAATGGCATATTTAAGACTGTTATAATTCTAGGTTGTGAATAGAATTGTGATAGAAACTCTGGATGGCGAGGCTCGTGCATTCATTGACGAGTTCTGGCCTGGAGTAGATAACCTAGATGGCAAGGCTCGGGCACCTGATGTAGGAAGGTACATCCGTGACGAGATTGGTCTAGGAGAGAGTGAAACACTAGTAAGGAACTTGTGTGAACCTTTGTGATTATGAGAAAAGGAGAATGTGGCCTTAAGGCATTGTGGCCTTGTGATTGTCGAATACAATCACGTTTGTGCGTGAGATCACCTAATCGTAACCGGTTATCTTGAGTTGCAGTTTCATGAGTCTCGAACTCCTCTGAAACATAGGCATGACTACTTGGCAGGTTTGATTCCCACGTGCAGTACGAATGGCGCTCAGGGAGCGTATGCTTGTGACGGTTAATGGACCGTGTGAAGTGACGGTCCATAACGGTTAATGGCCCGTAGAACCCGAATCCATACGTATGTCAAGTAGGTTACCGGGATCCATGACTCAGGTCGACTTCTAGACGTAGAAGCGGACGGGAAAAGGGGATGCCTCGGTGTGGTTATCGATTAGTGATATACATTTGGAGTTGATGAGCTCGTGAACATGTTTCCATATAGTGTGAGATTGTGAAATTGTGAGTATATATACTCAAGGTCATTTCCCTTCCCCTTGACTTGAGTTAGGATTTGATAGAACCTTGTAAAGCCGAGAGAATCCATAGGATAGGGAACTCACTGAGATTTGATGTATCTCACCCCACTATTGTTGATTATTTTAAGGGGCACCACCGGGCAAAAATTTGTACCGCCGGGCGCTCCTGGGAATTTTCAATAATTCTGTTTTCTTTAAAACTCCATAACTCCATAACTTTTGACAACATATCACATAAAATTGTCATCATTCAAATGCCACTAATTAATTAATCCCATATCATACTCAATATTTTAACTTTTTATTGGGTAGAGGGTCGTCATAGCTTTCCAATGAAAAGTTATGGATCGTAAATCCGATCGAGGCATATTGATAGCCGATGTAAAGCTGTGAAAATATCCTACGGGATAAAAGTGAAAAGTATTGATTTCGATACCCGATTAAATGGATCGGAGGGAACGCGAAAGTGATGTTTTATGTGATGTGTTATTATATGTGTTTCCTTGTAATAATTGTGTTATGCCATATCTATCTGTTTGTTGTTGAGTATGAATGAAAGAAATATGCATGCTTAAAATGAATTAGGAAGAGTGAGGAAACTTTACCCCAAAACAAATGGCATATTTAAGACTGTTATAATTCTAGGTTGTGAATAGAATTGTGATAGAAACTCTGGATGGCGAGGCTCGTGCATTCATTGACGAGTTCTGGCCTGGAGTAGATAACCTAGATGGCAAGGCTCGGGCACCTGATGTAGGAAGGTACATCCGTGACGAGATTGGTCTAGGAGAGAGTGAAACACTAGTAAGGAACTTGTGTGAACCTTTGTGATTATGAGAAAAGGAGAATGTGGCCTTAAGGCATTGTGGCCTTGTGATTGTCGAATACAATCACGTTTGTGCGTGAGATCACCTAATCGTAACCGGTTATCTTGAGTTGCAGTTTCATGAGTCTCGAACTCCTCTGAAACATAGGCATGACTACTTGGCAGGTTTGATTCCCACGTGCAGTACGAATGGCGCTCAGGGAGCGTATGCTTGTGACGGTTAATGGACCGTGTGAAGTGACGGTCCATAACGGTTAATGGCCCGTAGAACCCGAATCCATACGTATGTCAAGTAGGTTACCGGGATCCATGACTCAGGTCGACTTCTAGACGTAGAAGCGGACGGGAAAAGGGGATGCCTCGGTGTGGTTATCGATTAGTGATATACATTTGGAGTTGATGAGCTCGTGAACATGTTTCCATATAGTGTGAGATTGTGAAATTGTGAGTATATATACTCAAGGTCATTTCCCTTCCCCTTGACTTGAGTTAGGATTTGATAGAACCTTGTAAAGCCGAGAGAATCCATAGGATAGGGAACTCACTGAGATTTGATGTATCTCACCCCACTATTGTTGATTATTTTAAGGGGCACCACCGGGCAAAAATTTGTACCGCCGGGCGCTCCTGGGAATTTTCAATAATTCTGTTTTCTTTAAAACTCCATAACTCCATAACTTTTGACAACATATCACATAAAATTGTCATCATTCAAATGCCACTAATTAATTAATCCCATATCATACTCAATATTTTAACTTTTTATTGGGTAGAGGGTCGTCATAGCTTTCCAATGAAAAGTTATGGATCGTAAATCCGATCGAGGCATATTGATAGCCGATGTAAAGCTGTGAAAATATCCTACGGGATAAAAGTGAAAAGTATTGATTTCGATACCCGATTAAATGGATCGGAGGGAACGCGAAAGTGATGTTTTATGTGATGTGTTATTATATGTGTTTCCTTGTAATAATTGTGTTATGCCATATCTATCTGTTTGTTGTTGAGTATGAATGAAAGAAATATGCATGCTTAAAATGAATTAAGAAGAGTGAGGAAACTTCACCCGAAAACAAATGGCATATTTAAGACTGTTATAATTCTAGGTTGTGAATAGAATTGTGATAGAAACTCTGGATGGCGAGGCTCGTGCATTCATTGACGAGTTCTGGCCTGGAGTAGATAACCTAGATGGCAAGGCTCGGGCACCTGATGTAGGAAGGTACATCTGTGATGAGATTGGTCTAGGAGAGAGTGAAACACTAGTAAGGAACATGTGTGAACCTTTGTGATTATGAGAAAAGGAGAATGTGGCCTTAAGGCATTGTGGCCTTGTGATTGTCGAATACAATCACGTTTGTGCGTGAGATCACCTAATCGTAACCGGTTATCTTGAGTTGCAGTTTCATGAGTCTCGAACTCCTCTGAAACATAGGCATGACTACTTGGCAGGTTTGATTCCCACGTCCAGTACGAATGGCGCTCAGGGAGCGTATGCTTGTGACGGTTAATGGCCCGCGTGAAGTGACGGTCCATAACGGTTAATGGCCCGTAGAACCCGAATCCATTCGTATGTCAAGTAGGTTACCGGGATCCGTGACTCGGGTCGACTTCTAGACGTAGAAGCGGACGGGAAAAGGGGATGCCTCGGTGTGGTTATCGATTAGTGATATACATTTGGATTTGATGAGCTCGTGAACATGTTTCCATATAGTGTGAGATTGTGAAATTGTGAGTATATATACTCAAGGTCATTTCCCTTCCCCTTGACTTGAGTTAGGATTTGATAGAACCTTGTAAAGCCGAGAGAATCCATAGGATAGGGAACTCACTGAGATTTGATGTATCTCACCCCACTATTGTTGATTATTTTCAGGGGCACCGCCGGGCGAAAATTTGTACCGCCGGGCGCTCCTGGGAATTTTCAATAATTCTGTTTTCTTTCAAACTCCATAACTTTTGATCCGCAACTCGGACTGAGACGTTCTTGGTATCATTGGAAAGCTATGACGACACTCTACCCAATAAAAAGTTAAAATATTGAGTATGATGTGGGATTAATTAATTAGTGGCATTTGAATGATGACAATGTTATGTGATATGTTGAAATCCATATCTTTTGGATCGTAAATCCGGTCGAGGCATATTTATAGCCGATGTAAAGCTGTGAAAATATCCTACGGGATAAAAGTGAAAAGTATTGATTTCGATACCCTATTAAATGGATCGGAGGGAACCCGAAAGTGATGTTTTATGTGATGTGTTATTATATGCGTTTCCTTGTAATAATTGTGTTATGCCATATCTATCTGTTTGTTGTTGAGTATGAATGAAAGAAATATGCATGCTTAAAATGAATTAGGAAGAGTGAGGAAACTTCACCCCAAAACAAATGGCATATTTAAGACTGTTATAATTCTAGGTTGTGAATAGAATTGTGATAGAAACTCTGGATGGTGAGGCTCGTGCATTCATTGACGAGTTCTGGCCTGGAGTAGATAACCTAGATGGCAAGGCTCGGGCACCTGATGTAGGAAGGTACATCTGTGATGAGATTGGTCTAGGAGAGAGTGAAACACTAGTAAGGAACATGTGTGAACCTTTGTGATTATGAGAAAAGGAGAATGTGGCCTTAAGGCATTGTGGCCTTGTGATTGTCGAATACAATCACGTTTGTGCGTGAGATCACCTAATCGTAACCGGTTATCTTGAGTTGCAGTTTCATGAGTCTCGAACTCCTCTGAAACATAGGCATGACTACTTGGCAGGTTTGATTCCCACGTCCAGTACGAATGGCGCTCAGGGAGCGTATGCTTGTGACGGTTAATGGCCCGCGTGAAGTGACGGTCCATAACGGTTAATGGCCCGTAGAACCCGAATCCATTCGTATGTCAAGTAGGTTACCGGGATCCGTGACTCGGGTCGACTTCTAGACGTAGAAGCGGACGGGAAAAGGGGATGCCTCGGTGTGGTTATCGATTAGTGATATACATTTGGATTTGATGAGCTCGTGAACATGTTTCCATATAGTGTGAGATTGTGAAATTGTGAGTATATATACTCAAGGTCATTTCCCTTCCCCTTGACTTGAGTTAGGATTTGATAGAACCTTGTAAAGCCGAGAGAATCCATAGGATAGGGAACTCACTGAGATTTGATGTATCTCACCCCACTATTGTTGATTATTTTCAGGGGCACCGCCGGGCGAAAATTTGTACCGCCGGGCGCTCCTGGGAATTTTCAATAATTCTGTTTTCTTTAAAACTCCATAACTTTTGATCCGCAACTCGGACTGAGACGTTCTTGGTATCATTGGAAAGCTATGACGACCCTCTACCCAATAAAAAGTTAAAATATTGAGTATGATGTGGGATTAATTAATTAGTGGCATTTGAATGATGACAATGTTATGTGATATGTTGAAATCCATATCTTTTGGATCGTAAATCCGGTCGAGGCATATTTATAGCCGATGTAAAGCTGTGAAAATATCCTACGGGATAAAAGTGAAAAGTATTGATTTCGATACCCTATTAAATGGATCGGAGGGAACCCGAAAGTGATGTTTTATGTGATGTGTTATTATATGCGTTTCCTTGTAATAATTGTGTTATGCCATATCTATCTGTTTGTTGTTG
Organism: Lathyrus tuberosus; assembly: GCA_022829125.1. Taxonomy (NCBI): domain Eukaryota; kingdom Viridiplantae; phylum Streptophyta; class Magnoliopsida; order Fabales; family Fabaceae; genus Lathyrus; species Lathyrus tuberosus. The sequence continues at coordinate 8,725,207 of JALAZF010000264.1, forward strand.
AGTATGAATGAAAGAAATATGCATGCTTAAAATGAATTAGGAAGAGTGAGGAAACTTCACCCCAAAACAAATGGCATATTTAAGACTGTTATAATTCTAGGTTGTGAATAGAATTGTGATAGAAACTCTGGATGGCGAGGCTCGTGCATTCATTGACGAGTTCTGGCCTGGAGTAGATAACCTAGATGGCAAGGCTCGGGCACCTGATGTAGGAAGGTACATCTGTGATGAGATTGGTCTAGGAGAGAGTGAAACACTAGTAAGGAACATGTGTGAACCTTTGTGATTATGAGAAAAGGAGAATGTGGCCTTAAGGCATTGTGGCCTTGTGATTGTCGAATACAATCACGTTTGTGCGTGAGATCACCTAATCGTAACCGGTTATCTTGAGTTGCAGTTTCATGAGTCTCGAACTCCTCTGAAACATAGGCATGACTACTTGGCAGGTTTGATTCCCACGTCCAGTACGAATGGCGCTCAGGGAGCGTATGCTTGTGACGGTTAATGGCCCGCGTGAAGTGACGGTCCATAACGGTTAATGGCCCGTAGAACCCGAATCCATTCGTATGTCAAGTAGGTTACCGGGATCCGTGACTCGGGTCGACTTCTAGACGTAGAAGCGGACGGGAAAAGGGGATGCCTCGGTGTGGTTATCGATTAGTGATATACATTTGGATTTGATGAGCTCGTGAACATGTTTCCATATAGTGTGAGATTGTGAAATTGTGAGTATATATACTCAAGGTCATTTCCCTTCCCCTTGACTTGAGTTAGGATTTGATAGAACCTTGTAAAGCCGAGAGAATCCATAGGATAGGGAACTCACTGAGATTTGATGTATCTCACCCCACTATTGTTGATTATTTTCAGGGGCACCGCCGGGCGAAAATTTGTACCGCCGGGCGCTCCTGGGAATTTTCAATAATTCTGTTTTCTTTCAAACTCCATAACTTTTGATCCGCAACTCGGACTGAGACGTTCTTGGTATCATTGGAAAGCTATGACGACACTCTACCCAATAAAAAGTTAAAATATTGAGTATGATGTGGGATTAATTAATTAGTGGCATTTGAATGATGACAATGTTATGTGATATGTTGAAATCCATATCTTTTGGATCGTAAATCCGGTCGAGGCATATTTATAGCCGATGTAAAGCTGTGAAAATATCCTACGGGATAAAAGTGAAAAGTATTGATTTCGATACCCTATTAAATGGATCGGAGGGAACCCGAAAGTGATGTTTTATGTGATGTGTTATTATATGCGTTTCCTTGTAATAATTGTGTTATGCCATATCTATCTGTTTGTTGTTGAGTATGAATGAAAGAAATATGCATGCTTAAAATGAATTAGGAAGAGTGAGGAAACTTCACCCCAAAACAAATGGCATATTTAAGACTGTTATAATTCTAGGTTGTGAATAGAATTGTGATAGAAACTCTGGATGGCGAGGCTCGTGCATTCATTGACGAGTTCTGGCCTGGAGTAGATAACCTAGATGGCAAGGCTCGGGCACCTGATGTAGGAAGGTACATCTGTGATGAGATTGGTCTAGGAGAGAGTGAAACACTAGTAAGGAGCATGTGTGAACCTTTGTGATTATGAGAAAAGGAGAATGTGGCCTTAAGGCATTGTGGCCTTGTGATTGTCGAATACAATCACGTTTGTGCGTGAGATCACCTAATCGTAACCGGTTATCTTGAGTTGCAGTTTCATGAGTCTCGAACTCCTCTGAAACATAGGCATGACTACTTGGCAGGTTTGATTCCCACGTCCAGTACGAATGGCGCTCAGGGAGCGTATGCTTGTGACGGTTAATGGCCCGCGTGAAGTGACGGTCCATAACGGTTAATGGCCCGTAGAACCCGAATCCATTCGTATGTCAAGTAGGTTACCGGGATCCGTGACTCGGGTCGACTTCTAGACGTAGAAGCGGACGGGAAAAGGGGATGCCTCGGTGTGGTTATCGATTAGTGATATACATTTGGATTTGATGAGCTCGTGAACATGTTTCCATATAGTGTGAGATTGTGAAATTGTGAGTATATATACTCAAGGTCATTTCCCTTCCCCTTGACTTGAGTTAGGATTTGATAGAACCTTGTAAAGCCGAGAGAATCCATAGGATAGGGAACTCACTGAGATTTGATGTATCTCACCCCACTATTGTTGATTATTTTCAGGGGCACCGCCGGGCGAAAATTTGTACCGCCGGGCGCTCCTGGGAATTTTCAATAATTCTGTTTTCTTTCAAACTCCATAACTTTTGATCCGCAACTCGGACTGAGACGTTCTTGGTATCATTGGAAAGCTATGACGACACTCTACCCAATAAAAAGTTAAAATATTGAGTATGATGTGGGATTAATTAATTAGTGGCATTTGAATGATGACAATGTTATGTGATATGTTGAAATCCATATCTTTTGGATCGTAAATCCGGTCGAGGCATATTTATAGCCGATGTAAAGCTGTGAAAATATCCTACGGGATAAAAGTGAAAAGTATTGATTTCGATACCCTATTAAATGGATCGGAGGGAACCCGAAAGTGATGTTTTATGTGATGTGTTATTATATGCGTTTCCTTGTAATAATTGTGTTATGCCATATCTATCTGTTTGTTGTTGAGTATGAATGAAAGAAATATGCATGCTTAAAATGAATTAGGAAGAGTGAGGAAACTTCACCCCAAAACAAATGGCATATTTAAGACTGTTATAATTCTAGGTTGTGAATAGAATTGTGATAGAAACTCTGGATGGTGAGGCTCGTGCATTCATTGACGAGTTCTGGCCTGGAGTAGATAACCTAGATGGCAAGGCTCGGGCACCTGATGTAGGAAGGTACATCTGTGATGAGATTGGTCTAGGAGAGAGTGAAACACTAGTAAGGAACATGTGTGAACCTTTGTGATTATGAGAAAAGGAGAATGTGGCCTTAAGGCATTGTGGCCTTGTGATTGTCGAATACAATCACGTTTGTGCGTGAGATCACCTAATCGTAACCGGTTATCTTGAGTTGCAGTTTCATGAGTCTCGAACTCCTCTGAAACATAGGCATGACTACTTGGCAGGTTTGATTCCCACGTCCAGTACGAATGGCGCTCAGGGAGCGTATGCTTGTGACGGTTAATGGCCCGCGTGAAGTGACGGTCCATAACGGTTAATGGCCCGTAGAACCCGAATCCATTCGTATGTCAAGTAGGTTACCGGGATCCGTGACTCGGGTCGACTTCTAGACGTAGAAGCGGACGGGAAAAGGGGATGCCTCGGTGTGGTTATCGATTAGTGATATACATTTGGATTTGATGAGCTCGTGAACATGTTTCCATATAGTGTGAGATTGTGAAATTGTGAGTATATATACTCAAGGTCATTTCCCTTCCCCTTGACTTGAGTTAGGATTTGATAGAACCTTGTAAAGCCGAGAGAATCCATAGGATAGGGAACTCACTGAGATTTGATGTATCTCACCCCACTATTGTTGATTATTTTCAGGGGCACCGCCGGGCGAAAATTTGTACCGCCGGGCGCTCCTGGGAATTTTCAATAATTCTGTTTTCTTTAAAACTCCATAACTTTTGATCCGCAACTCGGACTGAGACGTTCTTGGTATCATTGGAAAGCTATGACGACCCTCTACCCAATAAAAAGTTAAAATATTGAGTATGATGTGGGATTAATTAATTAGTGGCATTTGAATGATGACAATGTTATGTGATATGTTGAAATCCATATCTTTTGGATCGTAAATCCGGTCGAGGCATATTTATAGCCGATGTAAAGCTGTGAAAATATCCTACGGGATAAAAGTGAAAAGTATTGATTTCGATACCCTATTAAATGGATCGGAGGGAACCCGAAAGTGATGTTTTATGTGATGTGTTATTATATGCGTTTCCTTGTAATAATTGTGTTATGCCATATCTATCTGTTTGTTGTTGAGTATGAATGAAAGAAATATGCATGCTTAAAATGAATTAGGAAGAGTGAGGAAACTTCACCCCAAAACAAATGGCATATTTAAGACTGTTATAATTCTAGGTTGTGAATAGAATTGTGATAGAAACTCTGGATGGCGAGGCTCGTGCATTCATTGACGAGTTCTGGCCTGGAGTAGATAACCTAGATGGCAAGGCTCGGGCACCTGATGTAGGAAGGTACATCTGTGATGAGATTGGTCTAGGAGAGAGTGAAACACTAGTAAGGAACATGTGTGAACCTTTGTGATTATGAGAAAAGGAGAATGTGGCCTTAAGGCATTGTGGCCTTGTGATTGTCGAATACAATCACGTTTGTGCGTGAGATCACCTAATCGTAACCGGTTATCTTGAGTTGCAGTTTCATGAGTCTCGAACTCCTCTGAAACATAGGCATGACTACTTGGCAGGTTTGATTCCCACGTCCAGTACGAATGGCGCTCAGGGAGCGTATGCTTGTGACGGTTAATGGCCCGCGTGAAGTGACGGTCCATAACGGTTAATGGCCCGTAGAACCCGAATCCATTCGTATGTCAAGTAGGTTACCGGGATCCGTGACTCGGGTCGACTTCTAGACGTAGAAGCGGACGGGAAAAGGGGATGCCTCGGTGTGGTTATCGATTAGTGATATACATTTGGATTTGATGAGCTCGTGAACATGTTTCCATATAGTGTGAGATTGTGAAATTGTGAGTATATATACTCAAGGTCATTTCCCTTCCCCTTGACTTGAGTTAGGATTTGATAGAACCTTGTAAAGCCGAGAGAATCCATAGGATAGGGAACTCACTGAGATTTGATGTATCTCACCCCACTATTGTTGATTATTTTCAGGGGCACCGCCGGGCGAAAATTTGTACCGCCGGGCGCTCCTGGGAATTTTCAATAATTCTGTTTTCTTTCAAACTCCATAACTTTTGATCCGCAACTCGGACTGAGACGTTCTTGGTATCATTGGAAAGCTATGACGACACTCTACCCAATAAAAAGTTAAAATATTGAGTATGATGTGGGATTAATTAATTAGTGGCATTTGAATGATGACAATGTTATGTGATATGTTGAAATCCATATCTTTTGGATCGTAAATCCGGTCGAGGCATATTTATAGCCGATGTAAAGCTGTGAAAATATCCTACGGGATAAAAGTGAAAAGTATTGATTTCGATACCCTATTAAATGGATCGGAGGGAACCCGAAAGTGATGTTTTATGTGATGTGTTATTATATGCGTTTCCTTGTAATAATTGTGTTATGCCATATCTATCTGTTTGTTGTTGAGTATGAATGAAAGAAATATGCATGCTTAAAATGAATTAGGAAGAGTGAGGAAACTTCACCCCAAAACAAATGGCATATTTAAGACTGTTATAATTCTAGGTTGTGAATAGAATTGTGATAGAAACTCTGGATGGCGAGGCTCGTGCATTCATTGACGAGTTCTGGCCTGGAGTAGATAACCTAGATGGCAAGGCTCGGGCACCTGATGTAGGAAGGTACATCTGTGATGAGATTGGTCTAGGAGAGAGTGAAACACTAGTAAGGAACATGTGTGAACCTTTGTGATTATGAGAAAAGGAGAATGTGGCCTTAAGGCATTGTGGCCTTGTGATTGTCGAATACAATCACGTTTGTGCGTGAGATCACCTAATCGTAACCGGTTATCTTGAGTTGCAGTTTCATGAGTCTCGAACTCCTCTGAAACATAGGCATGACTACTTGGCAGGTTTGATTCCCACGTCCAGTACGAATGGCGCTCAGGGAGCGTATGCTTGTGACGGTTAATGGCCCGCGTGAAGTGACGGTCCATAACGGTTAATGGCCCGTAGAACCCGAATCCATTCGTATGTCAAGTAGGTTACCGGGATCCGTGACTCGGGTCGACTTCTAGACGTAGAAGCGGACGGGAAAAGGGGATGCCTCGGTGTGGTTATCGATTAGTGATATACATTTGGATTTGATGAGCTCGTGAACATGTTTCCATATAGTGTGAGATTGTGAAATTGTGAGTATATATACTCAAGGTCATTTCCCTTCCCCTTGACTTGAGTTAGGATTTGATAGAACCTTGTAAAGCCGAGAGAATCCATAGGATAGGGAACTCACTGAGATTTGATGTATCTCACCCCACTATTGTTGATTATTTTCAGGGGCACCGCCGGGCGAAAATTTGTACCGCCGGGCGCTCCTGGGAATTTTCAATAATTCTGTTTTCTTTCAAACTCCATAACTTTTGATCCGCAACTCGGACTGAGACGTTCTTGGTATCATTGGAAAGCTATGACGACACTCTACCCAATAAAAAGTTAAAATATTGAGTATGATGTGGGATTAATTAATTAGTGGCATTTGAATGATGACAATGTTATGTGATATGTTGAAATCCATATCTTTTGGATCGTAAATCCGGTCGAGGCATATTTATAGCCGATGTAAAGCTGTGAAAATATCCTACGGGATAAAAGTGAAAAGTATTGATTTCGATACCCTATTAAATGGATCGGAGGGAACCCGAAAGTGATGTTTTATGTGATGTGTTATTATATGCGTTTCCTTGTAATAATTGTGTTATGCCATATCTATCTGTTTGTTGTTGAGTATGAATGAAAGAAATATGCATGCTTAAAATGAATTAGGAAGAGTGAGGAAACTTCACCCCAAAACAAATGGCATATTTAAGACTGTTATAATTCTAGGTTGTGAATAGAATTGTGATAGAAACTCTGGATGGCGAGGCTCGTGCATTCATTGACGAGTTCTGGCCTGGAGTAGATAACCTAGATGGCAAGGCTCGGGCACCTGATGTAGGAAGGTACATCTGTGATGAGATTGGTCTAGGAGAGAGTGAAACACTAGTAAGGAGCATGTGTGAACCTTTGTGATTATGAGAAAAGGAGAATGTGGCCTTAAGGCATTGTGGCCTTGTGATTGTCGAATACAATCACGTTTGTGCGTGAGATCACCTAATCGTAACCGGTTATCTTGAGTTGCAGTTTCATGAGTCTCGAACTCCTCTGAAACATAGGCATGACTACTTGGCAGGTTTGATTCCCACGTCCAGTACGAATGGCGCTCAGGGAGCGTATGCTTGTGACGGTTAATGGCCCGCGTGAAGTGACGGTCCATAACGGTTAATGGCCCGTAGAACCCGAATCCATTCGTATGTCAAGTAGGTTACCGGGATCCGTGACTCGGGTCGACTTCTAGACGTAGAAGCGGACGGGAAAAGGGGATGCCTCGGTGTGGTTATCGATTAGTGATATACATTTGGATTTGATGAGCTCGTGAACATGTTTCCATATAGTGTGAGATTGTGAAATTGTGAGTATATATACTCAAGGTCATTTCCCTTCCCCTTGACTTGAGTTAGGATTTGATAGAACCTTGTAAAGCCGAGAGAATCCATAGGATAGGGAACTCACTGAGATTTGATGTATCTCACCCCACTATTGTTGATTATTTTCAGGGGCACCGCCGGGCGAAAATTTGTACCGCCGGGCGCTCCTGGGAATTTTCAATAATTCTGTTTTCTTTCAAACTCCATAACTTTTGATCCGCAACTCGGACTGAGACGTTCTTGGTATCATTGGAAAGCTATGACGACACTCTACCCAATAAAAAGTTAAAATATTGAGTATGATGTGGGATTAATTAATTAGTGGCATTTGAATGATGACAATGTTATGTGATATGTTGAAATCCATATCTTTTGGATCGTAAATCCGGTCGAGGCATATTTATAGCCGATGTAAAGCTGTGAAAATATCCTACGGGATAAAAGTGAAAAGTATTGATTTCGATACCCTATTAAATGGATCGGAGGGAACCCGAAAGTGATGTTTTATGTGATGTGTTATTATATGCGTTTCCTTGTAATAATTGTGTTATGCCATATCTATCTGTTTGTTGTTGAGTATGAATGAAAGAAATATGCATGCTTAAAATGAATTAGGAAGAGTGAGGAAACTTCACCCCAAAACAAATGGCATATTTAAGACTGTTATAATTCTAGGTTGTGAATAGAATTGTGATAGAAACTCTGGATGGCGAGGCTCGTGCATTAATTGACGAGTTCTGGCCTGGAGTAGATAACCTAGATGGCAAGGCTCGGGCACCTGATGTAGGAAGGTACATCTGTGATGAGATTGGTCTAGGAGAGAGTGAAACACTAGTAAGGAGCATGTGTGAACCTTTGTGATTATGAGAAAAGGAGAATGTGGCCTTAAGGCATTGTGGCCTTGTGATTGTCGAATACAATCACGTTTGTGCGTGAGATCACCTAATCGTAACCGGTTATCTTGAGTTGCAGTTTCATGAGTCTCGAACTCCTCTGAAACATAGGCATGACTACTTGGCAGGTTTGATTCCCACGTCCAGTACGAATGGCGCTCAGGGAGCGTATGCTTGTGACGGTTAATGGCCCGCGTGAAGTGACGGTCCATAACGGTTAATGGCCCGTAGAACCCGAATCCATTCGTATGTCAAGTAGGTTACCGGGATCCGTGACTCGGGTCGACTTCTAGACGTAGAAGCGGACGGGAAAAGGGGATGCCTCGGTGTGGTTATCGATTAGTGATATACATTTGGATTTGATGAGCTCGTGAACATGTTTCCATATAGTGTGAGATTGTGAAATTGTGAGTATATATACTCAAGGTCATTTCCCTTCCCCTTGACTTGAGTTAGGATTTGATAGAACCTTGTAAAGCCGAGAGAATCCATAGGATAGGGAACTCACTGAGATTTGATGTATCTCACCCCACTATTGTTGATTATTTTCAGGGGCACCGCCGGGCGAAAATTTGTACCGCCGGGCGCTCCTGGGAATTTTCAATAATTCTGTTTTCTTTCAAACTCCATAACTTTTGATCCGCAACTCGGACTGAGACGTTCTTGGTATCATTGGAAAGCTATGACGACACTCTACCCAATAAAAAGTTAAAATATTGAGTATGATGTGGGATTAATTAATTAGTGGCATTTGAATGATGACAATGTTATGTGATATGTTGAAATCCATATCTTTTGGATCGTAAATCCGGTCGAGGCATATTTATAGCCGATGTAAAGCTGTGAAAATATCCTACGGGATAAAAGTGAAAAGTATTGATTTCGATACCCTATTAAATGGATCGGAGGGAACCCGAAAGTGATGTTTTATGTGATGTGTTATTATATGCGTTTCCTTGTAATAATTGTGTTATGCCATATCTATCTGTTTGTTGTTGAGTATGAATGAAAGAAATATGCATGCTTAAAATGAATTAGGAAGAGTGAGGAAACTTCACCCCAAAACAAATGGCATATTTAAGACTGTTATAATTCTAGGTTGTGAATAGAATTGTGATAGAAACTCTGGATGGCGAGGCTCGTGCATTCATTGACGAGTTCTGGCCTGGAGTAGATAACCTAGATGGGAAGGCTCGGGCACCTGATGTAGGAAGGTACATCTGTGATGAGATTGGTCTAGGAGAGAGTGAAACACTAGTAAGGAGCATGTGTGAACCTTTGTGATTATGAGAAAAGGAGAATGTGGCCTTAAGGCATTGTGGCCTTGTGATTGTCGAATACAATCACGTTTGTGCGTGAGATCACCTAATCGTAACCGGTTATCTTGAGTTGCAGTTTCATGAGTCTCGAACTCCTCTGAAACATAGGCATGACTACTTGGCAGGTTTGATTCCCACGTCCAGTACGAATGGCGCTCAGGGAGCGTATGCTTGTGACGGTTAATGGCCCGCGTGAAGTGACGGTCCATAACGGTTAATGGCCCGTAGAACCCGAATCCATTCGTATGTCAAGTAGGTTACCGGGATCCGTGACTCGGGTCGACTTCTAGACGTAGAAGCGGACGGGAAAAGGGGATGCCTCGGTGTGGTTATCGATTAGTGATATACATTTGGATTTGATGAGCTCGTGAACATGTTTCCATATAGTGTGAGATTGTGAAATTGTGAGTATATATACTCAAGGTCATTTCCCTTCCCCTTGACTTGAGTTAGGATTTGATAGAACCTTGTAAAGCCGAGAGAATCCATAGGATAGGGAACTCACTGAGATTTGATGTATCTCACCCCACTATTGTTGATTATTTTCAGGGGCACCGCCGGGCGAAAATTTGTACCGCCGGGCGCTCCTGGGAATTTTCAATAATTCTGTTTTCTTTAAAACTCCATAACTTTTGATCCGCAACTCGGACTGAGACGTTCTTGGTATCATTGGAAAGCTATGACGACCCTCTACCCAATAAAAAGTTAAAATATTGAGTATGATGTGGGATTAATTAATTAGTGGCATTTGAATGATGACAATGTTATGTGATATGTTGAAATCCATATCTTTTGGATCGTAAATCCGGTCGAGGCATATTTATAGCCGATGTAAAGCTGTGAAAATATCCTACGGGATAAAAGTGAAAAGTATTGATTTCGATACCCTATTAAATGGATCGGAGGGAACCCGAAAGTGATGTTTTATGTGATGTGTTATTATATGCGTTTCCTTGTAATAATTGTGTTATGCCATATCTATCTGTTTGTTGTTGAGTATGAATGAAAGAAATATGCATGCTTAAAATGAATTAGGAAGAGTGAGGAAACTTCACCCCAAAACAAATGGCATATTTAAGACTGTTATAATTCTAGGTTGTGAATAGAATTGTGATAGAAACTCTGGATGGCGAGGCTCGTGCATTCATTGACGAGTTCTGGCCTGGAGTAGATAACCTAGATGGCAAGGCTCGGGCACCTGATGTAGGAAGGTACATCTGTGATGAGATTGGTCTAGGAGAGAGTGAAACACTAGTAAGGAGCATGTGTGAACCTTTGTGATTATGAGAAAAGGAGAATGTGGCCTTAAGGCATTGTGGCCTTGTGATTGTCGAATACAATCACGTTTGTGCGTGAGATCACCTAATCGTAACCGGTTATCTTGAGTTGCAGTTTCATGAGTCTCGAACTCCTCTGAAACATAGGCATGACTACTTGGCAGGTTTGATTCCCACGTCCAGTACGAATGGCGCTCAGGGAGCGTATGCTTGTGACGGTTAATGGCCCGCGTGAAGTGACGGTCCATAACGGTTAATGGCCCGTAGAACCCGAATCCATTCGTATGTCAAGTAGGTTACCGGGATCCGTGACTCGGGTCGACTTCTAGACGTAGAAGCGGACGGGAAAAGGGGATGCCTCGGTGTGGTTATCGATTAGTGATATACATTTGGATTTGATGAGCTCGTGAACATGTTTCCATATAGTGTGAGATTGTGAAATTGTGAGTATATATACTCAAGGTCATTTCCCTTCCCCTTGACTTGAGTTAGGATTTGATAGAACCTTGTAAAGCCGAGAGAATCCATAGGATAGGGAACTCACTGAGATTTGATGTATCTCACCCCACTATTGTTGATTATTTTCAGGGGCACCGCCGGGCGAAAATTTGTACCGCCGGGCGCTCCTGGGAATTTTCAATAATTCTGTTTTCTTTAAAACTCCATAACTTTTGATCCGCAACTCGGACTGAGACGTTCTTGGTATCATTGGAAAGCTATGACGACCCTCTACCCAATAAAAAGTTAAAATATTGAGTATGATGTGGGATTAATTAATTAGTGGCATTTGAATGATGACAATGTTATGTGATATGTTGAAATCCATATCTTTTGGATCGTAAATCCGGTCGAGGCATATTTATAGCCGATGTAAAGCTGTGAAAATATCCTACGGGATAAAAGTGAAAAGTATTGATTTCGATACCCTATTAAATGGATCGGAGGGAACCCGAAAGTGATGTTTTATGTGATGTGTTATTATATGCGTTTCCTTGTAATAATTGTGTTATGCCATATCTATCTGTTTGTTGTTGAGTATGAATGAAAGAAATATGCATGCTTAAAATGAATTAGGAAGAGTGAGGAAACTTCACCCCAAAACAAATGGCATATTTAAGACTGTTATAATTCTAGGTTGTGAATAGAATTGTGATAGAAACTCTGGATGGCGAGGCTCGTGCATTAATTGACGAGTTCTGGCCTGGAGTAGATAACCTAGATGGCAAGGCTCGGGCACCTGATGTAGGAAGGTACATCTGTGATGAGATTGGTCTAGGAGAGAGTGAAACACTAGTAAGGAGCATGTGTGAACCTTTGTGATTATGAGAAAAGGAGAATGTGGCCTTAAGGCATTGTGGCCTTGTGATTGTCGAATACAATCACGTTTGTGCGTGAGATCACCTAATCGTAACCGGTTATCTTGAGTTGCAGTTTCATGAGTCTCGAACTCCTCTGAAACATAGGCATGACTACTTGGCAGGTTTGATTCCCACGTCCAGTACGAATGGCGCTCAGGGAGCGTATGCTTGTGACGGTTAATGGCCCGCGTGAAGTGACGGTCCATAACGGTTAATGGCCCGTAGAACCCGAATCCATTCGTATGTCAAGTAGGTTACCGGGATCCGTGACTCGGGTCGACTTCTAGACGTAGAAGCGGACGGGAAAAGGGGATGCCTCGGTGTGGTTATCGATTAGTGATATACATTTGGATTTGATGAGCTCGTGAACATGTTTCCATATAGTGTGAGATTGTGAAATTGTGAGTATATATACTCAAGGTCATTTCCCTTCCCCTTGACTTGAGTTAGGATTTGATAGAACCTTGTAAAGCCGAGAGAATCCATAGGATAGGGAACTCACTGAGATTTGATGTATCTCACCCCACTATTGTTGATTATTTTCAGGGGCACCGCCGGGCGAAAATTTGTACCGCCGGGCGCTCCTGGGAATTTTCAATAATTCTGTTTTCTTTAAAACTCCATAACTTTTGATCCGCAACTCGGACTGAGACGTTCTTGGTATCATTGGAAAGCTATGACGACCCTCTACCCAATAAAAAGTTAAAATATTGAGTATGATGTGGGATTAATTAATTAGTGGCATTTGAATGATGACAATGTTATGTGATATGTTGAAATCCATATCTTTTGGATCGTAAATCCGGTCGAGGCATATTTATAGCCGATGTAAAGCTGTGAAAATATCCTACGGGATAAAAGTGAAAAGTATTGATTTCGATACCCTATTAAATGGATCGGAGGGAACCCGAAAGTGATGTTTTATGTGATGTGTTATTATATGCGTTTCCTTGTAATAATTGTGTTATGCCATATCTATCTGTTTGTTGTTGAGTATGAATGAAAGAAATATGCATGCTTAAAATGAATTAGGAAGAGTGAGGAAACTTCACCCCAAAACAAATGGCATATTTAAGACTGTTATAATTCTAGGTTGTGAATAGAATTGTGATAGAAACTCTGGATGGCGAGGCTCGTGCATTCATTGACGAGTTCTGGCCTGGAGTAGATAACCTAGATGGGAAGGCTCGGGCACCTGATGTAGGAAGGTACATCTGTGATGAGATTGGTCTAGGAGAGAGTGAAACACTAGTAAGGAACATGTGTGAACCTTTGTGATTATGAGAAAAGGAGAATGTGGCCTTAAGGCATTGTGGCCTTGTGATTGTCGAATACAATCACGTTTGTGCGTGAGATCACCTAATCGTAACCGGTTATCTTGAGTTGCAGTTTCATGAGTCTCGAACTCCTCTGAAACATAGGCATGACTACTTGGCAGGTTTGATTCCCACGTCCAGTACGAATGGCGCTCAGGGAGCGTATGCTTGTGACGGTTAATGGCCCGCGTGAAGTGACGGTCCATAACGGTTAATGGCCCGTAGAACCCGAATCCATTCGTATGTCAAGTAGGTTACCGGGATCCGTGACTCGGGTCGACTTCTAGACGTAGAAGCGGACGGGAAAAGGGGATGCCTCGGTGTGGTTATCGATTAGTGATATACATTTGGATTTGATGAGCTCGTGAACATGTTTCCATATAGTGTGAGATTGTGAAATTGTGAGTATATATACTCAAGGTCATTTCCCTTCCCCTTGACTTGAGTTAGGATTTGATAGAACCTTGTAAAGCCGAGAGAATCCATAGGATAGGGAACTCACTGAGATTTGATGTATCTCACCCCACTATTGTTGATTATTTTCAGGGGCACCGCCGGGCGAAAATTTGTACCGCCGGGCGCTCCTGGGAATTTTCAATAATTCTGTTTTCTTTAAAACTCCATAACTTTTGATCCGCAACTCGGACTGAGACGTTCTTGGTATCATTGGAAAGCTATGACGACCCTCTACCCAATAAAAAGTTAAAATATTGAGTATGATGTGGGATTAATTAATTAGTGGCATTTGAATGATGACAATGTTATGTGATATGTTGAAATCCATATCTTTTGGATCGTAAATCCGGTCGAGGCATATTTATAGCCGATGTAAAGCTGTGAAAATATCCTACGGGATAAAAGTGAAAATATTGATTTCGATACCCTATTAAATGGATCGGAGGGAACCCGAAAGTGATGTTTTATGTGATGTGTTATTATATGCGTTTCCTTGTAATAATTGTGTTATGCCATATCTATCTGTTTGTTGTTGAGTATGAATGAAAGAAATATGCATGCTTAAAATGAATTAGGAAGAGTGAGGAAACTTCACCCCAAAACAAATGGCATATTTAAGACTGTTATAATTCTAGGTTGTGAATAGAATTGTGATAGAAACTCTGGATGGCGAGGCTCGTGCATTCATTGACGAGTTCTGGCCTGGAGTAGATAACCTAGATGGGAAGGCTCGGGCACCTGATGTAGGAAGGTACATCTGTGATGAGATTGGTCTAGGAGAGAGTGAAACACTAGTAAGGAACATGTGTGAACCTTTGTGATTATGAGAAAAGGAGAATGTGGCCTTAAGGCATTGTGGCCTTGTGATTGTCGAATACAATCACGTTTGTGCGTGAGATCACCTAATCGTAACCGGTTATCTTGAGTTGCAGTTTCATGAGTCTCGAACTCCTCTGAAACATAGGCATGACTACTTGGCAGGTTTGATTCCCACGTCCAGTACGAATGGCGCTCAGGGAGCGTATGCTTGTGACGGTTAATGGCCCGCGTGAAGTGACGGTCCATAACGGTTAATGGCCCGTAGAACCCGAATCCATTCGTATGTCAAGTAGGTTACCGGGATCCGTGACTCGGGTCGACTTCTAGACGTAGAAGCGGACGGGAAAAGGGGATGCCTCGGTGTGGTTATCGATTAGTGATATACATTTGGATTTGATGAGCTCGTGAACATGTTTCCATATAGTGTGAGATTGTGAAATTGTGAGTATATATACTCAAGGTCATTTCCCTTCCCCTTGACTTGAGTTAGGATTTGATAGAACCTTGTAAAGCCGAGAGAATCCATAGGATAGGGAACTCACTGAGATTTGATGTATCTCACCCCACTATTGTTGATTATTTTCAGGGGCACCGCCGGGCGAAAATTTGTACCGCCGGGCGCTCCTGGGAATTTTCAATAATTCTGTTTTCTTTAAAACTCCATAACTTTTGATCCGCAACTCGGACTGAGACGTTCTTGGTATCATTGGAAAGCTATGACGACCCTCTACCCAATAAAAAGTTAAAATATTGAGTATGATGTGGGATTAATTAATTAGTGGCATTTGAATGATGACAATGTTATGTGATATGTTGAAATCCATATCTTTTGGATCGTAAATCCGGTCGAGGCATATTTATAGCCGATGTAAAGCTGTGAAAATATCCTACGGGATAAAAGTGAAAAGTATTGATTTCGATACCCTATTAAATGGATCGGAGGGAACCCGAAAGTGATGTTTTATGTGATGTGTTATTATATGCGTTTCCTTGTAATAATTGTGTTATGCCATATCTATCTGTTTGTTGTTGAGTATGAATGAAAGAAATATGCATGCTTAAAATGAATTAGGAAGAGTGAGGAAACTTCACCCCAAAACAAATGGCATATTTAAGACTGTTATAATTCTAGGTTGTGAATAGAATTGTGATAGAAACTCTGGATGGCGAGGCTCGTGCATTCATTGACGAGTTCTGGCCTGGAGTAGATAACCTAGATGGGAAGGCTCGGGCACCTGATGTAGGAAGGTACATCTGTGATGAGATTGGTCTAGGAGAGAGTGAAACACTAGTAAGGAACATGTGTGAACCTTTGTGATTATGAGAAAAGGAGAATGTGGCCTTAAGGCATTGTGGCCTTGTGATTGTCGAATACAATCACGTTTGTGCGTGAGATCACCTAATCGTAACCGGTTATCTTGAGTTGCAGTTTCATGAGTCTCGAACTCCTCTGAAACATAGGCATGACTACTTGGCAGGTTTGATTCCCACGTCCAGTACGAATGGCGCTCAGGGAGCGTATGCTTGTGACGGTTAATGGCCCGCGTGAAGTGACGGTCCATAACGGTTAATGGCCCGTAGAACCCGAATCCATTCGTATGTCAAGTAGGTTACCGGGATCCGTGACTCGGGTCGACTTCTAGACGTAGAAGCGGACGGGAAAAGGGGATGCCTCGGTGTGGTTATCGATTAGTGATATACATTTGGATTTGATGAGCTCGTGAACATGTTTCCATATAGTGTGAGATTGTGAAATTGTGAGTATATATACTCAAGGTCATTTCCCTTCCCCTTGACTTGAGTTAGGATTTGATAGAACCTTGTAAAGCCGAGAGAATCCATAGGATAGGGAACTCACTGAGATTTGATGTATCTCACCCCACTATTGTTGATTATTTTCAGGGGCACCGCCGGGCGAAAATTTGTACCGCCGGGCGCTCCTGGGAATTTTCAATAATTCTGTTTTCTTTAAAACTCCATAACTTTTGATCCGCAACTCGGACTGAGACGTTCTTGGTATCATTGGAAAGCTATGACGACCCTCTACCCAATAAAAAGTTAAAATATTGAGTATGATGTGGGATTAATTAATTAGTGGCATTTGAATGATGACAATGTTATGTGATATGTTGAAATCCATATCTTTTGGATCGTAAATCCGGTCGAGGCATATTTATAGCCGATGTAAAGCTGTGAAAATATCCTACGGGATAAAAGTGAAAAGTATTGATTTCGATACCCTATTAAATGGATCGGAGGGAACCCGAAAGTGATGTTTTATGTGATGTGTTATTATATGCGTTTCCTTGTAATAATTGTGTTATGCCATATCTATCTGTTTGTTGTTGAGTATGAATGAAAGAAATATGCATGCTTAAAATGAATTAGGAAGAGTGAGGAAACTTCACCCCAAAACAAATGGCATATTTAAGACTGTTATAATTCTAGGTTGTGAATAGAATTGTGATAGAAACTCTGGATGGCGAGGCTCGTGCATTCATTGACGAGTTCTGGCCTGGAGTAGATAACCTAGATGGCAAGGCTCGGGCACCTGATGTAGGAAGGTACATCTGTGATGAGATTGGTCTAGGAGAGAGTGAAACACTAGTAAGGAACATGTGTGAACCTTTGTGATTATGAGAAAAGGAGAATGTGGCCTTAAGGCATTGTGGCCTTGTGATTGTCGAATACAATCACGTTTGTGCGTGAGATCACCTAATCGTAACCGGTTATCTTGAGTTGCAGTTTCATGAGTCTCGAACTCCTCTGAAACATAGGCATGACTACTTGGCAGGTTTGATTCCCACGTCCAGTACGAATGGCGCTCAGGGAGCGTATGCTTGTGACGGTTAATGGCCCGCGTGAAGTGACGGTCCATAACGGTTAATGGCCCGTAGAACCCGAATCCATTCGTATGTCAAGTAGGTTACCGGGATCCGTGACTCGGGTCGACTTCTAGACGTAGAAGCGGACGGGAAAAGGGGATGCCTCGGTGTGGTTATCGATTAGTGATATACATTTGGATTTGATGAGCTCGTGAACATGTTTCCATATAGTGTGAGATTGTGAAATTGTGAGTATATATACTCAAGGTCATTTCCCTTCCCCTTGACTTGAGTTAGGATTTGATAGAACCTTGTAAAGCCGAGAGAATCCATAGGATAGGGAACTCACTGAGATTTGATGTATCTCACCCCACTATTGTTGATTATTTTCAGGGGCACCGCCGGGCGAAAATTTGTACCGCCGGGCGCTCCTGGGAATTTTCAATAATTCTGTTTTCTTTAAAACTCCATAACTTTTGATCCGCAACTCGGACTGAGACGTTCTTGGTATCATTGGAAAGCTATGACGACCCTCTACCCAATAAAAAGTTAAAATATTGAGTATGATGTGGGATTAATTAATTAGTGGCATTTGAATGATGACAATGTTATGTGATATGTTGAAATCCATATCTTTTGGATCGTAAATCCGGTCGAGGCATATTTATAGCCGATGTAAAGCTGTGAAAATATCCTACGGGATAAAAGTGAAAAGTATTGATTTCGATACCCTATTAAATGGATCGGAGGGAACCCGAAAGTGATGTTTTATGTGATGTGTTATTATATGCGTTTCCTTGTAATAATTGTGTTATGCCATATCTATCTGTTTGTTGTTGAGTATGAATGAAAGAAATATGCATGCTTAAAATGAATTAGGAAGAGTGAGGAAACTTCACCCCAAAACAAATGGCATATTTAAGACTGTTATAATTCTAGGTTGTGAATAGAATTGTGATAGAAACTCTGGATGGCGAGGCTCGTGCATTCATTGACGAGTTCTGGCCTGGAGTAGATAACCTAGATGGCAAGGCTCGGGCACCTGATGTAGGAAGGTACATCTGTGATGAGATTGGTCTAGGAGAGAGTGAAACACTAGTAAGGAACATGTGTGAACCTTTGTGATTATGAGAAAAGGAGAATGTGGCCTTAAGGCATTGTGGCCTTGTGATTGTCGAATACAATCACGTTTGTGCGTGAGATCACCTAATCGTAACCGGTTATCTTGAGTTGCAGTTTCATGAGTCTCGAACTCCTCTGAAACATAGGCATGACTACTTGGCAGGTTTGATTCCCACGTCCAGTACGAATGGCGCTCAGGGAGCGTATGCTTGTGACGGTTAATGGCCCGCGTGAAGTGACGGTCCATAACGGTTAATGGCCCGTAGAACCCGAATCCATTCGTATGTCAAGTAGGTTACCGGGATCCGTGACTCGGGTCGACTTCTAGACGTAGAAGCGGACGGGAAAAGGGGATGCCTCGGTGTGGTTATCGATTAGTGATATACATTTGGATTTGATGAGCTCGTGAACATGTTTCCATATAGTGTGAGATTGTGAAATTGTGAGTATATATACTCAAGGTCATTTCCCTTCCCCTTGACTTGAGTTAGGATTTGATAGAACCTTGTAAAGCCGAGAGAATCCATAGGATAGGGAACTCACTGAGATTTGATGTATCTCACCCCACTATTGTTGATTATTTTCAGGGGCACCGCCGGGCGAAAATTTGTACCGCCGGGCGCTCCTGGGAATTTTCAATAATTCTGTTTTCTTTAAAACTCCATAACTTTTGATCCGCAACTCGGACTGAGACGTTCTTGGTATCATTGGAAAGCTATGACGACCCTCTACCCAATAAAAAGTTAAAATATTGAGTATGATGTGGGATTAATTAATTAGTGGCATTTGAATGATGACAATGTTATGTGATATGTTGAAATCCATATCTTTTGGATCGTAAATCCGGTCGAGGCATATTTATAGCCGATGTAAAGCTGTGAAAATATCCTACGGGATAAAAGTGAAAAGTATTGATTTCGATACCCTATTAAATGGATCGGAGGGAACCCGAAAGTGATGTTTTATGTGATGTGTTATTATATGCGTTTCCTTGTAATAATTGTGTTATGCCATATCTATCTGTTTGTTGTTGAGTATGAATGAAAGAAATATGCATGCTTAAAATGAATTAGGAAGAGTGAGGAAACTTCACCCCAAAACAAATGGCATATTTAAGACTGTTATAATTCTAGGTTGTGAATAGAATTGTGATAGAAACTCTGGATGGCGAGGCTCGTGCATTCATTGACGAGTTCTGGCCTGGAGTAGATAACCTAGATGGCAAGGCTCGGGCACCTGATGTAGGAAGGTACATCTGTGATGAGATTGGTCTAGGAGAGAGTGAAACACTAGTAAGGAACATGTGTGAACCTTTGTGATTATGAGAAAAGGAGAATGTGGCCTTAAGGCATTGTGGCCTTGTGATTGTCGAATACAATCACGTTTGTGCGTGAGATCACCTAATCGTAACCGGTTATCTTGAGTTGCAGTTTCATGAGTCTCGAACTCCTCTGAAACATAGGCATGACTACTTGGCAGGTTTGATTCCCACGTCCAGTACGAATGGCGCTCAGGGAGCGTATGCTTGTGACGGTTAATGGCCCGCGTGAAGTGACGGTCCATAACGGTTAATGGCCCGTAGAACCCGAATCCATTCGTATGTCAAGTAGGTTACCGGGATCCGTGACTCGGGTCGACTTCTAGACGTAGAAGCGGACGGGAAAAGGGGATGCCTCGGTGTGGTTATCGATTAGTGATATACATTTGGATTTGATGAGCTCGTGAACATGTTTCCATATAGTGTGAGATTGTGAAATTGTGAGTATATATACTCAAGGTCATTTCCCTTCCCCTTGACTTGAGTTAGGATTTGATAGAACCTTGTAAAGCCGAGAGAATCCATAGGATAGGGAACTCACTGAGATTTGATGTATCTCACCCCACTATTGTTGATTATTTTCAGGGGCACCGCCGGGCGAAAATTTGTACCGCCGGGCGCTCCTGGGAATTTTCAATAATTCTGTTTTCTTTAAAACTCCATAACTTTTGATCCGCAACTCGGACTGAGACGTTCTTGGTATCATTGGAAAGCTATGACGACCCTCTACCCAATAAAAAGTTAAAATATTGAGTATGATGTGGGATTAATTAATTAGTGGCATTTGAATGATGACAATGTTATGTGATATGTTGAAATCCATATCTTTTGGATCGTAAATCCGGTCGAGGCATATTTATAGCCGATGTAAAGCTGTGAAAATATCCTACGGGATAAAAGTGAAAAGTATTGATTTCGATACCCTATTAAATGGATCGGAGGGAACCCGAAAGTGATGTTTTATGTGATGTGTTATTATATGCGTTTCCTTGTAATAATTGTGTTATGCCATATCTATCTGTTTGTTGTTGAGTATGAATGAAAGAAATATGCATGCTTAAAATGAATTAGGAAGAGTGAGGAAACTTCACCCCAAAACAAATGGCATATTTAAGACTGTTATAATTCTAGGTTGTGAATAGAATTGTGATAGAAACTCTGGATGGCGAGGCTCGTGCATTCATTGACGAGTTCTGGCCTGGAGTAGATAACCTAGATGGCAAGGCTCGGGCACCTGATGTAGGAAGGTACATCTGTGATGAGATTGGTCTAGGAGAGAGTGAAACACTAGTAAGGAACATGTGTGAACCTTTGTGATTATGAGAAAAGGAGAATGTGGCCTTAAGGCATTGTGGCCTTGTGATTGTCGAATACAATCACGTTTGTGCGTGAGATCACCTAATCGTAACCGGTTATCTTGAGTTGCAGTTTCATGAGTCTCGAACTCCTCTGAAACATAGGCATGACTACTTGGCAGGTTTGATTCCCACGTCCAGTACGAATGGCGCTCAGGGAGCGTATGCTTGTGACGGTTAATGGCCCGCGTGAAGTGACGGTCCATAACGGTTAATGGCCCGTAGAACCCGAATCCATTCGTATGTCAAGTAGGTTACCGGGATCCGTGACTCGGGTCGACTTCTAGACGTAGAAGCGGACGGGAAAAGGGGATGCCTCGGTGTGGTTATCGATTAGTGATATACATTTGGATTTGATGAGCTCGTGAACATGTTTCCATATAGTGTGAGATTGTGAAATTGTGAGTATATATACTCAAGGTCATTTCCCTTCCCCTTGACTTGAGTTAGGATTTGATAGAACCTTGTAAAGCCGAGAGAATCCATAGGATAGGGAACTCACTGAGATTTGATGTATCTCACCCCACTATTGTTGATTATTTTCAGGGGCACCGCCGGGCGAAAATTTGTACCGCCGGGCGCTCCTGGGAATTTTCAATAATTCTGTTTTCTTTAAAACTCCATAACTTTTGATCCGCAACTCGGACTGAGACGTTCTTGGTATCATTGGAAAGCTATGACGACCCTCTACCCAATAAAAAGTTAAAATATTGAGTATGATGTGGGATTAATTAATTAGTGGCATTTGAATGATGACAATGTTATGTGATATGTTGAAATCCATATCTTTTGGATCGTAAATCCGGTCGAGGCATATTTATAGCCGATGTAAAGCTGTGAAAATATCCTACGGGATAAAAGTGAAAAGTATTGATTTCGATACCCTATTAAATGGATCGGAGGGAACCCGAAAGTGATGTTTTATGTGATGTGTTATTATATGCGTTTCCTTGTAATAATTGTGTTATGCCATATCTATCTGTTTGTTGTTGAGTATGAATGAAAGAAATATGCATGCTTAAAATGAATTAGGAAGAGTGAGGAAACTTCACCCCAAAACAAATGGCATATTTAAGACTGTTATAATTCTAGGTTGTGAATAGAATTGTGATAGAAACTCTGGATGGCGAGGCTCGTGCATTCATTGACGAGTTCTGGCCTGGAGTAGATAACCTAGATGGCAAGGCTCGGGCACCTGATGTAGGAAGGTACATCTGTGATGAGATTGGTCTAGGAGAGAGTGAAACACTAGTAAGGAACATGTGTGAACCTTTGTGATTATGAGAAAAGGAGAATGTGGCCTTAAGGCATTGTGGCCTTGTGATTGTCGAATACAATCACGTTTGTGCGTGAGATCACCTAATCGTAACCGGTTATCTTGAGTTGCAGTTTCATGAGTCTCGAACTCCTCTGAAACATAGGCATGACTACTTGGCAGGTTTGATTCCCACGTCCAGTACGAATGGCGCTCAGGGAGCGTATGCTTGTGACGGTTAATGGCCCGCGTGAAGTGACGGTCCATAACGGTTAATGGCCCGTAGAACCCGAATCCATTCGTATGTCAAGTAGGTTACCGGGATCCGTGACTCGGGTCGACTTCTAGACGTAGAAGCGGACGGGAAAAGGGGATGCCTCGGTGTGGTTATCGATTAGTGATATACATTTGGATTTGATGAGCTCGTGAACATGTTTCCATATAGTGTGAGATTGTGAAATTGTGAGTATATATACTCAAGGTCATTTCCCTTCCCCTTGACTTGAGTTAGGATTTGATAGAACCTTGTAAAGCCGAGAGAATCCATAGGATAGGGAACTCACTGAGATTTGATGTATCTCACCCCACTATTGTTGATTATTTTCAGGGGCACCGCCGGGCGAAAATTTGTACCGCCGGGCGCTCCTGGGAATTTTCAATAATTCTGTTTTCTTTAAAACTCCATAACTTTTGATCCGCAACTCGGACTGAGACGTTCTTGGTATCATTGGAAAGCTATGACGACCCTCTACCCAATAAAAAGTTAAAATATTGAGTATGATGTGGGATTAATTAATTAGTGGCATTTGAATGATGACAATGTTATGTGATATGTTGAAATCCATATCTTTTGGATCGTAAATCCGGTCGAGGCATATTTATAGCCGATGTAAAGCTGTGAAAATATCCTACGGGATAAAAGTGAAAAGTATTGATTTCGATACCCTATTAAATGGATCGGAGGGAACCCGAAAGTGATGTTTTATGTGATGTGTTATTATATGCGTTTCCTTGTAATAATTGTGTTATGCCATATCTATCTGTTTGTTGTTGAGTATGAATGAAAGAAATATGCATGCTTAAAATGAATTAGGAAGAGTGAGGAAACTTCACCCCAAAACAAATGGCATATTTAAGACTGTTATAATTCTAGGTTGTGAATAGAATTGTGATAGAAACTCTGGATGGCGAGGCTCGTGCATTCATTGACGAGTTCTGGCCTGGAGTAGATAACCTAGATGGCAAGGCTCGGGCACCTGATGTAGGAAGGTACATCTGTGATGAGATTGGTCTAGGAGAGAGTGAAACACTAGTAAGGAACATGTGTGAACCTTTGTGATTATGAGAAAAGGAGAATGTGGCCTTAAGGCATTGTGGCCTTGTGATTGTCGAATACAATCACGTTTGTGCGTGAGATCACCTAATCGTAACCGGTTATCTTGAGTTGCAGTTTCATGAGTCTCGAACTCCTCTGAAACATAGGCATGACTACTTGGCAGGTTTGATTCCCACGTCCAGTACGAATGGCGCTCAGGGAGCGTATGCTTGTGACGGTTAATGGCCCGCGTGAAGTGACGGTCCATAACGGTTAATGGCCCGTAGAACCCGAATCCATTCGTATGTCAAGTAGGTTACCGGGATCCGTGACTCGGGTCGACTTCTAGACGTAGAAGCGGACGGGAAAAGGGGATGCCTCGGTGTGGTTATCGATTAGTGATATACATTTGGATTTGATGAGCTCGTGAACATGTTTCCATATAGTGTGAGATTGTGAAATTGTGAGTATATATACTCAAGGTCATTTCCCTTCCCCTTGACTTGAGTTAGGATTTGATAGAACCTTGTAAAGCCGAGAGAATCCATAGGATAGGGAACTCACTGAGATTTGATGTATCTCACCCCACTATTGTTGATTATTTTCAGGGGCACCGCCGGGCGAAAATTTGTACCGCCGGGCGCTCCTGGGAATTTTCAATAATTCTGTTTTCTTTAAAACTCCATAACTTTTGATCCGCAACTCGGACTGAGACGTTCTTGGTATCATTGGAAAGCTATGACGACCCTCTACCCAATAAAAAGTTAAAATATTGAGTATGATGTGGGATTAATTAATTAGTGGCATTTGAATGATGACAATGTTATGTGATATGTTGAAATCCATATCTTTTGGATCGTAAATCCGGTCGAGGCATATTTATAGCCGATGTAAAGCTGTGAAAATATCCTACGGGATAAAAGTGAAAAGTATTGATTTCGATACCCTATTAAATGGATCGGAGGGAACCCGAAAGTGATGTTTTATGTGATGTGTTATTATATGCGTTTCCTTGTAATAATTGTGTTATGCCATATCTATCTGTTTGTTGTTGAGTATGAATGAAAGAAATATGCATGCTTAAAATGAATTAGGAAGAGTGAGGAAACTTCACCCCAAAACAAATGGCATATTTAAGACTGTTATAATTCTAGGTTGTGAATAGAATTGTGATAGAAACTCTGGATGGCGAGGCTCGTGCATTAATTGACGAGTTCTGGCCTGGAGTAGATAACCTAGATGGCAAGGCTCGGGCACCTGATGTAGGAAGGTACATCTGTGATGAGATTGGTCTAGGAGAGAGTGAAACACTAGTAAGGAGCATGTGTGAACCTTTGTGATTATGAGAAAAGGAGAATGTGGCCTTAAGGCATTGTGGCCTTGTGATTGTCGAATACAATCACGTTTGTGCGTGAGATCACCTAATCGTAACCGGTTATCTTGAGTTGCAGTTTCATGAGTCTCGAACTCCTCTGAAACATAGGCATGACTACTTGGCAGGTTTGATTCCCACGTCCAGTACGAATGGCGCTCAGGGAGCGTATGCTTGTGACGGTTAATGGCCCGCGTGAAGTGACGGTCCATAACGGTTAATGGCCCGTAGAACCCGAATCCATTCGTATGTCAAGTAGGTTACCGGGATCCGTGACTCGGGTCGACTTCTAGACGTAGAAGCGGACGGGAAAAGGGGATGCCTCGGTGTGGTTATCGATTAGTGATATACATTTGGATTTGATGAGCTCGTGAACATGTTTCCATATAGTGTGAGATTGTGAAATTGTGAGTATATATACTCAAGGTCATTTCCCTTCCCCTTGACTTGAGTTAGGATTTGATAGAACCTTGTAAAGCCGAGAGAATCCATAGGATAGGGAACTCACTGAGATTTGATGTATCTCACCCCACTATTGTTGATTATTTTCAGGGGCACCGCCGGGCGAAAATTTGTACCGCCGGGCGCTCCTGGGAATTTTCAATAATTCTGTTTTCTTTAAAACTCCATAACTTTTGATCCGCAACTCGGACTGAGACGTTCTTGGTATCATTGGAAAGCTATGACGACCCTCTACCCAATAAAAAGTTAAAATATTGAGTATGATGTGGGATTAATTAATTAGTGGCATTTGAATGATGACAATGTTATGTGATATGTTGAAATCCATATCTTTTGGATCGTAAATCCGGTCGAGGCATATTTATAGCCGATGTAAAGCTGTGAAAATATCCTACGGGATAAAAGTGAAAAGTATTGATTTCGATACCCTATTAAATGGATCGGAGGGAACCCGAAAGTGATGTTTTATGTGATGTGTTATTATATGCGTTTCCTTGTAATAATTGTGTTATGCCATATCTATCTGTTTGTTGTTGAGTATGAATGAAAGAAATATGCATGCTTAAAATGAATTAGGAAGAGTGAGGAAACTTCACCCCAAAACAAATGGCATATTTAAGACTGTTATAATTCTAGGTTGTGAATAGAATTGTGATAGAAACTCTGGATGGCGAGGCTCGTGCATTCATTGACGAGTTCTGGCCTGGAGTAGATAACCTAGATGGCAAGGCTCGGGCACCTGATGTAGGAAGGTACATCTGTGATGAGATTGGTCTAGGAGAGAGTGAAACACTAGTAAGGAACATGTGTGAACCTTTGTGATTATGAGAAAAGGAGAATGTGGCCTTAAGGCATTGTGGCCTTATGATTGTCGAATACAATCACGTTTGTGCGTGAGATCACCTAATCGTAACCGGTTATCTTGAGTTGCAGTTTCATGAGTCTCGAACTCCTCTGAAACATAGGCATGACTACTTGGCAGGTTTGATTCCCACGTCCAGTACGAATGGCGCTCAGGGAGCGTATGCTTGTGACGGTTAATGGCCCGCGTGAAGTGACGGTCCATAACGGTTAATGGCCCGTAGAACCCGAATCCATTCGTATGTCAAGTAGGTTACCGGGATCCGTGACTCGGGTCGACTTCTAGACGTAGAAGCGGACGGGAAAAGGGGATGCCTCGGTGTGGTTATCGATTAGTGATATACATTTGGATTTGATGAGCTCGTGAACATGTTTCCATATAGTGTGAGATTGTGAAATTGTGAGTATATATACTCAAGGTCATTTCCCTTCCCCTTGACTTGAGTTAGGATTTGATAGAACCTTGTAAAGCCGAGAGAATCCATAGGATAGGGAACTCACTGAGATTTGATGTATCTCACCCCACTATTGTTGATTATTTTCAGGGGCACCGCCGGGCGAAAATTTGTACCGCCGGGCGCTCCTGGGAATTTTCAATAATTCTGTTTTCTTTAAAACTCCATAACTTTTGATCCGCAACTCGGACTGAGACGTTCTTGGTATCATTGGAAAGCTATGACGACCCTCTACCCAATAAAAAGTTAAAATATTGAGTATGATGTGGGATTAATTAATTAGTGGCATTTGAATGATGACAATGTTATGTGATATGTTGAAATCCATATCTTTTGGATCGAAAATCCGGTCGAGGCATATTTATAGCCGATGTAAAGCTGTGAAAATATCCTACGGGATAAAAGTGAAAAGTATTGATTTCGATACCCTATTAAATGGATCGGAGGGAACCCGAAAGTGATGTTTTATGTGATGTGTTATTATATGCGTTTCCTTGTAATAATTGTGTTATGCCATATCTATCTGTTTGTTGTTGAGTATGAATGAAAGAAATATGCATGCTTAAAATGAATTAGGAAGAGTGAGGAAACTTCACCCCAAAACAAATGGCATATTTAAGACTGTTATAATTCTAGGTTGTGAATAGAATTGTGATAGAAACTCTGGATGGCGAGGCTCGTGCATTCATTGACGAGTTCTGGCCTGGAGTAGATAACCTAGATGGCAAGGCTCGGGCACCTGATGTAGGAAGGTACATCTGTGATGAGATTGGTCTAGGAGAGAGTGAAACACTAGTAAGGAACATGTGTGAACCTTTGTGATTATGAGAAAAGGAGAATGTGGCCTTAAGGCATTGTGGCCTTGTGATTGTCGAATACAATCACGTTTGTGCGTGAGATCACCTAATCGTAACCGGTTATCTTGAGTTTCAGTTTCATGAGTCTCGAACTCCTCTGAAACATAGGCATGACTACTTGGCAGGTTTGATTCCCACGTCCAGTACGAATGGCGCTCAGGGAGCGTATGCTTGTGACGGTTAATGGCCCGCGTGAAGTGACGGTCCATAACGGTTAATGGCCCGTAGAACCCGAATCCATTCGTATGTCAAGTAGGTTACCGGGATCCGTGACTCGGGTCGACTTCTAGACGTAGAAGCGGACGGGAAAAGGGGATGCCTCGGTGTGGTTATCGATTAGTGATATACATTTGGATTTGATGAGCTCGTGAACATGTTTCCATATAGTGTGAGATTGTGAAATTGTGAGTATATATACTCAAGGTCATTTCCCTTCCCCTTGACTTGAGTTAGGATTTGATAGAACCTTGTAAAGCCGAGAGAATCCATAGGATAGGGAACTCACTGAGATTTGATGTATCTCACCCCACTATTGTTGATTATTTTCAGGGGCACCGCCGGGCGAAAATTTGTACCGCCGGGCGCTCCTGGGAATTTTCAATAATTCTGTTTTCTTTAAAACTCCATAACTTTTGATCCGCAACTCGGACTGAGACGTTCTTGGTATCATTGGAAAGCTATGACGACCCTCTACCCAATAAAAAGTTAAAATATTGAGTATGATGTGGGATTAATTAATTAGTGGCATTTGAATGATGACAATGTTATGTGATATGTTGAAATCCATATCTTTTGGATCGTAAATCCGGTCGAGGCATATTTATAGCCGATGTAAAGCTGTGAAAATATCCTACGGGATAAAAGTGAAAAGTATTGATTTCGATACCCTATTAAATGGATCGGAGGGAACCCGAAAGTGATGTTTTATGTGATGTGTTATTATATGCGTTTCCTTGTAATAATTGTGTTATGCCATATCTATCTGTTTGTTGTTGAGTATGAATGAAAGAAATATGCATGCTTAAAATGAATTAGGAAGAGTGAGGAAACTTCACCCCAAAACAAATGGCATATTTAAGACTGTTATAATTCTAGGTTGTGAATAGAATTGTGATAGAAACTCTGGATGGCGAGGCTCGTGCATTCATTGACGAGTTCTGGCCTGGAGTAGATAACCTAGATGGCAAGGCTCGGGCACCTGATGTAGGAAGGTACATCTGTGATGAGATTGGTCTAGGAGAGAGTGAAACACTAGTAAGGAACATGTGTGAACCTTTGTGATTATGAGAAAAGGAGAATGTGGCCTTAAGGCATTGTGGCCTTGTGATTGTCGAATACAATCACGTTTGTGCGTGAGATCACCTAATCGTAACCGGTTATCTTGAGTTGCAGTTTCATGAGTCTCGAACTCCTCTGAAACATAGGCATGACTACTTGGCAGGTTTGATTCCCACGTCCAGTACGAATGGCGCTCAGGGAGCGTATGCTTGTGACGGTTAATGGCCCGCGTGAAGTGACGGTCCATAACGGTTAATGGCCCGTAGAACCCGAATCCATTCGTATGTCAAGTAGGTTACCGGGATCCGTGACTCGGGTCGACTTCTAGACGTAGAAGCGGACGGGAAAAGGGGATGCCTCGGTGTGGTTATCGATTAGTGATATACATTTGGATTTGATGAGCTCGTGAACATGTTTCCATATAGTGTGAGATTGTGAAATTGTGAGTATATATACTCAAGGTCATTTCCCTTCCCCTTGACTTGAGTTAGGATTTGATAGAACCTTGTAAAGCCGAGAGAATCCATAGGATAGGGAACTCACTGAGATTTGATGTATCTCACCCCACTATTGTTGATTATTTTCAGGGGCACCGCCGGGCGAAAATTTGTACCGCCGGGCGCTCCTGGGAATTTTCAATAATTCTGTTTTCTTTAAAACTCCATAACTTTTGATCCGCAACTCGGACTGAGACGTTCTTGGTATCATTGGAAAGCTATGACGACCCTCTACCCAATAAAAAGTTAAAATATTGAGTATGATGTGGGATTAATTAATTAGTGGCATTTGAATGATGACAATGTTATGTGATATGTTGAAATCCATATCTTTTGGATCGTAAATCCGGTCGAGGCATATTTATAGCCGATGTAAAGCTGTGAAAATATCCTACGGGATAAAAGTGAAAAGTATTGATTTCGATACCCTATTAAATGGATCGGAGGGAACCCGAAAGTGATGTTTTATGTGATGTGTTATTATATGCGTTTCCTTGTAATAATTGTGTTATGCCATATCTATCTGTTTGTTGTTGAGTATGAATGAAAGAAATATGCATGCTTAAAATGAATTAGGAAGAGTGAGGAAACTTCACCCCAAAACAAATGGCATATTTAAGACTGTTATAATTCTAGGTTGTGAATAGAATTGTGATAGAAACTCTGGATGGCGAGGCTCGTGCATTCATTGACGAGTTCTGGCCTGGAGTAGATAACCTAGATGGCAAGGCTCGGGCACCTGATGTAGGAAGGTACATCTGTGATGAGATTGGTCTAGGAGAGAGTGAAACACTAGTAAGGAACATGTGTGAACCTTTGTGATTATGAGAAAAGGAGAATGTGGCCTTAAGGCATTGTGGCCTTGTGATTGTCGAATACAATCACGTTTGTGCGTGAGATCACCTAATCGTAACCGGTTATCTTGAGTTTCAGTTTCATGAGTCTCGAACTCCTCTGAAACATAGGCATGACTACTTGGCAGGTTTGATTCCCACGTCCAGTACGAATGGCGCTCAGGGAGCGTATGCTTGTGACGGTTAATGGCCCGCGTGAAGTGACGGTCCATAACGGTTAATGGCCCGTAGAACCCGAATCCATTCGTATGTCAAGTAGGTTACCGGGATCCGTGACTCGGGTCGACTTCTAGACGTAGAAGCGGACGGGAAAAGGGGATGCCTCGGTGTGGTTATCGATTAGTGATATACATTTGGATTTGATGAGCTCGTGAACATGTTTCCATATAGTGTGAGATTGTGAAATTGTGAGTATATATACTCAAGGTCATTTCCCTTCCCCTTGACTTGAGTTAGGATTTGATAGAACCTTGTAAAGCCGAGAGAATCCATAGGATAGGGAACTCACTGAGATTTGATGTATCTCACCCCACTATTGTTGATTATTTTCAGGGGCACGGCGGGGCGAAAATTTGTACCGCCGGGCGCTCCTGGGAATTTTCAATAATTCTGTTTTCTTTAAAACTCCATAACTTTTGATCCGCAACTCGGACTGAGACGTTCTTGGTATCATTGGAAAGCTGTGACGACCCTCTACCCAATAAAAAGTTAAAATATTGAGTATGATGTGGGATTAATTAATTAGTGGCATTTGAATGATGACAATGTTATGTGATATGTTGAAATCCATATCTTTTGGATCGTAAATCCGGTCGAGGCATATTTATAGCCGATGTAAAGCTGTGAAAATATCCTACGGGATAAAAGTGAAAAGTATTGATTTCGATACCCTATTAAATGGATCGGAGGGAACCCGAAAGTGATGTTTTATGTGATGTGTTATTATATGCGTTTCCTTGTAATAATTGTGTTATGCCATATCTATCTGTTTGTTGTTGAGTATGAATGAAAGAAATATGCATGCTTAAAATGAATTAGGAAGAGTGAGGAAACTTCACCCCAAAACAAATGGCATATTTAAGACTGTTATAATTCTAGGTTGTGAATAGAATTGTGATAGAAACTCTGGATGGCGAGGCTCGTGCATTCATTGACGAGTTCTGGCCTGGAGTAGATAACCTAGATGGCAAGGCTCGGGCACCTGATGTAGGAAGGTACATCTGTGATGAGATTGGTCTAGGAGAGAGTGAAACACTAGTAAGGAACATGTGTGAACCTTTGTGATTATGAGAAAAGGAGAATGTGGCCTTAAGGCATTGTGGCCTTGTGATTGTCGAATACAATCACGTTTGTGCGTGAGATCACCTAATCGTAACCGGTTATCTTGAGTTGCAGTTTCATGAGTCTCGAACTCCTCTGAAACATAGGCATGACTACTTGGCAGGTTTGATTCCCACGTCCAGTACGAATGGCGCTCAGGGAGCGTATGCTTGTGACGGTTAATGGCCCGCGTGAAGTGACGGTCCATAACGGTTAATGGCCCGTAGAACCCGAATCCATTCGTATGTCAAGTAGGTTACCGGGATCCGTGACTCGGGTCGACTTCTAGACGTAGAAGCGGACGGGAAAAGGGGATGCCTCGGTGTGGTTATCGATTAGTGATATACATTTGGATTTGATGAGCTCGTGAACATGTTTCCATATAGTGTGAGATTGTGAAATTGTGAGTATATATACTCAAGGTCATTTCCCTTCCCCTTGACTTGAGTTAGGATTTGATAGAACCTTGTAAAGCCGAGAGAATCCATAGGATAGGGAACTCACTGAGATTTGATGTATCTCACCCCACTATTGTTGATTATTTTCAGGGGCACCGCCGGGCGAAAATTTGTACCGCCGGGCGCTCCTGGGAATTTTCAATAATTCTGTTTTCTTTAAAACTCCATAACTTTTGATCCGCAACTCGGACTGAGACGTTCTTGGTATCATTGGAAAGCTATGACGACCCTCTACCCAATAAAAAGTTAAAATATTGAGTATGATGTGGGATTAATTAATTAGTGGCATTTGAATGATGACAATGTTATGTGATATGTTGAAATCCATATCTTTTGGATCGTAAATCCGGTCGAGGCATATTTATAGCCGATGTAAAGCTGTGAAAATATCCTACGGGATAAAAGTGAAAAGTATTGATTTCGATACCCTATTAAATGGATCGGAGGGAACCCGAAAGTGATGTTTTATGTGATGTGTTATTATATGCGTTTCCTTGTAATAATTGTGTTATGCCATATCTATCTGTTTGTTGTTGAGTATGAATGAAAGAAATATGCATGCTTAAAATGAATTAGGAAGAGTGAGGAAACTTCACCCCAAAACAAATGGCATATTTAAGACTGTTATAATTCTAGGTTGTGAATAGAATTGTGATAGAAACTCTGGATGGCGAGGCTCGTGCATTCATTGACGAGTTCTGGCCTGGAGTAGATAACCTAGATGGCAAGGCTCGGGCACCTGATGTAGGAAGGTACATCTGTGATGAGATTGGTCTAGGAGAGAGTGAAACACTAGTAAGGAACATGTGTGAACCTTTGTGATTATGAGAAAAGGAGAATGTGGCCTTAAGGCATTGTGGCCTTGTGATTGTCGAATACAATCACGTTTGTGCGTGAGATCACCTAATCGTAACCGGTTATCTTGAGTTGCAGTTTCATGAGTCTCGAACTCCTCTGAAACATAGGCATGACTACTTGGCAGGTTTGATTCCCACGTCCAGTACGAATGGCGCTCAGGGAGCGTATGCTTGTGACGGTTAATGGCCCGCGTGAAGTGACGGTCCATAACGGTTAATGGCCCGTAGAACCCGAATCCATTCGTATGTCAAGTAGGTTACCGGGATCCGTGACTCGGGTCGACTTCTAGACGTAGAAGCGGACGGGAAAAGGGGATGCCTCGGTGTGGTTATCGATTAGTGATATACATTTGGATTTGATGAGCTCGTGAACATGTTTCCATATAGTGTGAGATTGTGAAATTGTGAGTATATATACTCAAGGTCATTTCCCTTCCCCTTGACTTGAGTTAGGATTTGATAGAACCTTGTAAAGCCGAGAGAATCCATAGGATAGGGAACTCACTGAGATTTGATGTATCTCACCCCACTATTGTTGATTATTTTCAGGGGCACCGCCGGGCGAAAATTTGTACCGCCGGGCGCTCCTGGGAATTTTCAATAATTCTGTTTTCTTTAAAACTCCATAACTTTTGATCCGCAACTCGGACTGAGACGTTCTTGGTATCATTGGAAAGCTATGACGACCCTCTACCCAATAAAAAGTTAAAATATTGAGTATGATGTGGGATTAATTAATTAGTGGCATTTGAATGATGACAATGTTATGTGATATGTTGAAATCCATATCTTTTGGATCGTAAATCCGGTCGAGGCATATTTATAGCCGATGTAAAGCTGTGAAAATATCCTACGGGATAAAAGTGAAAAGTATTGATTTCGATACCCTATTAAATGGATCGGAGGGAACCCGAAAGTGATGTTTTATGTGATGTGTTATTATATGCGTTTCCTTGTAATAATTGTGTTATGCCATATCTATCTGTTTGTTGTTGAGTATGAATGAAAGAAATATGCATGCTTAAAATGAATTAGGAAGAGTGAGGAAACTTCACCCCAAAACAAATGGCATATTTAAGACTGTTATAATTCTAGGTTGTGAATAGAATTGTGATAGAAACTCTGGATGGCGAGGCTCGTGCATTCATTGACGAGTTCTGGCCTGGAGTAGATAACCTAGATGGCAAGGCTCGGGCACCTGATGTAGGAAGGTACATCTGTGATGAGATTGGTCTAGGAGAGAGTGAAACACTAGTAAGGAACATGTGTGAACCTTTGTGATTATGAGAAAAGGAGAATGTGGCCTTAAGGCATTGTGGCCTTGTGATTGTCGAATACAATCACGTTTGTGCGTGAGATCACCTAATCGTAACCGGTTATCTTGAGTTTCAGTTTCATGAGTCTCGAACTCCTCTGAAACATAGGCATGACTACTTGGCAGGTTTGATTCCCACGTCCAGTACGAATGGCGCTCAGGGAGCGTATGCTTGTGACGGTTAATGGCCCGCGTGAAGTGACGGTCCATAACGGTTAATGGCCCGTAGAACCCGAATCCATTCGTATGTCAAGTAGGTTACCGGGATCCGTGACTCGGGTCGACTTCTAGACGTAGAAGCGGACGGGAAAAGGGGATGCCTCGGTGTGGTTATCGATTAGTGATATACATTTGGATTTGATGAGCTCGTGAACATGTTTCCATATAGTGTGAGATTGTGAAATTGTGAGTATATATACTCAAGGTCATTTCCCTTCCCCTTGACTTGAGTTAGGATTTGATAGAACCTTGTAAAGCCGAGAGAATCCATAGGATAGGGAACTCACTGAGATTTGATGTATCTCACCCCACTATTGTTGATTATTTTCAGGGGCACGGCGGGGCGAAAATTTGTACCGCCGGGCGCTCCTGGGAATTTTCAATAATTCTGTTTTCTTTAAAACTCCATAACTTTTGATCCGCAACTCGGACTGAGACGTTCTTGGTATCATTGGAAAGCTGTGACGACCCTCTACCCAATAAAAAGTTAAAATATTGAGTATGATGTGGGATTAATTAATTAGTGGCATTTGAATGATGACAATGTTATGTGATATGTTGAAATCCATATCTTTTGGATCGTAAATCCGGTCGAGGCATATTTATAGCCGATGTAAAGCTGTGAAAATATCCTACGGGATAAAAGTGAAAAGTATTGATTTCGATACCCTATTAAATGGATCGGAGGGAACCCGAAAGTGATGTTTTATGTGATGTGTTATTATATGCGTTTCCTTGTAATAATTGTGTTATGCCATATCTATCTGTTTGTTGTTGAGTATGAATGAAAGAAATATGCATGCTTAAAATGAATTAGGAAGAGTGAGGAAACTTCACCCCAAAACAAATGGCATATTTAAGACTGTTATAATTCTAGGTTGTGAATAGAATTGTGATAGAAACTCTGGATGGCGAGGCTCGTGCATTCATTGACGAGTTCTGGCCTGGAGTAGATAACCTAGATGGCAAGGCTCGGGCACCTGATGTAGGAAGGTACATCTGTGATGAGATTGGTCTAGGAGAGAGTGAAACACTAGTAAGGAACATGTGTGAACCTTTGTGATTATGAGAAAAGGAGAATGTGGCCTTAAGGCATTGTGGCCTTGTGATTGTCGAATACAATCACGTTTGTGCGTGAGATCACCTAATCGTAACCGGTTATCTTGAGTTGCAGTTTCATGAGTCTCGAACTCCTCTGAAACATAGGCATGACTACTTGGCAGGTTTGATTCCCACGTCCAGTACGAATGGCGCTCAGGGAGCGTATGCTTGTGACGGTTAATGGCCCGCGTGAAGTGACGGTCCATAACGGTTAATGGCCCGTAGAACCCGAATCCATTCGTATGTCAAGTAGGTTACCGGGATCCGTGACTCGGGTCGACTTCTAGACGTAGAAGCGGACGGGAAAAGGGGATGCCTCGGTGTGGTTATCGATTAGTGATATACATTTGGATTTGATGAGCTCGTGAACATGTTTCCATATAGTGTGAGATTGTGAAATTGTGAGTATATATACTCAAGGTCATTTCCCTTCCCCTTGACTTGAGTTAGGATTTGATAGAACCTTGTAAAGCCGAGAGAATCCATAGGATAGGGAACTCACTGAGATTTGATGTATCTCACCCCACTATTGTTGATTATTTTCAGGGGCACCGCCGGGCGAAAATTTGTACCGCCGGGCGCTCCTGGGAATTTTCAATAATTCTGTTTTCTTTAAAACTCCATAACTTTTGATCCGCAACTCGGACTGAGACGTTCTTGGTATCATTGGAAAGCTATGACGACCCTCTACCCAATAAAAAGTTAAAATATTGAGTATGATGTGGGATTAATTAATTAGTGGCATTTGAATGATGACAATGTTATGTGATATGTTGAAATCCATATCTTTTGGATCGTAAATCCGGTCGAGGCATATTTATAGCCGATGTAAAGCTGTGAAAATATCCTACGGGATAAAAGTGAAAAGTATTGATTTCGATACCCTATTAAATGGATCGGAGGGAACCCGAAAGTGATGTTTTATGTGATGTGTTATTATATGCGTTTCCTTGTAATAATTGTGTTATGCCATATCTATCTGTTTGTTGTTGAGTATGAATGAAAGAAATATGCATGCTTAAAATGAATTAGGAAGAGTGAGGAAACTTCACCCCAAAACAAATGGCATATTTAAGACTGTTATAATTCTAGGTTGTGAATAGAATTGTGATAGAAACTCTGGATGGCGAGGCTCGTGCATTCATTGACGAGTTCTGGCCTGGAGTAGATAACCTAGATGGCAAGGCTCGGGCACCTGATGTAGGAAGGTACATCTGTGATGAGATTGGTCTAGGAGAGAGTGAAACACTAGTAAGGAACATGTGTGAACCTTTGTGATTATGAGAAAAGGAGAATGTGGCCTTAAGGCATTGTGGCCTTGTGATTGTCGAATACAATCACGTTTGTGCGTGAGATCACCTAATCGTAACCGGTTATCTTGAGTTGCAGTTTCATGAGTCTCGAACTCCTCTGAAACATAGGCATGACTACTTGGCAGGTTTGATTCCCACGTCCAGTACGAATGGCGCTCAGGGAGCGTATGCTTGTGACGGTTAATGGCCCGCGTGAAGTGACGGTCCATAACGGTTAATGGCCCGTAGAACCCGAATCCATTCGTATGTCAAGTAGGTTACCGGGATCCGTGACTCGGGTCGACTTCTAGACGTAGAAGCGGACGGGAAAAGGGGATGCCTCGGTGTGGTTATCGATTAGTGATATACATTTGGATTTGATGAGCTCGTGAACATGTTTCCATATAGTGTGAGATTGTGAAATTGTGAGTATATATACTCAAGGTCATTTCCCTTCCCCTTGACTTGAGTTAGGATTTGATAGAACCTTGTAAAGCCGAGAGAATCCATAGGATAGGGAACTCACTGAGATTTGATGTATCTCACCCCACTATTGTTGATTATTTTCAGGGGCACCGCCGGGCGAAAATTTGTACCGCCGGGCGCTCCTGGGAATTTTCAATAATTCTGTTTTCTTTAAAACTCCATAACTTTTGATCCGCAACTCGGACTGAGACGTTCTTGGTATCATTGGAAAGCTATGACGACCCTCTACCCAATAAAAAGTTAAAATATTGAGTATGATGTGGGATTAATTAATTAGTGGCATTTGAATGATGACAATGTTATGTGATATGTTGAAATCCATATCTTTTGGATCGTAAATCCGGTCGAGGCATATTTATAGCCGATGTAAAGCTGTGAAAATATCCTACGGGATAAAAGTGAAAAGTATTGATTTCGATACCCTATTAAATGGATCGGAGGGAACCCCGAAAGTGATGTTTTATGTGATGTGTTATTATATGCGTTTCCTTGTAATAATTGTGTTATGCCATATCTATCTGTTTGTTGTTGAGTATGAATGAAAGAAATATGCATGCTTAAAATGAATTAGGAAGAGTGAGGAAACTTCACCCCAAAACAAATGGCATATTTAAGACTGTTATAATTCTAGGTTGTGAATAGAATTGTGATAGAAACTCTGGATGGCGAGGCTCGTGCATTCATTGACGAGTTCTGGCCTGGAGTAGATAACCTAGATGGCAAGGCTCGGGCACCTGATGTAGGAAGGTACATCTGTGATGAGATTGGTCTAGGAGAGAGTGAAACACTAGTAAGGAACATGTGTGAACCTTTGTGATTATGAGAAAAGGAGAATGTGGCCTTAAGGCATTGTGGCCTTGTGATTGTCGAATACAATCACGTTTGTGCGTGAGATCACCTAATCGTAACCGGTTATCTTGAGTTGCAGTTTCATGAGTCTCGAACTCCTCTGAAACATAGGCATGACTACTTGGCAGGTTTGATTCCCACGTCCAGTACGAATGGCGCTCAGGGAGCGTATGCTTGTGACGGTTAATGGCCCGCGTGAAGTGACGGTCCATAACG